>VWZN01021662.1:119433-209433 GCA_013396955.1 Regulus satrapa | reverse complement strand
AAAGCCCCACAGCACTAAGGGCCCTATAAATAGTCTCCATGTGACAGCTCAGAGAAGAAGAGAGGTTTCCTCTAGACATTAGTTGTGCTAAAAGATTCATCATTACCTGCAGTCATGAAATAAATCTTTGATACTTACAACTATAATATCCATGCTCTACGTTTTATTGCAGATATAGGTAGACAGTCATTATTTCTGACACTTTCTCAGCATTACAAGGAGTACTCTAGGGGAACAACTAGTGTACAGTCTTACAGAAATAGATTGATATAACCACATGGAAACCAGTTACTTGCAGTCAATATAATATTCCCTTAATGATGTTAAACAGTCATGCGGATTCCAAGTTTAATGTAAAAATCCTATCTTTGAACAACCAGAATTATCTACAAATTAAGTTGCCTGAAGCTAAATTTATTTCTTTGTTATATATTGAGAAATATATTAATTGGAACAGTATAAAATTTGGTTTTTTTTGTTTGTTTTTAACCACTGTGGTTTATTATTATTTAGGAGACATTAAAACAAACCATGGTCAACAAAGGTCCCTTTCCAGCCCTTGCAGAATATGGGAGCACACTGTGAAGCAGAGTATTAAAGGATGCTCGGTGTGGTGGTTGGGTGGTAGGTCCTGTCATCACATAAATTCAATGGACATTAACACAACAAATAATTTCCCATATGGAAGAAGATCTAAAGCTGGTTTAAGAGCAACAAAGGGGAAGTCACTTAATTTGTTGACCTACATGTTAAGTGATATGATGTTACTCCTGCCTCCCTAGTAAGGCGCACGGGTCTTGGGTGCACTTCTGTACTTAGGTTCCCTAAATCCTGAGCTCCTCCCTCCAGGAACACCAAACAGTAGCTCAGACCTTGCTTTGAGGTTTTGGGGACTGACCCACAAACCCAGGGTGGCATAAGAAATATTTGTGCTTCTTTACTGGGATAAATTCTTGACCCATGGGAGAGGCAGCACAGGATCAGTGGGTGGCTGCTCATGGCGCTGTCACTAAAGTGAGGACACCTGAGTGACTCACTCACTGGTGGCACAGTGCTTTGATAAGCCAGACTGGCTGGCACCTTGGAGAGCAATCCTGAATTTTTCATTTGCCCATTGCAGGTGAAGTTTCAAAGGCAAATAGGCATTTCTGGAAAAATCAGTCACTGACTCAGAAAAAGATTTTTTTTTTTTTTTTTGTAAATAATTTTTTTTCCTAAAAAAAAAAAAAAATTGCTCTGACTTCTGCTGAACATTCCAAAATTCTCTTCAATTTTGCTCCAGAAGTGGCACTGATGCAAACACCTGTTGCAGTAGGAGGTTTCTGCAACACTCTCCACCTCAATTCATGACCTTTGAGGATGAACTGTAAGGACTAGTGCTTTGGGAGAGGAGGAGTAAGAAATATCAAAGTGGGGTTTCCTTATACTGTCCTTGGGCTTAAACAATGTTGCTGATAAGCCAACTGTTATTTTTTTGTACTGGATGGCTGGAGACCAAGGAATTGTGATGACCTCAGTGATCTGGTGTGGTTTGTGGCTGCAAGGTCTGTGGGAGGGTGGCAGCCTGCCAGCTCGCTGTGCATCATTTGCAGGTTTCTGCTTCTGAACCGGTGTTTGTTATTGTAAAAGAGTGACACTGCCTATAACTCATCCCTAAGTCTCACCTCGTGGGCGCCGGGAGAGCAGCGGGTACGTGCTCGTGCACACAAAGGCGTCCCCACAGGAGCGTGCCCACCTAGGCTACCTGCAAAGGGCTTGTCACAGCCGTGGCTCACCTCGGCGTGATTGACGATAATTAGGTTTCAGCTGCCTCCTGATGCAGAAATACACGCCACCACAGCATGGCCAGCTCTGCCTCCGCAGTGGTGCCTCTGAAAGGCTATCGATTCCACACTTGTACGTTTTTAAAAGGTCACGGCAATAATTCCACCTGAATTGTGCTAAGTGAAAATAGTTTGCTGAGGTAATACGGTTCCTGCTCACTTCCAGAGTAAACAAAAGCCAGGGCTTTTTATTATTGGTTTTAGCATATTTTAATTACATCTATTTGCCTCACTCTCACATCATATCAATGAATTCTTTGTGAAGTTGTAGGGCAAGTGACCTTCAACATTATATGACTCAAGGTTCTGTGCAGAGAGATTTTATTTTTCTATTATGCAAGATGTACTGGAAGTGCTTATCATAATATGGTGCTCACATTAAAAATTAAAAGCATAAGATTAAAAATTATCTTTTTCCCCTAGTCCTGTCATATATCAGTCCATTTTAATAAGACAAACATATCTACAGCTCTATGACTGTGGTACTAAATGTGCTTACTTTTTGTAAAATATCATTGTAGTTGCACAGTCTTCCCTGGCTTGACTGGGAACAGATTGTACCCAACAATTTGTTTGACTAACAGGCTATATAATGCAATGAGTTAACTTATTAGAATATATAGCTACTGCAGCCCAAGTGCCCTAGAAAGATGACAGAAAGCTATGGATGCTGTGGCATAAATTATTTCAATGGCTGTGCTCCAATTAGTGGCTTTGTATTCTGTCTGGTTTACAAGACTTAAAACCAGGGCTAAACTCAAGAAGGAGAAAGAGAAGGTAGGATTTTGTGCACAGAACCTTCCTACCTTCTTACAGTGTTTTTTATTCCTATAATTCCTTTGTTTTAAATTGTTTTACACTGTCAATCATATATACATCAAAAAAGATGTTAGATTTTCCACCGGCACAACTTTATGCCTCCACATGGGTCCACTGAAGGATAGAGCTGAATGTTCCCACCCTACAGCATGGGTTTTTCCTGGGAGATGACCTCTGTATGAGAGTACATGGCAAAAGATTTTCCTCCAAATCATCTTTAGCATTAATGATAAGTGACATATGCAGAGATGGAAGCTTAAATGTTCTATGTTCCCATGTGCATCTACTCCGTCCCACTACAGTTGCCATAATTCACTCTACAATTGATTGTTAATTTACTTTAATACACATATATGGACCTGATAAATAGTGAGAAAGTAAGTATGTGGTAGGCTATCTAGCTACTACAGAGCTGAAATCCACTTGTGCTCCCAGAACACAGTGCTGTGTTCTGTTTTTCTATTCATAGTGTTGTAAATTTGCCAGCCTAATGGACACTTGGTAAGATGTTTTCCTTTTTGAAATGCTTAATGGAAGTAGGTATTACATTGATCCAAAATCTAGTGTAACATTTCATACAGTGGGATCTGGAATTGTGTAGTTAGACGTTAAGTGGTCTTTCGTTTTTCTCTTTATTTTAGTCTGAATTGTGCCAATCTGATACTCAGCCTACTGTTTATATATGGAATAAAATCAGTATGCAGTTTGGCCACCAGATTCCAAGGTCATACTGTATTTTCATACAGTGTAAACACAAGTGGAAAGAACACACAGCCAAACTTTAGTCTTCTTTTTCTCTTTCCTGAAAGGAGGCATGAAATAGCTGCACTAGGATAGATCCAATGGCTCTCAGGCCAGTAACATGTTTTTTGACAAGTCAGACATTGACAGAATGAGATCCATGCAGATAGATATCTGGTGATTCTTCCCTAAAATGTTCCCTGGCAGTAACTAATTTTCAGGTCAAGTGCTTCTTAAGCAGAAGCAATGACTCTATATTTAGTACCACTGATGGATTTTTCTTCCCTGGAAGGATGAAGTGTACTCAGTTACTCAGTATGATGGGTGGGAAACTTTGGAAACAATTCACAGTGTGAACATTTATGATCAGTTTTATGAGGTCTTGAATGTTGGAGGTTTGAGTCAAACAAGGCTGATACTAGGTTTGGTTTGGCCACAGCCATACACTAGTGAGAAAAATTTGTATTTAAGGGCCGAGACCCAGATGGATATACCAAAATGCCTAGTCAATAAAAACCTTCTCTGAGAGAAATGTGGAAATAGGTGAGGTGCATTTTTCAGGTTTTGAAAAATGTCTTTTCTGAATTGAATTGTGATGTGACAAACATCTACCTTGCATATAAACCTGGTTACGACACCAGGTCAGTATTTTTGCAACTGCCTAAATAAGGCTTAGCCCTGTTTTCTCCACCCTCACAGTGCTGTTTAGGAGAAGTACCATTTCACCTAGAACTGTTTAAAGCAGAAAAACTGAAATAATCTGGGAAATGATGAGCTAGGGGACAGCGGCACAAGATGAAGACTTGTAAAATCAGTAAGCTAGAGGACCTTGCAAGGCACCCATAAAACACCCTCCACAAAGGGTACAGAGAGTACCAGGAAAAAACTGGTTGAGAGTCACAGGAACCCCCCTGAATCTTGAAATGCCTTTAAAATGCTTTTTGTTACCCTATGTGATTATGTCCCTCCTACAATCCCAGGATGGGCAGTGTGGAACTCAGACAATGCACCCACAGCTCTGAACACATTGATTTGCGATGCTGCAGCTCAATGCTTATAGCCCAGGCTTTGCCTGGCCCCTTTGTGTTACATCCAGGTACTAGGTTTCCTCTGAGAAGAACTGCATTTGTTCCAAAAAAAGCTATCAATCTGTGACATTGTTTATAATGGGGCAAAAAAGTCAACATCAGAAATATTTCCTGTACCGTATATTACCTTTGAGATTCATCACAGCTTGGATTTCTCTGAGGGTTAACAGTAAGATGACAGAATAATCTGTCCCTTTTTTGTTGATTTTTTTCCCCTGTTTGTTTAGTTGCTTTGTTTTGCTTGTTTATTTGTTCCCTGTGTAGGGAAAGGCTCTATAAATAATAATCACCGATGCAGGCCAGTACAATAATTAAAGGCACTTAACCTGCTTGCTATAACCATCTTTTGAAGTGTGTTTTCTTCCCTGGTTAATAGAGGGGCACTGGTGCTGCTGGAAGAAAGAAGTCAGAAGTTTAGAGCATGTTAGTTGTGTACTTAGTGAACTTCTGCTGCAGGGAAATGTCAAGGTCAGAACATGATTGAAGAACCTTCTTCCTCTCTTGAAGTCGCTGTTCCTGTATGATATTGTTTTCCACTGTAGAAGGTTCTCTTAAAAATGAGGTTGAGATCCCTAAAGAAATTGCTTCAATCAGCAACAGTGCTTAATGACTGTTAATGGGAAGTGAAGATAGGATAGTAAGTGTTACTTTGATTAATAAGAGAACTGCAGAGAATTTAAATTGTGCCACTGATGGATTATTTTCTTCAAGCTTGATAAGCGCTTCTCATTTGTTCTTAAATTTGGTCAATACTGTTAAAGACAGCAAAATGAAGTATAATTAATTCTATTACTGCTACTCAGACCCAGAGTTACTGGGAAACAGATTGCGATGCAGACAACAATGTTAGGTAACACTTTTGACAGGTTTATCATGTGAGGACCTGTCAACCCTCAGAAGTAAAGAACATTTTCACCTCCATGGTTAGAAACTTCCCAGCACCAGCTGCCTTTCTTCTGTGTCAGTCTATTTGACTCAGCTGCAGAAATATTTGCAGGAAAGAAAGCAGATGATTCTGAAGTATGCAGACAAAGCAAACAGCTCCGGCTACTCCCTCACCTGATATATGGGGATAATGTTGGATTTTGGGTGTATCACTACAGGTACTGAGCTTGCAGTAGTAGCACTTACAAAAGTAGCTGGGATTTTTTGAGTTTAGTACTGCACTATTAAGCTGTGTGAAAATTTATTAGAAGACTTTGGAAGGAAGTGCAAGATAAGTTTTTCTTATCCAAGATACTATAACATTATATTTGCAGACCCTGTGTCTTTTGAAATAAACTCCTCCATACACTATTAGGATCCAGTGACTGAGATATTATCCCAATGCTATTTTTCCAAAGATATATTTTGTTTCATACTCCGTGTGTTTTTTACCAGTCTTTAAGTCCAGCATGTATATACACTATGGATTCCTGTGGTTTGTTTAATAAATAATGACATTATAGCAGCCCCTAAACACTACATCTAGGCCCTAGTTATGTTAGAAATTGGCAAACATAATAGTCTTTGCTCAGAAAAGCTCTCACACATGTCCTGAAGGGAAGCTTTCCTTCCCTTGGAGCAGCGAGTCACTGAGATCTGCAGAGGTCTCTCTCCAGTCACGTGCGTTTGCGCATCTCTTAGCACAGTGGGATGTGATCCTACCGAGGCTGGAAAATGTTGATCATAGCTCTTTAATGAGCAGGTGGCATGGAATTTGTGCTGGTGTTCATTTAAGCTATCATTATCCAGGATACCTATTTGCATGATACAGTAAGCAGGGAGAATATACTGAGAAAGGCAGTTTATTCAGAGACCTTCGTGTCACTTCTGAAATCAGATTTTAGCAAAAGGTGATCAGCAGCTCATCCATTCTGCCGTCGCAGAAGAAATCTGGGCTAAGTGCAAAGGAACAGGGAAAATGTTTCGTGCTTTCATTAGCAGTAGCTGCAATTACTGCTTAATTTAACAGACTCTGCCTTCTTCAAAGTCCATGCTTCTCCAATCCTGACTGCAGAAAGTCATTGTGTGAGTTATTTCAAATTAATTTGAAACCAGAGTGTGTTGGCTAATAGTATAGTTATAAAATCAGTGAAGGTCTAATTCTGTTATTAAAAATGTAAAGCTTATGTATTATGAATAAAGAGTTCATTCTCTTCCAAGGATATTCCATAAACATAATTTCTAAAAGTATTGCAAACACAGAAAATGTATTTCAGGCATGAATTTAGGGGCAATGGTCTGTACTCTGGAGAGAAAAAATACATTAAAAGCCTAGGGTGGAAGGTCATGTTTAAAATTTAGAAGCAGAGAACAAAAACCAGTGACAATTCCTTTGCCTCTGAAAGCCCCTGTTTATAGCTCTGCTGACATTTTGTGCAGCAAAGGGAGCAACTGGAACATCTTTCATTCACTTGACTTGTTTGCAAATGCTTGAGGGTGGCTCATAGGGAATGTGGTGGCCTGACTGAATCATTCCTTCATTGATACTTTTTTTCAGATAACCAGGCTAAACATTGACCCTAATGACCAGGCACCCTTTATTTCTACAGGGAAGAATGTCAAGGGTGTCATAATCCTGGCAAGTAAAGTGATGGCACCCAGCTTATAAAAAATAGTTGTGTCAGAGCACTGATGGTCTTTGTTCTTAAGGCAGCTGCAGAGTGGTGTGTGTGTATCCAGTACATACAGTGCATTACACAGGTTTTAAGGAGAACACAATTAGTTCCAACCAGAAGTCTTGTGCATCAGTCTTCTTTTTACAGAGGACCATTTGTCTAGATGGGCCAGCAAATTTTTGAAAGATAACAGCTGGCATCGTATATTTCCTCTAATGCACCAAAGACGAGAAACTTTAAGTTCTGTGTATAATCTGTTGAACTAACCCGTGATTTGAGGCCAAATAAACCTTTCTCCTTTCCAGATTTTTCTGTTATTCCATTTTAGTATATGCCATCTTGATACAAATCCCCACACATGCTTGTAAGTGTGTGTATTTGTTTGGTGCCACTGTTTTGTTATATGGCACTATGGAAATTATACTGGATAACATTTTTGCAAAGTTGATTCATGGTGGAAGAAAGGTAGGTCTTATATTCTCCTTTACAACAACTGTCCTCCAGAATTAAGGGAGGATATTTGAAGGATTGTGGTGCTGTAAATGTACTTTTCTGAAGGTACTTTAATAGTGTCTGGTTTGTCATAAGCTAAGCTAAGGCTTTGATAATGAAAGAGAGCCTCACATGTAGAGAGAGCCCTGATTAAGAGAAGAGTACTTTTTGCTACAGTTATGTGGGTACTTGACTATCATATAAGTTTATTAAATCATATAAAATTTCAATTTACACCACAGTATTCTATGAAATATGGAGCACACAAAGCTAATAAGTATGCCATTTTCTTTCATATATGAATTGTGTTGTTGGTTGTGTTAAAGCTGCCATTTTCAGAAGTAAGATTATTTATGCTAGAACAGTAATTTCCTGTCTCACAGTTAAATTTTGTGGAAGTTAATTACAGATTGAAATAAAATGAATGTGGTATAAAAGCTAGTAAAATGCCAATATAGTGTTATATATTGTTGGGATGGAGAGGATATATGCCTGTCTTTATATAGTACAGAAGTGTGTTCTCATATTTAAGTCTCTGTTCATTGTGAACATAATTTTTTGGAAACAGAGTGACACTGTCCTGATCCAGTGTGTCAGGGCTCTGTTCTGTTACAGTGAGGTGAATTTACTTGCTTTTAGGCCTTGTTTTCCATCATCCTTCTCATTTGCATAATGGAATATAGTGGACTCCATAATGTTTACAAAGTCAAGATACAAAGTCAGTCAAAGTTTGTTTTTCCCATTGTTATAAAATCTTAATATTTGTACTTTCCTAAGTGTTCTCAGTTTAATGAGGCTGATGGTATCCCAGGTTATTTTCTGTTGCTCCACCCTACCTATTCTTTAGGACATCATAACTTATTTCTTTGTAGCATATCAGAAAACACTCAGGACATGACTGATGTTTGTGGGGTTTTTTTGTTTGTTTTTTGGGGTTTTGGTTGGTTTTTTTTTTTTTTTTTTGGAGTTGTACTTCTAGATTTTGCATCATGAGGAAGAAAATATCTTTATTTCTTCTTTGCCAGATCACCAATCTGACTTTTAATTTTTCCTGTCTGCTCCTTCCTGGCTTCTATTGTCATTGTGTTTTACCATCATATGCAAGACTTGGCAGGAATATCCCACTAGTACAGTGATTGAGGTGAGTGGTACACTTCTGCAAACACATAGTCAGGAACTAGGAAAGGAGTAAAGCACCCTCTTTTGAGTAAAAATGAGTCAAAATAAACAGAGAGGGTGATAGTGCATGAAAGGCACATTTGGAAACGCTGTTTTGAGGTTGGGGTAAGCTGGACTGGACTTAGATGGAGGAAGGGATTGTCAGCAGTCTTGGACATGACTTTCTTTACTTCAGTTGCTTTTAGCAAAGTTCTGGCATCTGTTAGGTTGGAGCTCTGGCCCCACATGGCATGAGAGAGAAGAAAAAGCCATGAAGAAAATATATTCAAAGTTTCGAGAGCAGTTGGATGGTTTTGCTGTCACACTATGAATTCAGCGGGTGGGAGAATCTACAGAACAGCAGGAGTTTCTCTCCCCATCCTGTTGTCCCATGTGTGCAAGCCTTCTCCAGCTGGTCCTTTCTTTTGCCTTCTCTGGTAGCACCATCACTTATTTGTAGGGAAACTGGGACTTTGTGTCAGAGCTCCTCAAGATTTACAGCCCCCTAAGTCCTGCAGACATCCAGAGTACAAATGATCATCATGATCAGCAGGGAGAAAACTGAAGAGGAAACAGAAATCCCTGTCGTTTGGATGTTGCACAGTCACTCTTGGCTGGAGAGGTAATTTTCTTGCTGCTTTATTGCCAGTCCTGCCCTTAGCTGTGTGTCATCTTCACGGGCACGCTGTAAGATACTCAAACCTTGTAACGCTTTTAAACTGATGAAGGTGTGGTGGAACAGTTCGGGATACATCACATGGTTCCCAAAGGGCTTTTGCCTGTCGTCTGTGGCTTGTGCTTCATACAGAATAGCTCTTTTTGTGTAGCCTGACCACCATTTTGGAGCAGGCTTGAGAATGTTATCACAATTGGCTTGCTAGGTGAAAGGCTTTCCTATTTAGATTTAAATAGAGCAAAAGTGACTCTGAATTTGTTAATATTCTTTAGGTTATATAGGACAAATTGCAGATAAGTGAATAAGTAATGAAATTTGTAATGAGAATTTCTCAAGTATGAAATGTTGGCGCAAATTAATTGCAGGATTTTACAGCTATTATAGTTTATATCATAAATGCAAAAATGACTAGGGCTTTTTAATTACAGCAGGAACACACTAAATTTTTATGGAGTGCCATTTTGTTAAAGAGGTACTTTAAGTATTAAGAGCAAATGCCGTCCGTAACAGTTAGCCCAGATATCTGTGCCACATCAAATAAATATATTATTGCTATGAAATTGTTCCTCAGATACTGTAACTGACACAAAGACTAATGAGAAGTCTCTTTGCACACCTTCAGTTTACCGTGCCTTTTTCTGCTGGTCATTCTTTTTCTTAATTACTGTCTGTTTGCAAAGGGTCGGAGCAAATCCCTTGGAAAAAATATACAGGGCTTTTAAACTTACCCTTCAAAACAGCACTGTGAATAGCAAAATGTTGGTGTCTCAGTAGAAGTTAATATTATTGTGGAGGGGAGGAGGGAGGATGGCTGGATGCTAATTCTTATTAAATATTTGATGTGCAGAGAAATCTAATACAGTGGAAACTCAAAGAAATCTCATTACTTGGTGGAATACATTGCATACTAAGATAGAGATGACTCAGACTCAAAAACTAGCAGGCAGATTTAGTAAGGAAGCATGTCTGAAGCAATGTCCTTCTGTTCTTTTCCATTTAAATGAGAAATCTACATATCGTCTTATACCTTGCTTATCTAGACTATTCTCAGAGCCAAGAATGTGTTTGGAAAATGTCATTGCAGGCTATATTCCTCCCTGGTGATGTTTTAAGCTTTCCCTCTCCTCTTTTCACACTGCTGCTCTCACATCTGGCTGGCTGGACAGCAGTAGGTGCCACAGATACTCCTCTGCTTGCACATAGCTCCAAGGGTCCCCCTGAGCCTCTCCTTCCCCAGCCAACAAATATGTTCCACTCCAAGGCTGATGGTTTTGCTTAAGCACATGAGACTGCAAACTCACATCCTTTTTCAGTGCCTCTTCAAACACACACCGTGTCACAGACTGCTTCCCCAGTTAAGGTCTCTAATCCATCACTCACAATTCCTTAAGGGGATTAATTAATTTTAAAAATGGTTGTGTTTCTAGGTATGCTAAACGTCCTCCCTCAAGGACAAATGCTCATCTCTTCATTTGCACATCTCTCTTGATTTGTCTTATTGGAGTGGCCGGTATAATGCCTCGTATTATACCATCCCAAACCCGTGCTTGGGAGGAGTTGTAAATGAACTGACCATCAGAGAGCTCCTTCATAATTAGTTGGTACTCTTTTTCTGAAGGTGAGGCTCACTGGAGTGGACATGGCATGCAAATGTGCTGCTGTCACATTCAGGGGTGGCTAGGGAAGTTTGAGAAAACATGCTCTGACAAGGCACTGAGCTAGCACTTGGGAGTGCTGGATTTCACCTTAAATTCTGGCACTGGTTTGTGCTAATGTGTTCCCTTTAACCCCACAATTTGTTTAATTATCCATCACATTTGAATGTGATTTGCTTTGCCATCCACATCCCAAAACTGTGATAGAAACACTGACATAATATGACTGGTTGTCAGTGTGCTTCTGTCCCTGAGACATGTTCAGAAGGAGGTTCTCTCCCATGTCTGGGTGCTCTGCTCCCTCAGTCCTTCTTGGTTGCAGGCTGGCTGCTCCTAACTGCAGCTGGAAAGCATTTCCTTTGCCAGATCAAGGCTTTGACCTGAGTTTTTACTCATCCTTCTGTCTTCTAGACTGAGAAATCCATTACCAAGAAAGTAGAAACAAGTCTCACTTTTGCATTTTAATGCTTCAGGACTCCCAGGGGGATAGGAAGCTGTGATAAATTTATACAAGTTTAACTTGGTGAAAATAGGGCAAGAAAAACCTACCCTGGGTAAAAGAGGTGAACATCTATGTCCTAAGCCTTACAGAGTTACAGGGATCTCTGTATGGTCATTTTTAACAGAGAGGAGTATTCCTATGCCTCTAGGATTGCTAGCACATCCAATCACCCAGATGTTTATGGGTCATCTGCAGGTGCTCTGACCAGTTGCACTGGGGCTGCACAGTCAGCATTTGCTCCAGCTGATCCTTGTCCTGTGCCCCGTTTCTGTTAATTGTGCAGGAGCTACAGCCTTTGTTAACTCCCCCATCTTATTTCTGCAATGTGGATTGGATAAATGCTGCCCATTCCATTTCTCCTGCCTTCTCAATCTCATTCCTGCATTCTTCTTTCAAGGCCTGGTGACAAACTCCCAAACTTGCTTGTTTTGTGCTATGGAAACAACTCAAGGTTATTTAATTCTCACCCCTAAAGTTATTTGTCTGGAAGGTTTTTTTCATCAATATGTCATTGTTTCCCTAACTGAATTTCCTGAAACCATTCCTCACCTTCTCTCTTTGTTCCTGGTTCCTTAATTGCAAACCAACCAACCAACCAACCAACCAACCAACCAACCAACCAACCAACCAACCAACCAACCAGCCAAACCCAAAAAACAAACAAAAAAACCCCAACAAAATCACATAAAATGTTGATTATCTCCCAGTGGGGTCTAAAGAAGGGTTAAGGTTTAAAGAAGAGCTGAAGTTTCTGGAGGGGTGACCTGTGTCTCTGGCTGAATGTGGTCTGGGCTGGCTGTACTGAGCAGCCAGGCAGGTTGTGCCTGCTTCGAGTAAATCCTATGAAACATCTCTCTTCTGCTCTTTTCTGCAGTGTGAGACATGTGATACAATGATACTATAAGATCCTGCAACAACAGGGCTAGGATTAATCTAGCTGAGTAAGATAAAGAAGGTAAGCAATAGGAGAAAACTAAACATAAGCCACACCAAGATTACATTTGTGCATGTACTTACCATTGCTGGAAAAATGTACCTCATCAGAAAACTCCTGAAGGATCTTGCTCCTCTCCATATGGGTACAAGAAAAAAATACATGTTCTTGCAAATTACATTAAAATAGGAAGAAGAGATGTTTGCTGAAATGCTCTCATTGTAAATGAAGGGCTTTATGTTTACACAAAAACCACTCTTGGAAAAAAGTAATTTTCCTAATGAGATATTCCCATATCTCATGGGGAGCTTTTCATTGCTAAGGCACTATTTCAGATCCAGCACAGAGCTACAATAAAACGCAACAGCAACTATCTCAAAGGAGTTAATGGCTGAGCTAGCTCTCCAGTAGCAGAGTCTGTGCAGCACACCCACCACATAAGGTGACAGGGATGCACAGTGTCAAAACGACCAGTGGTGCAGCATGTGCGGCTCAAGTCATGAGAAGTGAGACCTCAGGACTCACCCACAGAAATTAGGTGCTACTACTGAAAGTCCAGGGTGTGGAGCATGTATCTCTGTTTTTGTATCTGAATATCTGAAGTAGTTACTGGACTTGCTGCTAATAAAGGAGCTGGCATGTCCCAGAGGCCTCTAATTGCCAATAGATTTTCCTCTGGAGTTGTGGGATCACCCAGCTAGTTATAACAGACTAGATGGCCTACCATGTGCCAGAGCCATCAGAGGTACAGAGGATGGCTCTGCTGACTTGCAGATGCATTGCAATGAATGTGAGAGGTTTTTCATTACAGCAATCCTAATCTCAAACTCACTTGGTTTCCTTGATTTGGCTGCCTTGTTAACACAAAGCCTTGGAATTTCAACCAGAGGTGTTTGATCAGACTGATCCCTTTCCCTGGCCACATTAGACAAGTTAAGGACCAGCTTGGTTTGGCCATTTAGCAGTTGAGTTCCAGGACAGGCTTCCCGTATATTGAGAAGAGAGACATTTGTTCTACTGCTGCCTTGCTGAACTGTTCTGTGAAGAACCCTCTCAACACAGCCGCTGGTGTCTTTCATAGGTACCAATTAAATTTTTATATGATGTTTTATAACCATAAATATACTCTACAGACTTGCACATAATTCCTCTGCTACTCTAACTGCTTTTCAAAGCCCTTTCCAGCCGGCTTATCTTTGTTTTGCTTGTGCTGATTAAAAGGCAAGATATATTTTTAATAGGGTAAGTAGTACCAGAGAGCACACTTCACATAAAAGAAAGAGAAATGCAGTCAAACCTTTGTTATCCAAGCTGAGTCAAAGACATTGAATTAATTCAGCTAACAGAGGTTTCAAATAATTAATGGGATTTTCAGGCTACTGAATACATCAGGGACTCTGAGTTTGTTCTGGGCAAACAAGATTTTTTAATGATCAAACCTCTGGTTGGGGGTAAAAAAACAGCAAGTGAGAAGAGCCTCTGAAAAAAAAAAACAAACCAACAAACAAACAAACAAAAAAACCCCCCAAAAAACCAAAACCAACTTTAGAAGGCTAAAAATCAGAATTTGAAATTAAAGATGTCTCTAGAAGTGTTTCTGAGACTCAATGGGCCAAAAATAGCCTGGAAGCAGTCAAAAAAGAACAGTGCTATCCATCTGGGTAGACATCATCCTGAATCTACCAGCATGACTGAATAGCTCCACAGAGATGCTGGTTTCTTGTAAAGACTGTTCCACTTTTTTTTCTTTCCTTTTTTTTTCCCTCCCCCCTGTGCAGCTTATTCCTCTCCCTGGTCTGTTTTTTTCCCCACAAATAACCCTTAATTGTTTGTTTTCCCTGCAAACAGTGAAGAGAGCCATATTGCACCATAAAAGTAATGTCATGTGGATTCCCATCTCATCAACTCTCCATGACTTCTGAGTCATGCCTGGGTAGCTTTCAAGTGCGACTACAAAATTAGAAGACAATTCACAGAAGTCCTGATGATTTATTGGAAAGAGGGTGCATTTTCCATATAATGTAGGCACTCTATGATTAAGGGGTTTTGAGAGGGTCTCCATTAGTTGCTAGAGATCAGAGGAGATCTGTAGCTGATCATGACTACCAAGGAGGACACAGACCTGATGCATTGTTTTGCAAAGGTTATAGGATCATCTTTTGCCAGTCCATCAGCGGAGGGTGGTCACAACAACTTACCAAAAGACCGCAGTGGCCTGGAAAAGCAAAGATGGTTGTGCCAGTAGGAGCAGCTGATGTGTAGAGATGAACTGTATCAGGGTAAAAAAATCATTGGTTCCAAAATGATAAAGTGGTCTTTAATTGTCCACATCTCAATGCCTAGGGGAGTACTGCCAGGGAAACTAGAACAGACGGAAATGCTGCTGACATTATAATAATGTGCTGCATGTGAAACCACTGCAGAAATAGTTAAGTGATGCCTTTGCCAAGGCCACAGAGTGAAATGTTACTACACCATGGGGTGGATTAAAATATGCATTTTCTCCTAATTGAGCACAGCGGACTCAGCTGGAGGTCCTGTCAGGAGAAGAGGAATAATTTGTCACAGCAAGAAATGTATAACTTGACAGAGCATCTATTAGACAGTACAGTAAAAAATAAAGTAGGACTCGTGCAGCTTTTCTTTATGCTCCAAACTCTTTGGAATAGGCACCCACATGCTGTAAATAAATTTTAGACACGTTGCCAATGGACCAACCTGGTTGTACCAGGCTCACTACGCTCATGGCTATCATGATGACAAGAAGGTTAAAGTCTTTCTGGTTAGATTGGGTGATGCTCAGAAGCCTGAACTTTAGTTCTGGTTACTGTATTGCAGCACTTCACAGAATCCCATGCCAAATCTAAGGGTCATCTACCCAGACTATATGCCACAGAAACAACCTGTCACATCCATCCATGGGGCTGTGTGGCAGCTAAACCCAAGTAACTTCTCTTCAGGACAAGCTCTTTATCTCCCTGGAAGGAAGAGCTCTGACTGACAGGGTAATTCATCATTTACCTGATGCACGAAGGAGTCGCCTGAAGGAACAGAGCCACACATTTTATTTTCACACCAGAGGAAGCATATGCCCTGTGTGACATCCAATGTTCTTAAAAGTTTTTGTAGCCCCCAAAAAGAAATTCTGGGTTTTCTAGGGAGATGTTATTGGGAATATTTGTCATATGCCATAGCATGTTGTATTGACATAATGGGCAGCCATTTCTAGCACACGTGTAGCAGTGGTAGAAGGAACAAACGAGCTGAAAAATCCCAGAGATAGCAGTGGAGAGGTCAAAGGATTGCAAAGGATGGGAAGGATCCGGGATGACCTGTAAAGCCTGAGTCAGTTTTCCATGCTAAACCCTCTGAGGACCTGTGGTTGATGAAGAGGACCAGGCCCACCTAACATGGTGGGCAGGAATTAGGCAGTATGCCAGAGCTGAGAGCAGCCCTGTGATCCCACTGAAAAGCAAATTATGTGGGCAGCAGTGATCTGCAGTATTCATGCAAGGAAGGCATGGTGATCCTTTGCAATCCTTTGACATCTACGGATTCTCTTGGCAACCCATTCCAGTTCCTTACCACCTTCAAAAGAAATAATTTCTTTCTAATATCTAACCTAAATCTACCCTGTTTCAACTTAAAGCCATTACCCTTTGTCCTATCACTACATGCCTTTACTGGGATAATCAGTATATACATTTCTTCACCCTTCTTCACTTACGTTTTGCTCCTCACTCACTTCTGCCAAGGGCCATCTCCAGGGCCATCTAAGAGCCATCATGGAATATATATAAAAGCTTATGCAGTTCCTATACTCAAAATTAGTTTGGTATGGTCAGATAGTTTATGATGCTCCCGACATCTGGATAAATAAATGCCCAGACTGGAGATGTGGAACGAAGCATTTCCTCACAGGCAGTGCTATGCAAAATAAGCCAGATATGCTTAGATCATTTGCAGTGGGACAGAGTAGGCTCATAAACTGCACAGATCTCTCCAGCATAAGCCAGCTGCAGTCTGTCTTGGAAATAGATATGCTGCTTTTTTTGGTGAGCAGATCTTGGTAAAAATCAAGTTACATTTGGATTGCTGGAATAGAGAGCCAGTGAAAAGCAACCCAACAGCAATATTTGTATTTCTTTGTCCAAGCATTCATTTATTTTGATGCATACTTACTGTGTGTTTCTTTGGCAGGATCTCCCACGGAGAGTCTTACCTGTCTTTACTTCTGTCTTGCACTTTTTGACATTAATTAAGTTTTTAGTTGCTGATCAGCTCTTCCTTTTGGTATCTTTTCTCATCCCTTTTTGTGAGGGAGTATTTGTCCTACTCCATCGTGACTTTTTCCCCCTTGCTGTGTGTAGCAAGGGCAGGCAGGATGGGGTTAGATTCACTGGAATCTTTCATACCTTTGAGGTCAAATCCTTGCCACTTTCAGATTCTAGAGATGTTAAGATTTTGCCTTCTGTCTTGATGGATATTTTGGTATTTTATGTTCAAAATCAGAGATCATGTGTCTAGGCCTGTTTATTTAAGATTGAATGAACTCATATTTTAGACCAAACTCATTATTTAGACCAAACTTCTATGCTACAAGTAGCTAGCCTGAAGTGTTTTGGTACTTATCAGAACTGCAGCTGATGTGATGTTGCTCTAGAGCCTGGGACTACCTGCTGTAGAAATGTGTCCCTTTCATGCAAGGTTAGTTTGTCCTTCTGTATTTGAAAACAATGCTTACTGCATGGTGAATTTGAAATTCTTCTAATGATGTGTTTCCTTAGTTTCTGGGAGTAAGATGCTGATCTCCAGCCATAACAAAATTCAGCCATTAAAGTGAGTGGCAGACACTATTTTAATTCCCACAGATTGTCTTTTTCAGGCTTTCCAAAAGTGATTTTTGACTTAGCCTGTTTCTGGGTTTTACTGAAGCAATCAATTCTTATTTCTTTTCAGTCTACTTCATCAGTTAATGAGTATTGCTACCTCAGTGCCTTTTACCTTTTCTTCTTTTTAAATAATGCATATCTTTCAATGCCTCTGTTTGAGGCAAGATTACTATTCCAATGTGTTTCTATTGTTCTTGTAATATCCTTTTCTTTTGTTCTGCACCAGAGATTCTCATTCCTATATGTATCTGGTCTTAATGCACAGCATTTCTCTTGATTTTTTTCTGTTTTAATCCAGTTTTAAATAGCAAATTTCATTAAATGTATCACACAAACATTTATTCCTCTCTTCAATATTATTCCCGTATTCTCTTGCTGCCTATTCCTTTCCCCTTCCGTGTCCTATTACCCATTACAATAATCTCATTTATCTGATTTTCCTTTTTTGCCTTGCATTAGAATCAGGCATGGAGGCTAAATATCCCAACCCTCTTCCCTTTGTTTCATGTTTAAAGCTTTCATCAGTCATGCAATTGCAATCCTAAGAGTTCTCCACAGGGAATTTATTCCTGAGAGTAGTCCTCACACTGTGAATCCCTTTTTGGGGGCCCACACATCCCAGAACCTTATTCATAGTACTGGCCCATGAGTTTGTCCTGCCTCTTGAGTCCTGCCTTTGCTCTTTGCCTTCTGAAGGACTCCTGTGTCTTCATGCATTTCTGCATTTTCACCTGGAAGCCAGCCCTGATCACCTCTAATGTGACTATAGCAGTGCCATGGTCAGTTGTCTTTTTTTCTAATCAGGATCACCTGTGTTTTTTATTTGGCTGTTGCCTCTTTCTCCAGTCTGTTGGCTGGAGTATACCATACTCTAGCTGCATACATAAATTTTTTCTGTTCATATCCCCTCCTTTTTCCAGTAGAGCCAACCTGTGTCGCTTTGCTTCTCTATTAACTGATCTTTTCCTGATTTTTTGATTCTTTGGTCTCTCACCTTCCACATGCACCATCATCTAATGATCTGTCTTTCGAGTGTCTTGCTCAGAACTTGTGTGGTGTCTGACATCTCTTGTTTTCCTCACTTGTTTAAGCACCACTTAAGATCCACCCACATCTCAATATCCCAATACCTACCTGCCAGAGTTTTGGTAAATGGATTTGTGGTCTCTTTTTCCTAACACAGACCAAAACTGCATCCCTTCTCCAGAAAGTAGGAGACATTTATCCACAGAACTGCAGTTAGGAAGCCAAGGGCAAAATTTGGTTTCTCAGCTGGGAGTGCACTTCAGAGACGTGTTCGTGGGTGGGCTGGTGGGGAGTTTCATGCACTTCTCTTTGCTGTGTTAATTGTGTCAGTGCTAGCAGGAATAAAAAGTAGTAAAAGTTTATTTTAGACACTAAATCAAACAAATGTGTTACAGGCAACAGTTCAGGAATTAAAAAATCTGGTAATACATCTTGAAAATGTTTTTAAAAATATTCCGCTTAGTGCAATTTCAGGGTATGAGTTATTTTATGGATTTGGGTTCCCTTCTGTTATTAAGCACATCTGCTTGATTCTAAGAAGCCTGGTTTTGATTCCTCTGATCCTATTATCTGTTGCCAGCATCACTACAGTGCATAGTAGAGGAGTGAGGTCTCATGTCCAAAACTTGAGGTTATTACTTTGGGTAGAAGTAGCAGTGAATCCTGCTGCCATTTGTATATTTCTACAAATGTGAAACTAGACACAGAAGAAATAGACAGAAGACATGCATGCAAGAGGACAGGTCTACAAAAATAACCTACCAAATTCAAACTGAACATAATTACTTTAAGTGACAATGTCAAAATATTGACATTGTGGTAAATATTACATTACTATTGCATCTTGAGAAGAATCAGCAAAATATTGTGCAACTTTATCCTTTCCCTTTGTTTTTGCTTTCTAACATTTTTACTTTCTTCCTTCTTCTTCCCTCTTCCTTCTTACTCTCCACTTGCAACAATAAGCAGTTTGATTGTTTGAGACATGTTTTCTCTTATCTTTCTAGTTGTGCATCTGTGTATTTTTAAATGGGTAGTTCTCACTTTATGCCATGCTTGAATTACACAAAGAACAGAAATCGTCCTACCTAAAAGAGCACAAAAGGATTTTGCAAGGGAAGTATTCAAAGAGGGATATGTCAAATTAAATAAAGACCATTGTTAAATGCTTTTTTCTCTGGTATAGTTTCAGTTCTGAGGAGAATCTAAATTTAGACTCTGAGCGGTAGGTATGGTTTCATATGACATATTGCATGAGTCCTACATTCCAAAGAAAGATTTGCATTGGGGAACTGGCCTAAAGAACTTTTAGAAAAATACTGAGTGCTTTGTTTCTATTGTTCAAGAATATGTTTTCTGTTGTGTTTTGTCATGGTGCTGACCTTTAATGGACGGAAAAGGATGCACCAAATGACATCTTTAAGTCAAGAAACTTTTCTGCTTCAGTCTGGTAGTGATCCCAAGCCAGCTAAAATTCACATGCAATGGGAAGCTCTTTTTGCCCCAGCAAGGACTAGGGTGGCCTGGTCTTGATATACCTGCAGTAATTACATGGAAAATTTCCACCCTATGTCATCTGCTGTCTGTGTCCAGTGATGGTCCACGACTGAGAACTCTGGAGGTTTTTGCCAGAAGAGAGAACAATTCATGGGATCTGTAATATTTTAGGCAAGCTGTCTACTTAGGCAGAAACCACCATCTCTTGCACAAAAGGCAAATCAAAAAACAGGAGGGGGCATCTAAGTGCTGGGCCCTGCACTTGGGTCACAATTATCCTATGTAGTTACAGGCTGGGAACAGAGTGGCTGCGAAGTGCCCTGATGGAAAAGGACCTGGGGGTGCTGGGTTGCAGCAGCTGAACATGTGCCCAAGGGCCAAGAAGGCCAGTGACATCCGGGCCTTGTATCAGAAACAGGGTGGCCAGCAGGACTGCAGAGTCAAGGGCAGAGACAAAGTGCCTTGAATCCTTGTCTCCAGGGCCACTGCGCTTCCTTTTTGTGGGCTGCCTGGGCAGAGGGGGCTGCCTGGGCAGAAGGCACCCATGAAGCTGTGTAGGAGGATGGATTCTCTTCTGAGCTGTTCTTAGGGACAATCTGCATATCATTAAAACTCTTGTGCCATCTGAATGCATAGCGGTACTTTATCAACTAAAACTTTATTTAATCAGTTGATTTAATTATGAGCTAGTTAATTGAAAAATTCATGGTACAAGTTCTGAAGGTCAAAATACTCGGAAGTTCAAAGAAGAACTGGAGCATTTGTTTCACTGGAGCTGTGACATGCAGCGCTGAGTTACAGAAATCTGCTCTGATTCAAACTGGCAAACTGATCTTGGAAATAAACAACTGAATTACAAAACAAGAAGACAATTCACTTGCATTCATGAGGTGTGAATGTATCTACTGCCAGCTGTGGTTAGTCTGTGATTGATTTATCTGTGTGCTGTGGTTTCCAAAAGATTCAAGTAGTAACTACTCTTGCAGAAATGCCTTTAGCACTGTCCTGCCAACCCTTTTAGCCCTCTCAGGGGCATGCCCTGCGTCTGAGCAAAGTGCTGGATTGCTTGATTGGCAGACTGCTGCTCTCCCTGGATGGCAGAGACATGTTGAGGGCAACCAGAACTCAAGATTCCCACCTCTGGGTCACTGTGTTTCACCGCTGCAGGAAGGCTTTTTAAGAGGTTGCAGAGGCCAAGTGAAATACCTGGTCATTAATTTGAAAATAACCTGGATTTATGAACCACT
The DNA here is from genome assembly GCA_013396955.1 of Regulus satrapa. Taxonomy (NCBI): domain Eukaryota; kingdom Metazoa; phylum Chordata; class Aves; order Passeriformes; family Regulidae; genus Regulus; species Regulus satrapa. Next base: position 188,283 of record VWZN01021662.1, on the reverse strand, counting down.
ATGTATGGCAAACACTGGTTCTCCACCCCAACAAGCACAATAGAGACAGGGACCACTAAGAACTTGCTTGAGATCCCTATTTTGGACTGAAAGTAATGTATATATCTGCTGGATATTTACATGTCCATAAAACACTAAACAGCAAAAGCTGTAGTCAAAAGTCAATGAGTTTTGGACAGTTAAAGGCATCTGAAAATATCAAAGCTTCAGTACAAGTCTCCTGTATGCCACTTTTTGTCCGAAATGTGCAATTAGAGCAGGCTGAGAACATCATCCTTGTGTTCACATCTCTTCAGGCTTTGTTTTCATTCCTTTGTTGCCAAATTTTGCTATTCTTATCTAGCTCTCCGGAGCACCAGCCTGAGCTCTTCTGGTAAAAGGTAGAATGGTAAAAAAAGTAAGCAAAGGACAAAGGACATGAAAAACAAGGACAGAAAGCTTTCATACATATATAGATAGATGAATACTTATTTTTGAGGGATGCTGCCTGTAAGAAGAGTGAAATGAATAAATAATAACTATATAGTCATTTAATACTGTTAAAGACAGCCTAGGAGACTGTCTTTCTGAGACTGCACTTCAGAGACTTTCCCTTTATTGTTGTTTACTGGAAGACTAATTTTTTTTCTCTTGTTGACCTGCACTTACAGCACACAAATCCCCCAGACAATAAGCAGGAATGAGCCACTGCTAGGCTCTCACTGCTGAGAGATGTGCTGGGAAACCTGTAAGAGTGCTCTAAGGACCGGTATTCTTACCTGCTGCTGTGCTATTAGAGTGTAGCTGTACCACAGAACATCTCAGAGAGGTTTTCCTCTCCTTGCATTTCCAGTCAGAAGCTGTCATGCTGCTTGCACAAATCCAACAGGTAGGAACAGTACTTCTTCCATGTAAAACTTGCACCGAGGCCCAACTATCTCTTTTGGGGATACTTTTGCCCTTACATGCCCAAACTCTTTGCAGAACTCTCTTTGCGTTTCAAACTCTTCCCTTAAGGAGTTGTAAACATGAGTCAGGATGTTTTTTGCATTCCTTTTGGGGATTTACTGACAATCCCCACTCATTTTTTCCAGCAAGGCAAATGCCTCTGGGGTATGGCTGTGCCAAACAATGAGCACAGTCCTGTCAGTAGTGTCCCAGCACCTAACCTGCTACAATCCCAGTCAAAGCAGAGACACCTTTAGATAAAGTGTGCTCTGGAAGTGGAGGCCCTGTGACACAGGAGACACAGATTCCAAGCATGGTTCCTAGTTTGGGCATTGTGGGATCCCAGGACAAATACGTGAACGCTTCTTTTCTCCCTAATCCATGTAGAACCTCCCCTCAACATCAAAGGTGGCACTGCAGGCACTGTCTGCAGTTTTGAAAGATTGTTCTTGCCCAGCATCCAGCACTGAAAATGGGAACCTCTGGTCTCTGCTCTGTCATTTCTGAGAATTGGCCTAATGAGGCAGCAGAAAGAAAAGAAAAAAACAGCAGTAACACAGTGAAATGACTTTCACATTTTGCTCAGGTTTCCTGTCTCTCATTATAGGCTTTTATGAGAAGTGCAAAACATGTGAAAATTCAGAAGGCTTTATTTGAAACAATAGTGAGTTTAGGTAATAAGGAACTGCATGCCCAAAAGCAAAGAAAATAATTGTTTTTCAGTCTAATGTTGTATTTATCACTTCTGGGATGAACATACAGCTAATACATATTTCAAATGTAAGTTCAAAATATTAATGTGCAACCAAGCAAAGGTTATTTCTCACTCTCCATCTGTTTCTGGTGAGGTTACATTGTTGTTTTTCTGCATTGTGTGGTTGCATTATCTTTATAAATGATTAGTTGTGAGATATTATTTCCCTTTAAAACATATGTCAGCAAAACAAGTTCTTAATAAAGTGCTTTGAAAAAGCAACAAACTGAAAAAAACCCTGGACAATAGTTCAAATTGGTAATGAACTGAATGTGCCTCTAATTATATTGAATTTACAAGTAATAGGACAAAGCAACATTAGAAATTGCTTCTGACTGAAATTCAGTGCCTTAAGGCTGAGAATATTTCTCTCAAACTTCCAGAGACTGAATGAAATTGCTGTATCAGTATTTGTTTCAAATATCTGTCACTTCAAATCTCAAAATGAAGGACGGTGGGTTAAACCTTCCTGAAAACAGATACTCTGATAACTATGTGACAAAAGTGAAGCGTTTTCTCAAGGCAAGATTTATTTTTGGTCTTCAGTTTACCCAGTACAGGCAACATTTGGTGTTAGTTGGTCTGGCTATATATAGTAGCATATATATATATATGCATGCTCAGTGCATTTTTACATCTAAACCCACATTTTTAAACTTGCATTCAGCTGTGTTGATCTAGATGGGGCTCATCACAGGACTCAATCTCTGTGCCCTACGCCAGCAATTTAGGACTCAATCTTTGTATGAAGTAATTTTGTATCAAATGGATACATTATTAATGTACTGTATGGAAGCACTATCAGATTAATTCCTTTAATAACAAAAATCCATAGACAAATAGAAGTTGGTCAGCAAAGTGACCTCCTATCTTTTTTTTTTTATTTTCAGTGACCTTGAATTAAGTCCAGCATTGGCCAGAATGACCATTAATCATTTTGATCAGATTGCTGAGAGAATTACCAAGTGAAGTCAGTTGAATCATCTCAGTTTACTTTCCTGAGGGAGGAGGCACTGGGTTTGTATCACACAGACAATAGGCCCATGATTGGTTTCTGCAGATCAAGGCTGATAGGCATTTGTGGAACAGCTTGGACCTTGTCTGTCTGCAGTGCTTTTGAACCTACTGAAGATAAATGAAGTTAGCTTTCTTCTCCCAGCATGGCTAACTTCAGGTTTTGTGCCATAAATAGATTTTCAAATGTCTTCCAGCTAAAAGTATGGGGAAAGGATTAGTTTGCAGGTCAAGAAGAGTAAACATGACTGTCTCACAGTTTCCCCTGGAGTTTAAATATGTTTGTATACTGCAGAGAAGGAAAACACAGGTTTCACTCCTGCTTCTGTGGCTGCTGCTACTCAGCTACTACTAGCACCAATGTGAATGAAAACACAACAGGAGAGAAAATATTAAAAGACATTTAAAAACTTGTTAGATTAGCTATTAGGTTAAGTAACATCCATTATAACCTCTGCTTCATGGATCAGCTTTCCTGATGAGCTCACAGCAGGTTAATGCAGGAGAGAGGCAGAACCAGAACCCGAGTCAGAAATGGAGAAGTCCATCATAACAAGGAGCAGCAGAGAGGTCCTGACACAGTGAAGCTATGTTCATCAGATTTAATTCACCTTTTTCATGCTGAGGACAATATTTTGGCAGTGCTAAGAGGATGAAAAGGATGATATGCACAATTTGTCAAAGTCACTATCTTGATTCTTGTGTGTCATGAATGATAAAAAATTTAAAATATTTCCAAGATCTCTCTTTTTGGGACTACAGCTTATTGGTTCAAGCTAGAATCTGCCACTCCCATGAAACCCAAGATCTCTTGTCAGAGAAAACTGCTGACTCAATAGAATGGAAAAATGCTAGGAGGAATAGGAAACCTGCTGCCCATGAATCATGTATCTGTGGTAATATTTCTCACATAGAAATATAATCATTTAATAGGCAGGAAAGAGTTTTCTTATCACTTCCAAAGTGTGTCCAAACTCTCTAAGAAAAGTATTATAGCATTTGTTTTTCAGGCTTCATCTACAGCAGAAATGAATTGTCACCTCCCTGCAGACATCTCTCCCACCTTCAAGGCTGCATCCCTCTTTCCCAACATTTCCAGGTGACAAACCTTTGGGCTTGTGCAGTGATGCAGTGATGTAGCAGTGCTGTGAGAACAATGTGTATGGGGACTGGTGAGTATGATTTATCCTTAACTTACCAGGTCTGATCTATCTGAGATGTCACCTCATGTTTCACCACCAACTTGCATCTGCAAGTTGGGCATTTGTGTAGCATTGAGCACCCACAACTTTACCCTGAACAAAAAGTGGAGTGCTATTACAAGAAGGATGTGATGGTTGAGTGTGCTGCCTTGTCTAAGAAAGGAGCCTAAGGAAACTTTATTAGAGATACACTAGCAGAAGCTCTCAAAAATGTTTTCTAACAACAGTCATAGCTCTTTTTATAAGAAGTGCTTATACTAATTGCAGTGTGGGGTTTTTTTCCCCATTACATAAGTACCTTACCTTCCCACAGGCCTATGAGTTTTCATTCTCATTTCAAAATGGAAGCTTTTAAGATAATTCTGAGGTTCATCCCATCTTGAAAGGATTTAATCTCATCATGTCTTTAAGAACAACTTTTTCTTGTCCCCTTTCTTTGCCATCCTGGCTCAGTCACCTCAGCAACATGATAACTCACATTGTACACCTTCTTCAAACATCACCGAAACATACAAAGAGTGTTGTGAGGAAAAATGAATTCTGGCTGACACCAAATGATTTAAAATCCATCCCAAATAATTGAGCACTACCTCTGTGTCACCACAAGGCAACCTGGGGTCAGGCTGTTTCCCATCTCTGCCAGACTGGGCACAAAGGAGACCCAAAATTCTGTAGCTATCTTCTGTCAGTGAAGGCACTTCCTTCTCTTTTCTGAGTCAAGATGAAACACAAATCAGAAAAAAGACCTGTCAGAGGGGAAGAATGGAGCAGAGTTACAAGTTTGACAAGAGCAGGGAGAAGCTGGATAAGTCAGCCTATAGCCCCACTCTGGGAAAGAAGATGCTCTCTCTTCTCATTGGGTAGCAATTGGTGAGCATCAAATGTAGTGCTGGGCATGGGTACCAGGGCTCTTACAAGGGTCGCTGGGCCAAGGGCTTGAACTCCCTAAAAGACTGTTCAGGGACCATGAGAGGTTTGCAGTCCTGGAACCTCCATGGATGTGGGACCAGATTTGTTAGCGGTAAATGGTGGGACAGCGCTGACTTAGTCTGTCCCCAGCCTCTTCCTCATTATATGTAAACACAACTATCAATCCCAAACGCAACTGCATGTGAACTGGGTGTGCAGGTTCATGTTGCTACACCGTATAACATGGGTTTATCGCTCCTGTTTCTCCGTGTGAGTGGCACATGCAGTGCAGTGTAACATTTAGCGTGTTCAGTTATGATTCAGCACGGTGATCCAGGCCAAGTTAGCAACCTGCTTTCTGGCAGCCATTTAATAACAGTCACAAATGGCCTGAGGAAATCCTCACTTGTACTAAAGATGCCTTAACAGACACAGATGTGTTCATCTACACAGAAACTACAAAGGAGGAATTTTCACAATGATGTGCTGCTTGTTGCCTTTCTGCTGGCATTTGTTAGCGCTTCCTCCAATGCTCGGTTTGGTCAGGGTCTGGTCTTCATGGGCTGAATGGAGGGTCAGCCAGAGTGAAGGGCTCCTCTTCTTCTACTGCATGCTAAAATCATTAGCCTAGATCAATCTTATTTTTCCATATTCCTTTAACACAGAAATAAGTTCTTAGAAAGCATCAGCTGGTGCACCACACTGCCTTTTATAGACAGGGATATTGCTTCATCATTTGCTATAAATTAGGAGACATTTCAAAAAGCAGATGCAAACCTTAACAATCATTTTGGTGAACTTTTCTCTGAGAGTATTGTTTTTAGCTAGATACATTATCTATATTTAAAATATATGACATGGAGGTATACTTAACGTTCAAAGTGATATATTATAAAGATAGAAGAAGGTGAACTCCTGATATATTACAAGCCTTTCATACCATGAAATAACTATTGCCTATTATTTTACTCTTGACATTTTTATTTTTTGGGGAATTTCAGTTGATTTGTATTGCTGACACCACTGATATGTTGTTTCCAGTGACCTTACATCCAAAATCAGTAGGGTGTGACATTTGATGGCCCAGATAAAAAACATTAATAGTAGAAGAGAGGGCTTATTTTCCTGCTCATAAATTAAGTTTAAATAACGCAGAATTTATTTTTAACTCTCCAGTACTTTTTACTGTCTACCCAATAAATATATTCATTACTGGGAGCTCAACTCAGGTTTTCTTAGGGAAGCAGTTTACTAAGATCGTTTTGTACAGCCTTGGCTTTCTTCTTGAGGCAATGTTTGATACGAAGTACTGCTTACCACAAACACAAGGGATGGCTCCCAAGTAGTAAATAAAAAGGAATAGGGTAGCAGCAGAAACATTTGGTATGATGAACAGTAGCAGAGTCAGAGAAGTTTGCAGTGTCTTTGTAGAGGCTGATATAAGTACTAAATGCATAGTATAAATACTAGTGTAAGAAAACCTGTAGGCTTATCACACCTCTTCATGGTCCTGCCTGCACAAATCTCTCTGCAAATTTTCTCTTGATGAATATTTCATGAATGCCTATGACAACTATGAATATACACCACTCTGGTGTATATTTCTCCACTTTGAAAATATTCAAAGACCATAATCTCCAGATGCAACTTTAAAAGGAGAGAGAGAGAGAGAGAAGAGACAGACAGAGAGAGAGAGAGAAAGAGAAATTCACTGATCAGAACTGCTACCATCAGTCCTTGGGACACAGACACCTTTATATAAAGGAGAAGTATAGCTGATGCCTCAGCAAAAACCTTAAAAACCCTGGAAAAACACTCTTCTTGCTCCTCTCTGATCACCAACATTTATGAACATGATAAATTGTTATTGGATTGTTTTGAGAACTTTTACAACAAGAAAAGAGTTATCACCATATATGGGCTCTTAAAAGACAAGATGGGCTTCTGCAGCACAGGGTTATACTTTGTGTTCCCTCCTGTCATTTTTTATTGCACAAATCTGTTTAGGAGACCACTGCATCTCTTTCACTGTCTGTGGATACAGCATCTGTTTGCATAGCTTAGTCCTGAAGGCACTGACAACAAAGAAGACTCATGCAACTTTTTTCTCTTCAGAAAGGTCTTGTTGGAGTTCTTGATACAATCTATTCACTGAAGCAAAACCAAGCTCTTTGGCTTGCTCCTTTCCAAGAGAAGAAGAGGGAAGCAGATTAGTTTTCCTGATTGAAGATGCTTCCTATTTCCTTTGTGTTGAACAAATGCCATCTATAACTACAGTCTGGGAGGAAAAGCACAAGAGATTTTGGATAAGAGCATGTGAATGTTTCTTCTCCTGTGAAAAGTCTTATTACAGCCAAATTTTATTTCATTACCCTAAACGGACTCAGATCCAGCCTCACAGACCTGGTATGTGGGTGAAATTTGCCTCCCCCATTTTCCAGGCATGATTCTTGTTGCAGCAGGACAAGACAGCATCACTGCTAAAACTGACTGCTAGAAAACAAGTGCTTAACTTTGTCTTTTGGTTTCTCAATTTTTAAGATGAACTCAGTTCATATTTTTTCCTGCTGTTAACAGGATTATTTCTGGAGAATTTTATTTTGGATTTTTTTTTTCTTTTTTGGGGGGGAGCGGGAATGGGTTTGAATGATTTATGCTGATTCCTGTGTAATCTCTTGATTCCAAAATCAGAGTCTTTAAGGAAAAGACCTGAAATAGCAGTGCTCAAGCTGTATAAAATCTATTTGAATGAACAGATTTGTATGTCTTTGACTGAAACTTTTTATAAAAAGTGAAACCTTATTTCATCAGTCTACAGTAGTTGACTTGCTGAAGAGAACCAGCTCTCACGAATTCATGTTTGGTTAGTACTTTTCAAAACATTTCCTATATTAAATAATCAGCCAAAAATAATAAACCCACTGTTGTTTTCTTTTACAGTTAATTCTCCTAGACTTGTGCTGCTGCTGAAGAGTCATGTGTCAAATAACTATATGTGAGAAAAAAGAAGGAATTTCAGATCATCCTGTAGCCCTCTCCTCCAGAGAACTGAGGAAGTGGAAATGGCCTTCAGCTGGTCTTAGGAGGGCATGGAGGCTTTTGTCTCCTCCACCTGGACACTCCTCATCAACTTATTGGGCAACCAGTGGTAGAGTGGGAAGATCCCAAGGCACATCTGTGCCTCCTGTCAGTGATTCATCATCCCCAGTGGGTGTGTCTACTCTCCACGTGGCAGGAGGGAAATGTAAGGCCCCCTACTCCTGATGCCATGCACACATGGCACAAGGTGCACAAGGAGCAGGGCCAATTGCTAAACCAGCTTTTTGTCTTCCCCTCTGTCTAACCTCCAGAGTTAAGGGATTTCATGGACACCAACCCACCCTAAAGCTGGGAATTGTTCTTTATTTATCCTTCATAGTCCCTTGCTGGGAGTGCATATGTGATTTTAGGGGACATTTGGATTGTTGGATATACATGGGGATTCCTGTGGAGCTAGTGGGAAAGGGATGCAACCAGCAGAGCAGCACTTCAGTAAAGTGACAGACTGGCTGCAGGGACCATTCTGCTCCTAGTGAGATTTCCAGTCTGCCTCAAAAGAGGAAAGGCCATTATGAGAAGAGAGATGCCCCAGCCCTGGGGCATGACAGAACCCTCTTCCCTGCTCTCAGACGTAGTGCAATGCTGTCCTGCTATGCAGCTAATCCAGCCTTAGGACATGACCTGTGGCCTGAAGAAACCTGGGCCAGCCTAATAACAGCTGCTCTTCCTATTCTGGGATGCTGATGTCCACTACAAATGGAAATAGGGAGGTGAAGTAGAGGTCATATAAGAAAATGGCATCACTGGCATGCCTTGAAAGACGTAGCCCAGGTCCTGTCTTGCTTTGAACAAGTGGTCTCAATGTATCACTCTCTCTTCAGCTGCTTTGGTGATCTTGGAAGGGATTTCCTAACAGTTGTAGGTGTCAATTTTTCAGAGTTCACATGAGTTTCTATGTCTGTAAGTCAATATGCTGACCACTAATACATAGCACACTTCTACTGTGAATTCATGAAGTATCAATGCAATTAAATTTCCCTTGTTATTAATGAAACAAAGTTCATCCTGAAGCTCTTGAAAATGAAAATAGGGTTGATTCTCCCTCACAGTGTCATAAAGCTCACATTAGATAGAGATTTTGAACGGCATTTTTAAAGGCTGCCAAGCCAAGGAACCTAGTGGGGAGAATCAGAATTTGCCCTTTTCCAGACAACTCACACAAAGAAATCAGACAAGAAAGATCAACAGCAAGTGTCCCTACCCGAAGGCAGAAAAAACCTGAACCCAATTCCAGATAAAGCAAAAAACCTCCTGGTAGGGAAAATTACAGGAGTCTTCTATTGTTTTGCATCCCTTCAGAAGGAATACAGTGCTGAGATGCAAAAGCTTTTGCGTGGAAGCTGAAAGTTTCTTGGAGAAGGCTAAAGAATAGCAGTACGTGTCACAGAAGCAGTGCCTGAGGCATGCAGTATAAAAAACATTAGTATGGGGCTCAGATGATGGTCTGCTGGCCTTTTCCATTCATTTGTGGCAGGTGACCTCCAAAAAAGACCTTGGGATAAATAATAACTAAGCCCATCAAACAAAGTAACTGCTACCTCAGTCATATCTGTAAAGTTCACTTTATGTCAATGGTCTCCATATGGTTGCAGAAGTTCTCTGCCTATTTGCTATGTAAGCTGTTGTTTTCATTTGTTGGGTTTTGGTTTTATTTTTTTTTCTCTTTAATGAAATGCTCTAAATATTTGCTGTTGGAGGAGTACAACACTATGGGAGGCTCTGAAGTGATATTCATAAGAACTGCAAGCACTGACTAATTGATTAACCAAGAGTTCTTGAAGAGAATGATTTGATTAGGGTAATTTATAGAGATTGTATCTTTTGTCATCATTTGTCTTTGAAAATACAGAAGAAAACTGCTTCCAAGTGCATGTAGCTGCTGGCATGAGAGATGGTATGCACTACATCATCAGTTACAGCAGACTGCTCAATTTTGTACCTTTCCAGCCAGTCAAATATCCAACAACAACACACACACACACACGCACACACACGCACACGCACGCACACGCTCCAGCTCTTCGCAGTCCAAACTTTTCCAACATGTGCTTAGAAAAATATTTGGGGTTGTTCACTGCTCTGCTCTCTGTAGCATAAACATTTATTTAAATGGGGCTGTCTTTTCAGTAATGAAGAATGAAGGAAAAACAATGGTCTGATTTTGACAAATTAACTTGTGATTTGGAGAGTCAGTGAAGCAGGGAAGAGACATTCCTAACTATACTAATTAAATGAGCTTGCAACATTTATTTTAATGCAATGGAACCAGCCATATGAAGATGAACATTTTAATTTATTTTGTGGTGACATTATGAAAAATTTCTCTGCTGCAGATTATCTACGAAAACAAATCTCATCAGCACCTAGGTTTGTGCATGAAATTTACATCTCTCACATAAGTTTGACCTTCCCCAGTGAAAACAAATGGAATGTGCTAAGTTAAAAAGTTTCTGCAAAGGTTGTCTTCCCATTGATGCGGTGGTTTATGTTCAAATTACCTCTGTGAAAAACACATCCATTTTTCATGGTGCAGTGTAGATGAAAAATTCTGAATCCTTTCTAAGGGGAATGCAAATATAGCTCATTAGTTCAAAAACATTTTTCATGAACGACTGCTGAGTATTTTCAGGCAGATGAGAATGTGCAGTTTCAGCCAAGAATGAGCACCACATGTCCTACTAATTGTTTTTTAAACTTGTTGCTTCCCTCTATGGCATTCAATAAGTCTAGAAACTGTGAAGATTCCTGGAGAAAAGAAATTATAGGTATCCTTACTTACAGCACATACAGGGTCTTTTCAATATACGGTGCAGTATGAGGAAAAAAAATAGGAGCATTAGCTTTCAGATATTGTTATATTCAGGCACAGGACATTTCTCTCCTTGGAGTTTTTTCAGGTTTCAGTAATGAGTAGGAATGTTATTTATGGGGTGCCATCAACAGAGAGAGTGTTGTCCTAAGGTTCATATCAGTGATGATGTTATGGAGCTGCTGTCAGTAGGAGCTGCAGGAGTTCATTGAGTTTGGGGGTTTTAACTGGGTTGAGTAGCAGTAACATATTTTCACTGTTTTAAATTACTCTAAAGAAGGTGCTTATGCCAGGATTTTCCTCTCTTCTGCAGGTCTTCCAAAGGTTTGCTATGAGATGGCCTTAAAAAGCAGATTTGAGCAACAAATCAGGCTGCCAGTCTTTCTTTCTTCAGCCTGAAAGCTGGAACGGCTAAAAAAAAAAAAAAAATTAAAAAAAAGATTAAAAAAATTGCTATTTAGAAATTGTTTGGTTTCAGGTCTTGGTCACCTATTGAATATCTCATGTCTCTGAGTGGTGATCCTCCATATGCCATGGAGGCACACCACCAGCTCCTCCATACTGCTGTGATGGAGGGTGGCTCTCCAGGGGCCATTCTGCAGCCAGACCCACCTTAAGAGCTCAAACAGGTCACCTGGGCTCAGGAGGTGACATGGGTTTTGTGATGACTAAAGTCAGCAGCACAGCTCTAGTCAAGTTAAAACAAGCAGGCCGTTCTTTGGATGAGATTCTCTTCACATGGATAAATCTGCAGCCTTCAGTCTCAGCCGCAGGCAGTGTGCACACCTCCTCTGTTTTCCAAAATTCATGCTGCTTAGCAGACTCTAGACATCTATCTTTCATCTTAGCTCTTTTCCTTTTGGAGTGTGAGGTCATCTTTTAAAACCAGTTATAAAAAAAATCAAGCCAAACGTCATGAACTAGGGTTTCCTATAGCTGATCTCTCCCTCTCTTTCTGCCTCTTGCCTGGCACCCATGGAGTCTTGGGATGTGTCTCCTGGCTCATGGGTCCCTTTCCCATCAAGGAATCTGCATGTCCTGGCATACTGTGAATCATTTTGCCCACGTGTGAGTTGCAGCCACCTCTGGACTCAGTTGTGGAGATCTTTCGCCCATGCACGGAAAAACTCAAAATGTGATGAGTGCAGTCTTTCACCCAGCTGAAACTGTGGAGGGTTGTTAGGTAGGAAAGGAGTTATTACTGAAAACTGAATTGGAATTTAACTATAACAGTCTTGTTAACAAAGTGTGTGAGCTTTAATGACAGTCAAGTAGGGCCTCTTAAGCCAGCCAATGGTAAAAATTCAGTTGGCCAGGACCATAACCCTGTTTTTTCACCTGAAAAGCAGTCCTGTGCTCCCTCAGTGTTTGCTAAATTCTTGCTCATTACTCTTCGTTCAAGATGGAAATCTTCCAGGTCCTAAGTCACAACACTGTCCTATACACTTGTTGATGCTCTGACGACAGATATCATGCAACCAGCTGTTTTCTTGACTCAGTGTATCAGTCGCTGCTTTGCTGTTAAGGTTTGCCTTTTTTGGTTACCAGTCTTAGAAATGTTTCTCATATAATACTTTCAAGTGTCAAAGGTTCTTCACCAGAACAAAAATATCTTTCCAGGAAGGACATCTCCAGGAGGAGACTGGAGGGCTGCAGACCATCAAGACAACTCAGTAACTCTGCCTCTAAAAATCATGGGGCAGTAATTATACCCAGAGATAATGAAGCATCCACACTGTGCATTGACCCCAAGAGAAGAGTTAGCTGAAGAAACAAACCCTCAAAGCATTTAAAGCCACACAAAAAAATGTGATACACACAAAGTGTATCATCTGAATGGGCAGAGAAAAGCAGCTTTTTCTTGTGTGATGGAATAGTTTGTTTGAAGCTAATGATTTCAAACTGGTCTTGAAATATGGAAGTATTTTATTATCACTGGGACTTACTCATCTCTCCTGAAAGAGTCAACAGCCAATCTCCTGCTCACAAAACTGAAGTTTCCAACCATGCCTACATTCAGCTAAATCCCCCAAAGCACTGAAAAGGTCTCACAGTACCAAATTTGTCCACAGAGGTACTTTCATGAAACTATGACTCCACAGCAGTAGATCTGTTCCATGTTTTCCAGCATGCTGTTTACAAGCAATAAAAGCTGCTGTCATTCCTCTCATGATGAAAGAAAAAGATGATGCATTTATACAAAAGCTAGCACATAGACCTTCAAAAAGGAACTTTTGTCAATTTGCTTTTGACTCCAAAGTAATGTACAAGAAGTCATTGCTCTTTCTGAGCTCATATATATATCTTGTGTTTCTCTTGAGAAATCATTTCTCATCCTTCACCTTTTTACTCTGTTTAGGCAAGCAGATTAATGTTGTGTGCCTGGACCGGGTGCTTTTCTGACTTTCATGCTGTGAAGAAAGCAGCTCATATAATGGCATGAATCCATCCAAGTGGGGAGTGGCTTTATTTCTCACCAGTCTTCCTGACTCCTCTAGAAACCACATTTCTTCCCCTTTTATTTGTCCCCTCTTCCCCTTTTCCTTCTCTGATTGCAATTACCCTTTAGCTAATAAGCATCCAATAATATTACTGTTGCTTTCTGGCATGTATAAAGAACAGCCAGGTGCTTTCATCCTGATAAATATTTATTTTAGACTGAGGCAAACAAGGAACAGCCCAGTGAAGATTTCTGGTGAGAGATTAATCTATGTGTTCTTCTCCTGCAGGAGCTGCAGCCCACCGTGGCTGTGGAGGATGCTAACCAGTCACAAACTGAAAAGCAGTGTTTCCCCAGCCACCCTCCTTGGTGACCCCTGGAGGCACAGCTAGCAAATGGACACTGTGGTCAGGATGCCAGGGATTAGCAAGGGCTTCCAGCTGCAACCCACCCAGGGCCATGCAGGAATTAGAAGAGTGTGAAGTTTCTATTCTCTGGTGGCAAATATCTGAAAACTGCCACCTGTAACTGTGGTGTTGCCAGATCTAGCTTCTTTTTGAACTTAGATGACCAGGGTGAACTTAGGTGACCTTCTGCTGAAGTTAAACTGGCTGTAAACCCCTGCTGCAGATGTCAAAGTAAGACAGCACTGGCTAATGGAAAGGGGTGTTCTGATTTTGGTGGGTGGCTTAGAGATCCTTCTGGGCCTGGCTGCAGCTCCTGCCTTTTCACACTCCTGATGCTTTGACTTGCACTAATTGTGGAGTGCCTCTACTAGCAGCTTGCAAGATGGTTTTTTCCATGAGATGCTAGTCTTTGGATAGCAGAAGTGCTACAAATGAAAGTTAACNCTTTAGTGCAGTATGAGTTTGCAGGAGATTAATTTTATGTAAAGTTTTACATTTCATGTTGTGATCAGCATTTTTTTTCTCTTGGTTGGCTCTGAGAAAACATATATTCAAGTTTGGGAATTCATCATGTCTGATTAATGATGTGTATATAGAGCTTCCTGTATCATCTTCCTTCTTTTGGTCTTTTTTATTCGGTTGTTTGCTGTACTCCAACCCTGCGGATAGATGGTTCTGCAGTGATAAATGTAAAGTTTGTATAAGCCATGTAACAGCAGGACAGCCTATTATCACTGTACATTTTCCATGGCTGTGCAAACCTCTGTAGGCTATTTTATTGCTAATAGATCCACAGAGAAACAGTAGTGATTTTATGACTCTTTTTAAAATGGAAATTCATGTTTGAGAAATACAACTGGGAGGAAACAGATGTAAACCACTTAAGCATTTGCAGAAAATTGAGATGCACACTCTTATTTACAGACCCACATCGCCTTCATCGTTTTATTTTCAAAATTAAAATAAGCAATCTGTTTGCCATGGGAAATGAGGAACTGTAAACTTGTTGTTTTTCCTTTACAAAGCAATGGCCAGCGTCACTGTCTCTGTGCTTAATGGCATTAGAGAAAAGGGATGACAAGTGTCCCCCCCTAGATTTTATTGTCTATAACACATTCTCTTTGTAATCTGTATAAGAGGTATGCAAGCGGGAAAGATTTTAGCATAACCATGTGTCTGAATTCCCATTATGTTATAAAAGCTAAAATGATTGCTCAACCTATTATAAGGTTTTACCCAAGTATTTAAAGCTATTGGAAAATCGATTTAAAAACTTTAATAGCAAACAATTGCAAAGCATTTACACCCATGCCAGACTGCTCATGTGCTTACTGCCTACACCAGCAGAAAATATTTCATTCTTCTTGCATGCTGGCTTAGATTACTATTTTGAGGGCCAAACACCCCACTGGAAAATTATTATAAAATACCTTTATACATTCTTTTTGAATTATGAAATCATGTGCTAGAAGAAGGACAGCATTTAACATTTAAAAGATACAATAATACTTCACTCTGATCTACAGCCCAGCCTACAAGGAGTCTGCAGCTGTACAGCCTCTTACTCCATTCTTAAGAAAGAGATAAACACTTTACATATAACTAAGCAGGGACATGGAGCTTTACAGAGTGTGGGATCCATGTCATGGACTGCTGAGGCCTGAAGGTTGGGAGAGAACCCAGTCAGTCAATCCTCTACTTTTCAGTAGTTACCACCACTGACATATTTCTTCAGCTATGTATTTCTGAATAATTGCTTGTTTTCCAGGAAAGCAACGAGGCTGCATTATTAAAGTACTTAAAAGCACATACAATACACTATTATACCTAAAGAAGACCACTGAGCAGTGTAAAAAACTCTACTTCCAAAAAACTTTTGATATGAGGAACGTGAAAAAGCCAAAAAAAACCCCAACCCTTAAGCATCAGCTGGTAAGTGAAGAGAGAGAAAATGCCCTCCTCTAAGGTACTGGCCTGCTGAATGTTACATGAGAACTGTGTCTCATAGGAAACTATCTTAGCAATGTCCTGTGACAGACACGTGTATACCTGCAATAGCACTTCCCCACAACTGCTCCATGCCCCGAGAGGCAAGAACTGCATATGCTTCCTGGCCAGAGCTCCTTGCAAAAAGCTGGCCTCAGAGCTCAGATGAAGCCAGATCCTTCTCTGCAGCTACTCTGGTAGCCACCTGGACACTGTTTTCTTCAGACACCCTTGAAGTTGCAGTGAAGCAGCTTGGGAGAAGGTAGAGGACATCACTGAGATGCCCCACTTGCTCATCCCCTCCTGCCATAAGAAGAAAAGGAGAGGAATTTTTATAAAGGTCAAAGTCATCATTGTGCCTGGGTCTTGTCAGCGTGGCTTGCAGGCTGGAGAGGAGTAGGAGCAGATAGGGAGAGCAGAGCTGCCAGTGCCCAGGGAGAAATGCTCTCAGAGAGCACACCAAGGAGAAAGAAAAATCAGGTGTCAGGAAAGAATGGCCTGGGGAAGTGGGGAAGCAAAACAGCTGGGAGGGAAGAGTCCCATAAAGAACAGAGCCAGACACTAATTCCACTTTTGGGAGAAAAGACTAAGGTACATATTGTATTAAAGAGAGCTAACAACACAGACTGCCTTCCCTAATGTTATTCTTCCATGCAAGTGGTTTCCATAGTGATGTCGCTTGATTGCAAGTGAGAAAGGAGATGGCCACAAGGCAATCACTTCTAGGATGCTGTTCACACCATGAAAAAGCACAAGACCTCAAATCGCTTTGAGAAAAAAGCCTGCACTGTAGTTGCTCGGTCCCCAGAATGTGTCTGGGAGGAAAAAGGTCAGATAGTCCTTTCCTCACCCAGGTCAGAGTGGGGAGACTTAACCTCTCCATCCTGGAAAGCCTGCAGAAAGCAAAACCTCTCCCTGACCTTGCTGCATCTGCCACCAGCAGACCCACTGCTTCCCAGCCTTTGGGAAACCAACGAGAAAATATGCTTCAACCCTCCAGGCCATCATGAACACGGCCAGGAGTGACACTGGTAGGCTGGAAAAGCTGAAGAAATTTCACACAAAAATTGAAGTGAAAGAATTCTTTCTTATACTCTCCTACACTTCACTCAACACTGATTAGTACATTAAAGAGCTTTATTGAACCCTGGCAGTTAAACGGAAAGCTTTCTTGTTGCAGCACTGAAAGAAGGGACAGATTTTCCAACAGCTGTCTAATATCTCTGTCAACATGGAAATGAAATAGATTTAAGAACCTCAGAAAAGCATCCGAACATTTAGTGCCCAGTAATAATGCATTCCAATTTCCACTTGCAGAAACTGGAATTATTCTCAGTCTGTTCTACCAGCTTTATAAATAAACATCTGGCACAATTTTATTTTTAGAAAGAAAAAAAAATAATCTAAAAGCAGGCTACCAGCTGACCATCTCTTTATTAACCCAGCTACAGAGACACAGTGTTTGAAAAATGCTAGTGTGAACCCATGTGTCATGTCCAGGACCATGGTGAAAAAAAAGGGTAATAATAAATAGCCAAATAAGAGAATAAATGAGAGTTGATTTCAGCGAGATTTGTGAAACACGCCGGAACCCTTCAGCTCTGTGCAGCAGTGCTCAGATCAATGAACAAAGTAAAAAACATCACAGTGTTTCCATCCTCCAGCTGCACACAGCACTCCTTGTTCTTAGATCAAGGCACTGTGATAAAGAAAGATCAAGCAAACGTAGCCTGAGGACCTGTGAACAGATGTCAGCTGCTTTCTTTGGTCCAGTCCAGCCTGCTGCAGTTCATATCTTAGAACCAACAACAAGATTAAGCAATTATTCCCTAGACGCTTTTTATTGTTGTCCAATAAAGCAGCATCTAAAATAATACCACCCAAAGTTGAGTACAGCAGAAAAATTGTGTTGAAAGTGATTAGGTTAGAGAAATAGGTCTGCATAAATAATTGCTGAAAGCCAACTAAGGCAAAATAATAATAGCAGAGAAAATTAACTTTCAGATAGAAAACTACTTGTCTGTGCTTTCATTTGTATACTGAAGTCTAATTCAACAAATGAAGAATACAATTCTTGGGACAAAGCAGATAACACAAGGATTGATGGTGATAGCTGTCACAAAAAACAGGTCTACCTTGAAATCAATTTGCCTTCAGAAGTTTTAAATTAATTTGTATTTTTTATTATTATTATCATGGAACCATGTTTAGATTTATACAGCATTTCTTTCTTTGGCCCTGTACATCGGCAAAGTAACCTAGATTTACAGATAGTTAGGTAGAATACTGAAAGTAATTCAAGAATTCCTTTCATGCAGCTGAAAGGTGTCTTTCTTTCCTTGAATTTCCTTTTTTCCCCCTGCTCCTATCTGTCATCAGTTACTTTCTTCAGAACTGGCACACCATACAGAGTAGATTTCTCCTTTAATAAATATCACTGTAGTCATTAAAGATCATCACTTCTCTGTGCAGTCAACAACAATTTGAATGTGGAAACCTTCATGACAGTTCTCCCTGCCAAAGGAGAGGAAATATCTTCGGTCAGTATCTCATCCCTTCAAGGTCTCTCTTCCTGATCTTGAAAAAATATTTATAGCCCCATTTTTCTTGTCAGTGCCATTCCCTCTTCACAAGAAGGAGCCAGTTCAGAGTAATCATTACCACCATGTTTTATGCAGGAGTCTACATCTAATAGCAAATACTCCTTCTGGGCCAAGTTGATGAGAGCAGTGTCGTGTCTGCTGAGCATTTCTGCTGTCTCTGCCTAGCTCGTTCAGCCTGGCCTATTGGTCTCCTATTTTTACTTCAGTCTCCATACTACTATTCCAGAAATTGATATGTTTCAAGTAATCTGACAGAGTCTCTCTCCTTCCTGACTATTTTGTTTTTTTCAGTGAAACGTATTTTGTACAACTTCTTTTGCTCATTATCACAAAAAACAAATAAAAAGATTTTTTTCTGGCAAGTGAAAAAAGTCTGACAATTCTGTATTCAGGTCTGAATGCAAGTTAAATGACACTGTGCTGATCCACTATGAAAACAAAAAAACTGCACAAGACATCCTCCAAAATCTCATATTTCAGTTTCAAAGGGGCTTTCTTAACAACTGGGCTGCAGCTGATCATACAGTGTATCACTTTTAACTTCAATAAAAATATTTTCTTATACTTCCAGATAAGCAAATGTACGACTCCTTATCTATTAGTAGCAAAAAATTTTCTGTATTTTAATTTCTATGCAGAACCTAATTTGGATAGTGTACACCTGATGAACTTGCAGCACTTGTGAGGCATATCAGTACTGAACTTACAAAGCTTTTATTTTGAGGAGTGTTTCTGCATAATATTTATACTGAGCCTGAGGTTACAGTATATGAAGTATATGGCTGAAGGCAAATTATTTGGGAGGCTACAAATCACCTAACCATAGTCCACAGAAATGAAAAAGGAGTAGTCCCAGAGTCAATTTTATCTATCACATAAGAAACCTGGAAAGATATAGGTAACATGGGAAATGTGAATAGTTTGGAATATTTTTACAAATGTGGTTCCCCATTATCATCCTTATCCCCATGCCCACCCTTGTTGCCAAGAGTGGCTCACTGGTTTGGTGACATCCATGATCTTTGCCCCTCAGTGTTGAGGAAAACTCTTGCCTAATACTAGAAAGCAGTTAAGTTGACTTGAGGTAGATTTTGAAGTTACTGAAGTACTTTACCTGTCATCATGCACCCCATTGCAGACCCTCCCTACTTTATTGCAGTCATCATGTTTTTCTTAAAGTTTTGAAGTCTTCTTTAGCTTGTAGCTTCCTCTTTTCCCTCCTCGCCTCCCCTACCAAGATTTAAGTCCTTGCAGTTTCAAAAGAATGTGTGGAAATGACAAAAAAGAAAATAAAAAAATGTGTATGCTCTAAATTTCAGGAATATTAAGGAATCTTACTGTTATTAAAACTGCACAAGAGGAAATTCTTATGTGTCAAGAAACCACATCAGTTTTGGAGTACCTGGAGTTGGCAGTACTGAGTGGCTTCTTACAGAGGTCCACAAAGCACTGAACACCACAAGGCTTCCTGTTCCAGAGGTTTAAAATATCCAAGAGCATCCTGTTCCTATTAGATGCCCAATATTCATATCTGAAATCACATTTTGGCCACAAAAGGGAAATAATTAACCCATCACTCACCATTTTCTATGGTAATTATGGAGTTGCTCTAAAGCGAGCATTGCAAATTTTCCATGTGTCAATTTGCTGCCACTTAGTGCACTTGCTGAGGAGTCCAGAAATCAAAGATGCAACGACTTCAAACACGAATACCTAGAGCTGTGCTGTTTTGAATGAAAATGGACATAGAGATAAATGTTTAAATTTTTTTCTGCAGAGTGTTTCACGTGGGTGTGTTTGATGCTTTCTTCTACCGGGTCTGAAGCTGGGATTGAGTAATGAATAAACATGTCTTATTGAAACAACTTTGACATTTCAACTAAGTTTACACATTAATTAAGATAAGGTTGTCCTAGCCCCCCTCTTTCAAAGAGGAGCAGAAATTTGAGAGAACCTGGTGGTTGAAGTATAGTATAAAAAGCTGTATGAACACTTTGTTAAATGCACAGATTTAACCCTGCTGGTTTGCTCCTAATCATTATTAATTGCCTCCAGTGGTGGACATTAATTTCCCTATTGCAGCAACATGCATCTTGAGTTTGAGCATATCCTAATATATCAAGTGGGACAGGTGATATAATTCAGCTGGTCACAGCTGGAAAGAAGACAGCCACCCACATGCAAGCAGTCTGTCAGCCTTAGTTACGCTGCAGACACCACCACAGCCTCCATAACAACATTGTACATTTATCTCTGGGGATAACTTTACAAGAAGTACAGCCGATCAGTTCATCCTATTTAATCTGCTGTTGTCTTATCAGGAATTAGAATGCTTTAGCCTGGGCTTTAGCTCTGAATTTTGGAGGGGAAAAATTTGCATGTGGGGGCTGGTTGTGCAGGAGGCCCTGACCCTCTCCTGGGTTGCTAGAAAGGGGAGGGAATTGGTAGGGTGTCCCAAAATAGGGCATGCCCCAGTAGCCACATGTCCAGTGCTGAAATCTGGACCATGAGAGATTTGTGTTCACATCCCTGAAGTACCCACCTCAGGCAGGAGCCCGCTTGCCAAGCGCTGTACGTGTAGGTTTGTGTAATGGTCACTGTGCCACAGCAGCTCTCTCAGTAAATTAACCACTGAACAGGGGCAGGAGAAGTGGATGTAACTCCACCTTGGAAGAGGCTGGTGGCAAGAGCCTCCATTTGAAGGCAAAAGATGCAGCTGCAAAAGCCTGCTCAGCCCATAGTTCTGGTGGGAGGAGAATGCGCCTTGCTGTCTGCTTCCATACAAAAGCTTTTATTCTGTACTCAGGAGGGACATACATTTCCACAAGAAGTTTTTGGGTTTAGAGATGGCACACATCCAGGTGAAGAATGCTTCCTTGGGAAAAAAAAAACAAAACAAAAAAAAAACTTGCCCAAGTATCCTGATTATCTAGTTAATGAAACATGCAAATTACTGCTAGCTCAGAGTTCCTTTCCCAGTATGCCCCATAACTACACCTCAGCAGCTGTTTGGTGTATGCACTGAATTTAAGCTAGGACATAAAGGAAGTCTGAGGAAACAAAAGACTGCATAAAAGGATATTGGGATTTGGCCCAGAGGAAAGATGAGGATTTAAACTAAGCAGAACCAGGTTCCATCGTTGCCTTTCTTAACTGTAATTAACTGTAATTTTTCAGGTTACAATTATCTTTATTTGTAGCAACCAGCAATAGATTTGCCACTGAATTGTTTAGCACTTGGTTAAATAACTATATATAGGTTTATTTGCCTGTCCAAACCCTTGTCCAAATATGAAAAATATATTTGTCTAGAAAAAAGGAAAAAATTAAGGGTGGTGAAAATTTTTGGAACAAGGTCTTCCATTTACAGTTTTTCATTGAATTGTGAAAGCACATATCCAAATGGTACTTTCATTTTAACACCAAACAAAGAATGTATTTTTGGAACCTAAGTGTCACGCTCCATTTGAAGAGGCTTTCAGACAGCTCTTATTCAGACCACCTTGGTGATTCCTGGTTACTACTTTGCTCTTAAGTTCGCCACTATAGAAGTGAAGAGCTTAAAAGAGCCACTCAGACAGCCACTCTGTTATTTAACAGAACAAGTCCTGTTGTAATAGACTGATACAAACTTGATGGTTCTTCCTTCTGGTTCTTAGTTCTTGTGCCTTTCAAATTATCCTGATCATATAGATGCAATCCTGCAAATTCTTGCTGCATTTTGCAGATATGCCTTATCATTCAAGAATGGCATCATACAATTGCAGCTGTTTAATGAATCAGAACATTGAGGTGAAACTAGTCCTTAGCATCATAGCATGTAATAATACTTTACACCAAACCTAAAAGCATTGTATAGTGTGTTTTTAAATGTTCAATCATTAGTCTTGATGCATTTAGCCCAGGTGAAAATTGTGAGTACTACAGATAAAGGAAAAATTCATTTACATGGCTTTGAAAGGGTTTAATTCTTCAGTGTCTGTGAATTGTTCTGTACCAAATGATACCTTGATAATTAGATCACCATTTCTTTAAAGGTGACATTTTGTCCTGACAGCATCTAAATGACATAGTTTTCTTTTTCTGTTGAGACAACACATTGTCAAAGGGAATCATAGTGAATTCTCTCTGTCTCCTGACTTTGATCCCTGCTTTTTCCCATAGAAGAGTCCAGGCTGTGACTTGGCAGCGTGCCAGTACTGATCAGCTACTGCAGGCATCCAGGCCTGTGTTTACCTCTTTCTTGTTCCCCAGTTTTGCTGGAAGGAGACGGCATTCCACTTGCAGCAGATGGGTCTTGAGCTGTCTCAGCCTTCCTTGGAAAACTCTGTCTGCTTAGCAGTGGACAGCTTTATATTTCATCTGGACTGGCACCTGGTTTGGGAGGTCTGGAACACTGTGTTTATGCTTTTCTCATCTGTTTTTTACCACTTCTAAGGCATGTTGTTTTACAATCCAGGAACCAACTGAAGGCTCTGGTAGGGGAGAGATTTGTTACAAAATCCAAGAAGGGAGGAAAACAATTTGGGATATGCTGCAGTTGTTGTCATGAACTGAGACGAGGTTTTCTGAGGTTTTTTTTGTTTGTTTGTTTTTGTGTTTTGTTTTGCTTTGTTTTGTTTTTTTAATCTAGACAGCAGGAGTCTTTGGGTTAAGCTGCCAGTGCAACTCCATCACAAATCTCTCTGCCAACTTGTGAATGAGATGCTCATGATCAAAATGGGTCAAGTAAACTGTCGGGTTGCCAGTTTTGGATAGCTTGGCTGAACAGCCTTGCTTCAGCTAGAACTGTTATTTATGAGTTATCACAGAAGATTCCAGTGTTACAATCACTGTTGTTAACATGAGTTTAAGGGAACAAAAGCTATGTACTAAAAAGGAAACAGTCAGGAAGAAGCCTCACACAGTGGTATCTGGGCTGAATTCTTTACAGCAATATACATTTCCATCTTAATTAAAATAGTTAAACTGTGGAACTAGACATTGATGCAATATGTTGTTCCCATTCTAGAAATACATTCACTAAGAGTTAATAAATAATCTATGTGTTCTAATCTTTTAAAGTCATTTCAGGGGGATGAAGTCATCTCCTATAATTGGAAATGCGGTACCTCTGCCTTCACTGCATTCAAATGTAAAGGTGAGAAACCAATCAGAGGTGCTGGATTGCTAGAGACAGATGCTCCAATTTAAATGCCACAACATTTTTTTCTAGTAAATTGAGACACTACAATTATTCTTCCTTCTATTGTAAGGTTTTAGCTCTGGATTTCTACCTGCTTACCCCAGATTTAGCCAGGAAAAGGGATAAATTTTGTTTCTTACTAAATTTGCATCAATACAGGCTAACCAAATAGAGCAGATTTCCCAGCTATACAGCACTAGTTACACAGTGCCAGACCTGCATCACATTCTTATTCTGACATCTGAGGTGAATGTTACTCCAGAAGCACAGTTAAAGCTGCTTTTGATGAATGTAAGGGCATTGTTCTTCTTAACATTCCTTTTCTTTTAGGAGGAGTTGAGCTGACTTACCTGAAAAGCCAAGCTTTCCACATGTCCAGTTTCAGTCCAATTTCAGATCCTAAACTGAAAGCACATGGCAGGCTGTAAATGTCCCACTTCCAGACTGCTACCAGTGATGGGGTGACTCACTTAAAACTAGCTTGTGGGTCACTTTGTTGTCCAGCAATTGCAACCAGAACTGCAGCGTAGACGCTTTAATCTCTGACACCCACACTTCCATAAGCAGGCTGAATTCTCTTGTCAGTCAAATCAGCTGACAAAATGCTGTCAGTCAGTGCAGGCAAGGATATGCCACACCAAGCTTTAGATTCACTCAGCTCCTATCAGTTGTTTACTCGTGACAAAATGTCACAGTTTGGAGAGTGACTCCTCCTCATCTGTAGGGAGTAGTGAGTTTTAATTGAAATAATGTAATCAAAGGGCTGCACTAAAGCACTGCTGTGTCTCTTGGTGATCAGAAGGCTAAAGGGAATTACTTTAATGAAGCAGAGAACCCAAGAACTCCCCAGCTAAAGTCCTACCTAAAAGAAAACTCAAGCACACTTGAAAATGCAGAAATACTCAGAGCAAAGATCAAACTTCCCTTGTACCTCCTGGAGTGTAACAGAAATGTTACTCAGTGGAGATCCAGCCCTGGCTAAATCTCATGCAGCGGAAATGAAAGACAGGCCACACCACTCTCCTAGGTCATTCAATACTCCAGCATTTTACGTGAATATCAATGGCAGCATTGTCCAGTGTGCACATTATATAGAGACAGTCAAAAATGGTATATCAATGATAGCATCTTTAATAGCCATAAAAATAAAGTGAGGAAGACAGAGAGTGATAAATAAGGAACAGCCTGTATTGATCCATCTGCATTTGGTTTGTTAGATTTCTTATACAGTTCATGGCAAAAAATCTGTCAGTTCTTCCTCCTTCAAAATAAACTGCTTTCCATTAACAGGCAGCAGATGATCTCATGGGTTTTAAGGGAACATACAAGAGGGATCTGAAAAAGAGGATATGATGAAGATTATTAATACAGCTATAAATTTCATAAGCCTTTCCTCTTGAAACTTGGACAACTGCACTAAGCAATAAAAATAATAATAAAAGTCTGAAGCTCTTCTGTATCTCTGTAACCTCTCTATGACACTCACCGTAGCTTTAAAAGTGGTGCTTAAGCCCACCTGATAGGAAAATATTGTTTGGAATGCCTCAAGCGTGCATTAATCCGGGATCTCATGTGAGGCAGCTTCTCTGGACCCCCTCCAGCCTGTCCACATCTTTGCATAGAGGGGATTAAAATTGAACAGAATATTCCAGGTGTGTCCTGGCAAGCTGTGCTAGTTTTGCCTGTAGTAGAGTTAATTTTCTTCACAGTGGCTACTATGGGGCTGTGTTTTGGATTTGTGATGAAAACACAGTTGATAATTAATTTTTGTTATTGTTGAGCAGGGTTTGAACAGAGCCAAGGCCTTTTTTGCTTTTTGTACTGCAATGCTGGTGAGGAGCTGGGGTACATGGGAATCTGGGAGGAAACAGAGCTGGGACAGCTGATCCCAACTGACCAAAATGATATTCCAGACCATGTGACATCATGCTCAGTACATAAAGTGGAGGGAAGAAGCAGGAAGGGAGGAGCATTTGGAGCGCTGGCATTTGTCTTCCCAAGTAACTGTTACGTGTGGCAGGGCCCTCGTCTCTATCAATGGCTGAACACCTACCTCTGAATTGGTTCCTTGTTTTGCTTTGCTTGCATGCATGGCCTTTGCTTTCTCTATTAAACTGTTTTTATCTTAATCCATGAGCTTTCTAGCTTTTATGCTTACTGTATTCTCCCTGGTCCCACTGGTGGGGGAATGACCAAGCAACTGCACAGCCCTTGACTCTGTCTGGTGTTAGTCTACCACACACAAGCTCTGAGTACAGTGGGATAATGACATTTTTATCTTCACTGGTGATGTCTTGTTGATGTAATCCTGCATTCTGTTGAGTTTCCTTGCTGCAGAAACACATAGTTCACTCACACTGAGCTTGTTGTCCACCAGGGACCCCCAGGTCCCTTTTCCACAGTGCTTGTCCCCAGCTGGGTAGATCCCAGTCTGTGCTGCAGTCCTACATTGTTTTCCTAGGTATAAGCCCTTACACTTGTTCTTGTTGAACTTTATCAGTTTCTAGTTAGAGCAGTCTTCCACCTTATCCAGGTCTTCCTTCAGGGGAGCTCTCCCTTCTGAAGCATCTGCTGCTCCACTCAGTTTGGTGCAATGACAGACTTTGTCAGAGTATATTCAATTCCATCTTCCAGCCTGACCTGTACACTGGTTTTGGCAGATTATGATAAATGTCAAAGTCTGTTCAGAGGCAAGTAAATATAGGATTTTGAATATGTGTGTTTGTGGGCTCCATATACCCTCTAACATGTAAATTATTTTGGCCACTGAGATCCCAGGCACTTGAGGCTGCATTCCCAGAGCATGTGGGAGGTCTTTCACAGGGATTTTTTCACCTCAATGGAGAAGATGAACATTGAGGGCACACTATTTACCTTCCAGCCAGACATCTGTTTACATTTTTTTGGAGGGGAACAGCAACATTTCTAATATAGACAGCACGAAGGAAATGGCTTAGAAATGCTCCCTATTTTCAGTTAATTCAAACTGTCCAATAGCTTAATTTCTGCTGTGTTTGGGGCATGATGCAGTTCTGATATGTCACATTGCATTAGGACTTTGCACGTGCTGTTTCCCCATCTCACTTTCAAGCTTCCTATAGTAAGAACAAACACACTTATTTTCTTATCAGATTCCCATTTGATGCCCCTGAGTCACAGAAGGAATAAAGCCCTCTTATGGACAGTAAGACAGAAAGAGGAAGAAGGCTTCTAGAAGGATCCTAGAAACTTCTGCTGCCACAGTTCACCAGCTCCTTAAATTCCAGTTACTATACTTTTTTTCCCTCCAAAGAAGTATTTTTAAAGCCATCTACTGATTCGAGCTCCTTTTCAAGTGAGTGTGAGATGAACAGAGGAGGGAGCATCGGCCAAAACCCTTGGCATTCTACCTTTACATACACCATTTTTCACCTTGAAGCTGCTGGTGGTATGTGACACCCAATACTGACAGCTGGGGTGCAAATCCTGCCATTTCATTTGGAAGGAATCACTTCCCATAGCACAGCTCATGTGCTGAAATGCATTGTATTCTAAGCAAGCTCACCTTCTAAGTAAAGTGTGATGGCATCTAAACTGCCTGTAGTCCCAGAGTCATGCTGATTTCCAGACCATATCATGGGACTGAGAAATGGACAATCCCAGGTCAGTTCTGTCCACCTGAAGGAGCAGACAGTTGAATTCCAGCCCTTGGAAATGGGTTGAGCTACTGCTTTGGAGAGACAGTAGCAGGTACAGCCCTATTGCTGCATGCCTCTTCAGCTTCCCCATGTGTTTTACACTACTGTACAGTGTCTTTTAATATAGCTTCCAGCAGTGTTTCAAGGAGAAAGTTGAAAAAGTGTCAAGCAATACTGCTATAAACAATCCTTTAACTCAGTATCATTGTTTGACAGATCTGATTTCTTTATCAGATGTTGTTTGTTTATGCTGTTTGTTTATCACACACACTCACAGACATGCACACACACAGACATACACTTGCATAACCTCTGTAGTGTAATGCTGTGGTACTCACTTTGTCCTTGCATCCTTTCCTCTAATGTTTGTGACCCATTTTCAAAGGCATGCACTGGTAATCTGATGATCTGTGTCTTTTCAAGTCTGCATACAGACATACAATCTCAATGTCTGGGTAATGCTTCCAATGGACAACCTTCCAACAGACTCACTTTCCTCTTCCATCCTTTGCTCTCTTCCCATGGATAAAAATGACTGATGAAGCCCATTACTTATCTATCAGATAATAGATCTACTTTGACACAGATTCCTTATAAAGCTTGCTCTTAGCAAAATCTGTTCTGGATGTCAAGAAGGCACTGGGCTAAAACATTGCTTTTGTTGGTAGGTTAATTTAGCATTTAAATTCTTTTTCTCTACTGACTTTTTTAGTGGAAAATTGGTCCACTATGTACAGTAGAATTTAAGTGATCCAAAGTCCTGTGATAAAAACAAAAGTCCTTGTTACAGTGAAAAAATTTTCCCCATAATGATGTGTCTTGTAGACAAGATTAAGATGCATACAGCAAAATGCTGACAACCAAACTGAGAAAAGATGGAAACATGAAAAGGGATTTAGTTACTTTTTGTTAGTTCTAGAGCATTGCCAGTGATTATGAGAGACAAGCAATTGTGCTTTTAAAGTTTGACCACATTTCAAAGCAGTGTGCACTACTGCACCAAGTACAGAACAGTTCAAGCCCTGAAACACCTTCAAATGAACATTAAGAGGCTCAATTCACTTCTATGCCTTGGGCCATGCTTCTGCCCTGTCCTGGCAGGGCCTGAGATTCTCTGGCAGGTTGTGTTTTCCATACACATAAAACCCCTGTGAGTACTTTCAAACCTGGAGAAACTCAGATGTGCTGGTCAGGTCACGGTGCATTTGTGATGATTGGAAAGGCTCTCCCAGATGAAATTCCACAACTCCATACCCATGCCAACATTTCTAACACAAGGAATTCCCAAACCCTGTAAGCCACAACATCTGGATCTACAGCAGTCGTTTGCAGGGCCTGCTTGTCAGACAAAGAGCTTCTCACAGCCTGCTGAAAACCTCCCAGCCACTTTGTCCATCACATCAGAACACCGAGCAGAGCAGCCTGAGGGGGCCATATCCCAGCACTGCCTCCCATCAGTGTCTGCATGGGGGGAACCTGCTTGGGTGTGCCTGCAACTCTCCTGGGTGCCTGTCTCTTCCCCAGTCTTGTGGGGACGTTTATTTTGCATTCTCCTTTTCCTACAGAGCGATGTGCCTGCTCCTTGGGGGCTGTGAGGAGTAGCAAGAAAGAGAGTGGCTGAGGCTGCTGGGTATACATTTTTGTGGGGGAGGTATAGGTTACTACAGTTTCCAATTTGGCAGAGCTCCCAGAAATAGCTCTTGCAGAAATATATATCCCTGAAATGACCTAAAAATAACCCAGTGGCAACCTGAAGTGTATATAAAGTTGGAAGATAAAGATGCAGAAGGTATAAAACACACTGCTCTCCCTGTGTCTGAGTCCCAGGGAGCACCTTCACGGTGGTGTTATTCCAGCCCATATTGTGCCTCACCCCTCCCCACCACAACTCTCTGCTCCTGGTTTGAAGGAGATCTCTTGAAAGCAGCAGAAGGACTGATGCTGCCTTTGCTGACTGGGAGTCACCCATGCCTTTGGAGGACATTTTACTTGTGCACAGGAAATGAGACCCTTGTGAGATATGAGTTCTTGTGGGAACAAAGGACCACATCTCTTCACAAATGGTATAAAACACTCAAAGTAAAAAACCAACCAACCAAAAAACAACAAAACAAAACCAGCAAAACAGCTCCTCTCAAATGCCATTAGTTTTAATAGTACCTGCTGTACAGACATAGAGTTAAATTAGCTTCAGCAGGTTTGTCTCCATTTTTAACAGCAGTCTCAAAGTCTGCAGAGTCCCTATCCATATCCAGTTCATATTCAAAATAATAAATTAATATATTGAGAAATTTGCATTAAATTGTCAATATGGCAAACTTACTTCACATCTCCAGACAAAAGCAAATGAAAATCAAGAACCTCTGCAGCATCCATCCTGAAAAAAAAGAGAAAGAAAAGCATTTTATTGAATAAATTACACTTTAAGAGGCAGCAGTGTTTCTTTAATGGTCAAAGATTGATTCTCAGGACTAGAAGCCTGAACCAGCAAACAAAATATCTGCTTCTGCCTGCCCCATCCTGAGAGCTCTTCACAGCAGAGCTGAGTAAATAATTCGCTGTAGATAATTTACCTGCACAAAAGCTTTCTTTTTTTTTTTTTTTTCACTTAGCGAATGTCAGTACCTTGATTGTGGATTCCTCTAATTTATTTGTAATTCAAATTTACTTGTCCAATTTATTATCTTTCTTCTTTCCTAACAGGTCAGATAGACTGTGAAGGGTCTGCTACAAGTATTTCAACCTGCCTGTTCAAAAGAGAGCTGAGTTCATCATGAAGAGTATCAGACAGCTTTGTGGTTTTTTTCTCTCTATCCACATGAATGCAAATTTTGTGATCAGGAGAAGAGCTTTGAATTGATAATAAAAATTTTATTCTGCTGAATAGAACCTGAGGGGTTTTTCACAAAGCTTCAGCCTTAGAAAAATGGTGGTACTGCAGTCTCTGTTGTCTCTGTGTAGAGCTGAAATGAAATATTTTTATTATATTCACTTGAAATAGTAGTACCTGCTACTTCAGGCACAGTCAAAACCTCATTCACTTCCCTGTGTGCTTGGGCTCTAGAAAAAATTCCCAATGAACTTGAACCCCCACTGTGTTAAGCAATGTCCCTTTAAAATGTAGTAATTGCAGAACATAGACTGAAGAGAAACGGTCACGGCAGTGCGGATGAAGAATTTTTGTCCCTCATTAGGTTTAAGCTCGAGGCTCTGGTAGAGCTTTGTCATCTCAGCCCAGCACTTCTGCTATGTGGCAGTATTAGAGCGTGCAAACTTCAAATGGGTTTTTCATGGGCGTTCATGCAAACCGGGCTCCATCGCTCTAACATCTGCAGGAAGCAAACAGCAAAGAGCTGGGAAGCCTGGCAAAGGGAAGCCATTTTCAAACCACCAGCAGCACTGGTCCACCTAATGCAACCCCTGTTTTGGCCCCTGGATGTGAGAGTTGATTAAACAAAAACAAAACAAAACTAAACAAAAAAAAACCCCAAAACAAATCAAACCCAAAAAACCTAAACAAACTAAAACAAAGCCAGAAACCAATTGGCATCATCCAGCCAGATGTAATGAGAAACTAGCTTTTAATGTATGTTTGCTGCTACTCACACTGCTGTGTATCACCACTGTCTCCTTCAACAATATAATCAGATATAATCAGTGAACATGCTCTGGCAAATTTGAGCAGAGGATGGATTTGTTGACCCGGACTTCTCAGTTAGAGTAGGCTTGAACGAGAAAGATGCATAATCCTTTTCAGAAATTACCACCTCAGATAGAATTTCTGTATTTTAAAATTTAATTTCTAGAACTATTTTAGTGTAAAACCCAACAAAAATTAGACAAAACTTGGAAAGTTTGGTTATTGTTTGCTAGTGTGGATGTATGAGGGATGATGGGTATGTATGTGCTTTCAGTTTGTTTTTAAAATCCTAATGGTCCATAGCCATTTTCCCTTGCCTGAGGGCTCTGGCTAGGGGTTGACAAATAAATTTCTGGAGGGTCAAACACATCCAAGTGTGGATAGGCAGAGATAAAGGCTTCATGTCATGAAAGAATCTGCTTCAGTTTTGTCTAAAATCTCAAATTAAATGCCCACTCTGTTAGGCTGGCAGTGCTCACCACTCCAGTGCAGTCGCCTCTGAAACCCACGGGAATAATTTTCTCATCTTTTGCACCTTATTTTCACAGGCCTTTGCATTTCTCAGCCCTGATCTTAGGTGAGAAGAAAGCACCAAATTAATGCAAGAGGGCTGCACTTCTGCAGGGCAGAGCAGAATCCTAGCAGAAGGGATAGGGATCCTTCTTGCAGCACCTCAAACCTGCCCAGCACAATGGTATCCCTGAGGAGCATCCCTGTTAGAACCCTGGGCATAGAGAAATTTGGGCTTTCTATGCTGACAAGTGCTGCCCCTTAACAGAACACAGCTTTTGACCTGAGGCCATGGAGAAGGCTTCCAAAATTGAGTGATAAAACTGGTATTATGGGTGCATAGTTTAAATAGAAGTGTGCAATGTCACAGGGTGAAAACTCATAGCTTTAGGTTTTAAGGTATAAAATAGTGTATTTAATAAAAGGTATTTAATAGTGTATTTGGAGCAAGATGGAGGTTTTAGGATGCTGGCTCCTTGTTATTTTTCTTCCTTCTTCTTCATGGATTTGGGTGATATTGTCTGAATGGGTATAAAACGCTGCACTGTGGGTCAAAGTTGTCTAGTTATTGGGTTAAAAGTAAAAAGAACCAAGCTGGCAATTATTCATTGGTTAAGTTTACTCTTAAAAGACCTTGTAGTTGGAAGCTATCATTGCCATTTCTGCCTGGGAGCTGAGGCGCTGAGGACTCATTCCCTTGTAAGACTGTAGCACTGATAAGCAAAATAAACATCTGAGACTGAACAGGAAAAACAGTCTCCTGCATATCAATCCTGGCCCTGAAGTCAGCTGAGAAAAACTCCCACACATCCCCCCTCAGCATCCCACCTCAGCTCTGCCAGCCTCTGGGGCAGCACAGCCTCAGCTGCATGGCACCAAGGACAAGGAGTGAAATGTCCCCATGACCACGCACCAGATCCAGCAGGCCATGGGGTCTCAGTTGTGATCCCTGAGACCTCAGCAAGAAGAGTCCTCTGTGAGCCAAAGTGGAGCAGGCTGGCTGACAGCTGAGAGGCTTTTAATGAGCATCTCTCCTCCCTGGCAGCACTCGCTGAATGAGACCTCAGCTGGGAGAAAGAGCAGCAGTGCTGTGCTGAATTACCCTGAATTATTCTTTGCCCTTCTAAAAAGGTATAACTGCTATTTAGAAAAGTTCATGAACCAACAATGCATCCAGCATATAAAAGATGGAGAAAAAAAAAAAATCACTGCATGGACCTATATTTTAAAATAAATTTCATTTATCCAAATTGACCCTTTTCTGAACCACTAATAGAAGAAATCTTCATGATAAAAGCTGAGGAGAGAAGGGAAGAAACCAAAGCCTTGTGGATAATTCAGGAATGATAGGCCATGCATGGGAAATGGTACTGAAAAATGCATGAGAACCGATTTGTTAAAAACAAACAAACAAACAAAAAAATAGACTGTAGAATGCTAGCGTGCTTGGAAGAATCAAAATCAATAAATAGAAAGATGCAAAACTGCAAAGAACCTGAAACAGAGCAGGAAGCTCTCAAAAACCTGACTGAATTGGAAAAGAAGAGGCACTGTAGTTTTTCAGAGAGGGGAAAAGAAGACGTAGGGACATACCTGATAAAGATGCTGTGTTTGACATGTGGCCAAGGTCAGAGCACAGAAGGAGGCTGTAACCACCATAAAAAGCAAAGATTTTTGCTCTGGAAAAAAGAAGAAGAAGAAAAAAAAAAGAACAAAAAAAAAGATCTGGAAAAGGCAAAGCTGGAAGGAATGCCACATCCACCTCCTCTTCCTTGTGCTGCCTGGCCCTGAGCTGCCGCAGAGGGGAATGGTGACCCGAAGTCAGCACGACAGCTGTGGGGAATGAAGATGTACCAGCAAAACACAGCCTGCCTGAGATGAGTGTGACATCGGTTTTGTGAGACTGTCATACTCAGACTGGTGTCCAGGAGCTGGAGATTATTGTAACAATGACATGGCAGCAGATTGAATTTCCTCAAAGGCAAAGGCAAGCAGGAGAGACCAGAGTGAGTGTCAGCTGGAGCAAGCAGCAATGCTCACTGGTATAAGAAATGCCAGCCTTCACCCTGCTCACCGTTTTATTTTTTTAACCACAAAAACACATCACTTATAACACACAGGATGACCAAATAAATACAGAACTACACTTGAAATTCAAAGAAGACAGGGATTTTTCTTTTCATAGAAAAACCATTTCATTTGCAGCTACATCTATAAAGCAAGATTGAGGATGTTATTACAGATCAGACACTGCCCATCTGGTGAAGTGTTTCCTGAGCCTGTAGGTATTCTTTGAGGAAAGTGAACGGGGTAATTGCCTTTCTCAGGGCATCAAAGGCAGGGATGGGGTGGGGGTCAGAGATAGTAATGAAAAAGTAGTGCTGCACTGCCTGCCCAATGATATAGAAGGTGTATGTGTGTGTGTGTGTGTGTGTGTGTGTGCCTCTGTGCACACCTTCAACAAGCCTAGAAACCTGCTGCAGAGTCTCTCACCATTTTTATAGGACTTCTTTGTTGTATGCTTTAGTGGCAGATTTATAAAGGTAACAGTGAAATGAACTCAACACTGATGACACTTCCCAGACTTGGGAGGCAAAGCATCCTCTAGCAAGAGGGAGCCAGAGAGCCAAGTCTCTTTGCCATCCTCCTGTCCAAGCCATCCCAGCTGATGCCCGGCTGCCAGACCCTAGTGGAAACCTTTGAGGCAGGAGATGATGGCCTCAGCTGGGAAGAAACAGGGCATTAAAACCATTCTCACTCATGCAGGCTCCAGAGTCCCACTGACTGCTCCAGGACTAAGCTGGGGAGAAGTGGGAACTTCATAAAACTCATGATGCAAAGTAAAGCAAGATGCTCATTTAAATCCATCAGATGAGCATTTTCTTGTGACAAGGGCCAGAGTGCCCTGGGAAAACAGAAATACAGGCAGAATTTTGCAGTCCTGAACAAACACTGTCACCTCTACCCATCACTTTCTCTTCCTGAAAGGTCCCCTCGTCAGACCCAGAGGTATTACTGTGTTCTTGAAACCTTTTGAAAAAATTGAACCTGGTCAGCATATGCAGAAACCAAAGCCCAAGCTGACAAGCACAGGACTGGCCCTTCCATGTTGGGCATATCTTCCTTCCCCACAGAGCTACGACTAGGAAGGAAAAGTCTTCATAAAGCCACTGAAAAGGGCTGAAATTTGAATTGCCTGAAAAGGGGAATTTTTTGTGTTAAATTAATACACTTTTTTGTTTGTTTGTTTCACCTTAATTCAGAAGGAAAAACAAATCTTCCAGTTAAGATTTCTTTGAATTAGGGAAAAGAAATTCCATACATAATTGTTTTGTTTTCTTCATGCTTTTAATAGCTTATGTACTGATGACTTTTGTGTTTGATGTTACAATGTCAAGTGGCAAGACTGGGTCTTTAAAGTTTTGGGTTTTTTTAATTAAAATGAATGAATCTTTGTTCCTCTCATTTTGACATCCTTTAGGGACAGTGTATGCTCAGCAAGTCTAAAAACTTTCAGGACAACCTGTCACAGCTTCTAGGAATAGACTAAATAAGTGTTAACCAAAGCATGAAATATGAAACACAAAAACACAAGACTGAATGGAGTGAAATTCTGCTCTGATTTTAAATCATGCATAAACATATTTCCTTGTATAAGGAATGTTACTCTTGTATAAGAGTGGCTGATTTTTTTCCTGTTTCCTTTGTGTTTTGCTTGTCTTTTCTTTTTCAGAGGAGGAAAAAAAAGTGTCATTTCAAAATATTTGACCTCCTCTAGATGAAATTCTTTCTGTTATTCTATCTGGATATGATAAACAATGAACAGAGAAAACTCTTCAGAAATGGGGTATATTTTTAGTGCTTACTTTCCTCTGTTATTTCTACCAATAATATTGTCTGGTCAGAAGGTACTAATAGCCCTCCATAGACAGTTTTAAAGATGAAGGGTCTAAAAGTCAACAGTTGAGTTCAGGACCAGTTTCCCATAAATATCATCCAGCCCTTAAGAAAAAACTTGGTGAAGTGTAACACTTACAGTGCCTTTCTAAAAAAGAAGATAGTCCTTGGTAGTGATATAGATAATTTCCATGGGCATTTGCACACAGTACATCTATTTCAAATTTTCTATTAACAAGGGTATTTTGAGAATTAAAAGAGCCTCGGTGAGTTGCTAGTAATTGAAGTTCTCGCAGCTGCTACTTTAAAGGTTTCAGTAAATCTCACACCTCCCAATATATTTCAGTCCCTGTTAGATACTGCCTGCAAGCAGTTGTGTGACACTGATGTCTTGCTGGAGAGAAGTTGCCAGAAAGCAAAACAATGCTGTTTTTGTAGCAAGCACAGTTACTTCTGCAGCCCAAGTGTTATTTTCAGGTTTTAAGTCAGCCTTGCTCAAGACACCAGTGTGGCTGTCTCCCGAGGGGCCTCCTTCCATTGCCCTGAAACAGTCAGTGTTGCAGACAGCCAGGACTGGAGACAGGGCTGAGTGGACCCCTGGTCAGATTCAAGGTGGCAATTCACATTTCCTTTATTTTTGGAGTGCACATTAATATCACCCCAATGCAGATTTCCTGTGTTTTTCCCCCCTGCTTTATGGGGCCCTGCAGTCCTTTGCTGGTCAACCAGCTGTCAGGGAATGGCTGAGATTTGGAAATTCAATTCATGCTTGTATGAATTCAAGCAGCTTATGGTGCTATGGAAAGCGGAGATGCCTTTCACTCTCCTTCCTGCATTCCCCGTACAAACATGCCAAAAATCCCATTGCTTTTGGTGACAGACCTCACTGCAACATAACTGCACCTGAAAAAAAGAAGTATCACAGATGCACACTCTGCCTTGCAGCTTCATCTGGGAGAAATGAGAGGCACAAGCTCTGGAAATAAATCTGCCCCTCGCCCAGCACCAGATAACCGACAAGTGTTCGTCCATCTGCCGTAAGCAGTCAAACTGTGAGTTCACTGATGTGATGTTACGGCACTATAATCGACTGAGGCTTTTTGGGCCGTGGTCCATGCCTGTGTGCTGCTCTCCCACAGCAGCATTTGGGGGTGAGGGCTGAGGGTAAGAGGAGCTCCCCAAGACCAGGCTGATGGAGTTGGGCAGCAGTGCTGTGAACGGATGGCTGGAGCAGAGGCACTGCCTGACCACGCTAGCGCTTTCTGCCAGCAGCAATGATGGAGAAAGCTC
Source organism: Regulus satrapa (assembly GCA_013396955.1). Classification (NCBI taxonomy): domain Eukaryota; kingdom Metazoa; phylum Chordata; class Aves; order Passeriformes; family Regulidae; genus Regulus; species Regulus satrapa. The sequence continues at coordinate 151,934 of VWZN01021662.1, read as the reverse complement.
TCGCAGCTGTCCCTCAAATCCCTCTGCCACATAGTCGAAACCCCTTCTGCTTCACAGCTCATCTGTAGTCACTTGTATCAGTTACCAGCCCTGGAACTGAACTTCTGCCTTAGTGTTTGGGTATCAATTCCTTTTGTCATGACTTTCCCCCAGCGTCCTTAAATGGACACAAGATGAAGGTGATGGAAATGCATTCCCTGCAGCATCCACGGCATCCAGGCAGAGTGACCCATACACTGGCAGGGGTCATGATGAAAGGGTCAGGTGATGATACCTTCAAAGGAAGCTGTATTGCTCCGTGAGGCTCCCCAAAAGTTTTGCTGGAGATGGAGAGACCGAGTAAGGGGAACTCTCTTGTGTCCCATGCTGGCATCATACAGCATCACCACCACTGCATTTACCAGACTGGGGCAGCCCAGACAAAGCCTGGCTGAGGGTCCCAGGGCCAAATTGCTATCTTAGAGGTAAAGCAACACTAGGATCAGGAGATGAAAGCAATGCCCCATCTATCACAAACAAGGACACTGAAGAAAGTGTCGGGAAAATTACACACAAGTTGTAGCTCATTAAAGGAAAACATGCCGAGATGTTTCTATGTTGCTGTTACTTATAAAAGAGTCAGTTAACACAGCTTATGATGGTAATTACAACAATGTAAAGAGAGACCTAACAAAGATTACAGCACTTTAGTACACCATCATCACTGCTTAAGTGAAACATATTTAGGACTCTAACAAGACATCTCCCACATACCTGGCCAGGGGATAAAAAGACCAGAAGATCCCTGCATAAGCGGCCCAGGCTGCTCCAGCATCCCCAAGAAGGCAGAAAAGCTGTCAGTGTTGGCTCAGTGTGAGGGAGAGGATTGGCCAGAGAAGGCTGGGATGTGGGGCTGGCACTGCATGGTGGTCACAGGGGAGCCAGGGTGGCAGGCAAGATGGGACAGAGATGGACTGTGAGGAATGTCTTCTCCAGGGAGATGATCTTGCAATGGGCAAGTGGTTCAAAGATCTCTCCTTGATCACCTCCATCACTCTGTCTGATGCACAGATCACGCATTGAGAAAGAGACTGAAGTCCCATGTTTGCCACATGATCTGGAATCTCTGATAAATCCCCCTCTTACATCTGGTTTTCAGAATCTGGGAGGAATTCAATCATAGAATTTAATGACCCTGATGGGATTTGCCATAGTTTAATTTATCTAATCCATTTCTGATACAGAATTTATGCTTTCACCCCTGGTGGTGGTGTCACCTCAGTCTGTGTACTCCTCTCCACCCAGATTTATGACAGCTTCTAGTTCAAAACTCTCCTGTAATTCTTTACACTGTAAGTGCTAACTTGTTGCTCTTATTTGATTTTGGCCGACCCCATTTTTCCCAGGCAGGCTGCTGCAAGAGTTTCCCAAATCCTTAAAAACCCCAAATTCCTCACCAGCTATCAGCATTTCTGCATGACATTTCATGAAGGGAGCATCTCAGAGAACATCACCATGAAGTCTGCAGCCTGTTTATTTACTGTTACCCACTGATCTTCCCTCACATTGTCAAATCTGATATCTAGATGCTTCATGCTATCATTCCCCCACCTTCACCACCATCATATGTGTGGCAGTGGAACTCTCACCGCTATCCCAACTCTGGTTTAGCCAGCTTGGGCTCAGGACTTAGCTTTTTTGGGGGTAAATGAACTGATTACAGTGCATATAACTTCCACAAGGTCATGGGGACTGTCAGTGATGCTCAGTGTAGTACTCTTGAACCCATTCCTCAGCTGGATTTTCACCTGTATATTGCTTCACCAACAGCTGTTTTGCTTTTCTTCTAATTATTTTTTATTCAGTTTCCTGAGAAGCCAGAGCTGGAGAAGCCTTCAGCCATATCCTCTCCTACAGCTAAACTATTGATGCAGCCAAATTCTCTTCACTTGGACTGGCTCCCACAGTCCCAGGGGCACCCACTTCAGCACAAACTGTAAATGATCATGTTTTCTCATGAAGGAATACCATACCAGATTTGCATTCACACAACCTGATGCCAGTCTTTTAAAAGGAAGCATGGCATCAAACAAAGCATTACTCAGGTTGGGTTGTCAGCTGTGATTTAAGTTATGTGAGAAGCCAGGCCAGCCAACAGCATCCATTTCACCCTTTAGCAAATATCCAGATGGTCCTTGCTGAGCCGAGAGTGAAGTGTTCTTTCTAACCTCAGAGTCGATACGTGGAGCTCTTAATGCTGGTTGAACTGGCTGTAAAGGTGGCACTAGGGAAGCTTGGGAAATTACAGGAACAGATTTTCCTTTTAAAATTCAGTTTAAGAATTTGGAAAGGGCACTTAGTAACATTTTCAGGGGCCATGACACACAGGCCAAACAAAGGAATGCAAGAGCATGATGATTTGAACTCCTGTGGTCAACGCAAACACTGCCTGACTGCACAGAGCTGCTAGCTTCAGGTCTCATTAAAAACTGGGTGCAAATGTAAAGCAAGTGGTTCAACCACAGTTAACTTAGGACTCTCTGCGAGCACATCCTTACTGCCATTTAGCAGAAGCTACCGCATGCCACCCTGGAAAGCCATTGTGAAAACACCCCTCTTTGGCTGCCTGTGTCTTTCCTACCTGCAGTAACACGAAGAGGTTACTGGGTTGAAAACACAGACACTTGTGAGGTCTTGTGCAAAAGCAGATGAGTACAGGGTTCCATCCGGGTGACAGAAGTGATCCTAGGGGAGTGTGTTTAAAGCTCTGGTGCCTGTGCAGCAACGCCAGCCCCCATCAGCCAGCGCCCAAAGCAGACATGACCCACATCCTGCATTTTGGGCAGAGGTATCGCTGGGGCTGACACTCGATCCACTCATCTCAGGTATGTGGTGACCAGCTGAGCGCCTTCGCTGCCGGCAGACCTGACTTACACCAGCAGAACAGGGAGCCAAAGCCAGCTCAGGTTTCTGCTTCTGCAGCCTCCAGCAGATGCACTGACCCACCACAGCCAAGTCTGGTCTTGAAAACTGTTCTCCTTTGCGGAGACAATTAAATCCCTCATGTGCGGCCTTGACATTAAAACATATTTCAATTTAAAAGCAATATTTAGTAATACAGTTGGGGTTTTTTTACCAGTTTATTTGGATGCCAGAATCCAGCAGAAACCTCAGGACTGGCTGATTCATGCCTGTTTCATTTTTCCTTTCAATCCATTTTCTCTGAAAAGGAGACATAAGCAGTGAAGCCAATATAGTTTTATTGGATCCAGTGCACTGCCACTAAAACAAATATATGTACACTCAGGCCACTACACTTTTATTAAAACAAATAGAATTTAATTCAAACCAGCATTCAATAGCTACAGATTTTGGTGGGTGGGGACATGGTTGTGGGTTTTTTTTTTTTTTTTTTTGAGAGATGAAATTAAATCCTACCAATACTTTTGCTCAATATGTTTTCACAATCAGATTCATTTGACCTAGGCAATATATATTTATCACAGGTAACACATTTTTATTAAAAAGAAATTTATAGAAACCAGGTTTCTTTTGAGTGTATAGACAGAAATCCCAACCCATTGTAAGATTAGACCGAGGACAAAGGGAAGAACCTTGATTTTTATTTTTTTTTTTTCTGGTAAAATACACTTCTACTTAAGGGGTTCTTTTGACTCCTGCACTTGGGGTGACAGATATCTTCTTAGAAATTAGGCTTTTAGAAGTCAGTATCCTGCTAGGTAAAATATACGCTTTACAGACCAGCCCTGAAAAAAAAGGTAGTGCTCCATACAAACAAATGCATTCATCAAAGGATTACAGTAGGTTCAAAAAGAGCAGGGAAACCAGGGCTTGAATCAAGGTGTAGCTGCATAAGATGGTACCTAGAAGAAGCAGCCTGTGGTACTAATAATCTGAAAAAGAAGCAGAAAAAAGCTCAATACAGTAATGAAACTGAGTTGTAATTTACAGTAATGATGTTCCTTTTACTGCATTTCCACACCTCTGTTTGTCAATGAGATTTTTACCTATGCCAGAAGGAAGTAGATTTCCTTTTGTCACAAGGTGTTTCTGCAAATCAGCAGAGGTTTCTGTGTGTGTCTAATAGAAACCACAGCTTTATAAAAAACTTATTTTGCACTTCCAAAAACTTTCCAGTTCTTTATTCATTGTGATATATCCTTTGATCTGGAGCAGTCATTGTTTCCCTATTCTCTCTGCTTCAACTTATCAGAGAACAATGCAGAACTTAGGAAGAGTGCATGGTAAATCATTCACCTTTTTTCTTGACAGCATTTTGTAAGAGAGGGACTGATCCTGCTCCATAAGCAAAGCTGTTTTCTCCCCCTCAAAGGAAAACACCTGGGAAGGTTGTTGAGATGTGTCTGAATGATGGTGGAGCATACATTTCTGTCCAAGCCAGGAGAACACATGCACTTAATTCCCATGAGTTTATTTGAATTTCTTTTTATCTGTTGTTAGTAAAAAAATAATTTGGGAAGAAAAAATAAAACTCATAATCTTGTAGGAAAACCAGCTGTAGCATATCTTAATGGGTTCCTCTGAGCTTGTGGTGACAAGAGGAATGAGGGCACAGGGCTGCAACCATCAGAGTGGTGCTCTGGCTTCATTCAGACCTGCCACAGCTGGGAACAAGCACATCCACGAGCACTGAAGCACAATTTTGGTTGCTGCTTGAGTGCCCCCAGGGCTGACAAAAGATGTTTGGTGTATGAACATCTTGGTGTGCTGTCAGAAGGAGTACATATAAATACACGGTGGCACAGGGTGGTTTAGTGAAGGGGGTGTCCCCAGCTTTTTCTCCCTGTGCCCTAAAACGTATTGTCTTGTGTTGACCTTCCCTCTTGAATCAAGGGCTCTCTCTGGATGTCAGTCAGGAAAGCATCATTAGATAGCAGTGGTGAGGGAGCACTATCCCATCCATATGGGCTGAACAGCTGCCTTTGCAGACTTCCCAGCCAGGGGAGGAAAGGATTAAGTTCAAGACCCATATTCAGACATAGTCCCTCACATTGTGCTGAGTGGCAGCATGGTGCAGGTGACAGAATGCTTCCTCTATTTCCAATTCACTTTGTCAGAGACCAGCTACTTCTCCTTTGCCTCGTTCCCTGTGACAATATTTCCAGTCAACAGCAGCTGCATCTGACTGTCAGGCTTCTCCTCCTTGCCAGCCTGGTGCAGAGAGAGGAAAAAAATCCAACCCTACTCTGAACAATTTTAATTAATACTGACATTTATCAAGCTGCAGAGGAAGCAACTGCTGCTTGTTGCTCGGGTTTATGTGAAAATAGTAGAAATAAATGGAACCGTCATAAAGTTGTAGACCATCCTGTCTTCATGACATCTGATGCCTGGGAGAAATGAATTGTGAGCAGCAAGAGAAAGAGGAGCTCATGGGGCAGCTGATGGGCAGCCCATGCACTGAGGCTTTCTCTGAAAAGCAGGCTTTTCCTAAACCATGCTGCCTTCATCACATGTAGATACATGGCTCTGGCTTGGGATACTGGACACAAGCTCTGCACGGTGACCCAGTAAATACCACCCATGTCCCTGCTGTGTCACGGGCTGCTCCAGAGGTGGCAGCCCCTCTTCCTCATGTGATTTGGGCACTCTGTGCTCCTGATACCCTCAAAGCCCATGTCTGAGTCTTGCCTGGAGGTGCACACATCTTGGGGAGGTCAGGTTTCGGGCTCACCATGGTGGAAAGGCCAAGTAGCTGCACTATATTGTTGCGAAATGCAAATAGCACAAGCTTTTCATTTCATGCAAATGTATAAATTCTCTGCATCTTTCCAAGCCATCTTGCCCATTTGCTTTTAATTGTTGCTGTAAAAGCTGTAGCATTTATCACAGCTTTCCACCAGGGCAGCCTTTGGTCATTGCTACCTGCTTATTGACAGCTTTTCCTTAAACTCCTCTGTAGCACTTATTTCCTAGCAAAAATGTAAACCCTGAAAGAGAATAATTTCTTGCATCCTGACTCCTGGAGGTAGAAAAGAATTGCTCTTCCTCCACAGATGTGTTCCTGCATCCCAGGTGTTCTTCAATTTCATTAAAAACAACAACAAAGAAATAAGAAAATCAATAGAAAGACTTTGTATGATGGGTCAGTAGTGTTTGTGATTTCCTTTGCAAGAGCTAATATCTGGTATAAAATGCTAACAGGTCCACTATATGCTTACAGTATACCCTATTAAAAAAAAACAAAACAAAACAAAACAAAAAACCTCCCAAAAAATCAAACCAACTATCCTGTGAACCCATTCAAAATAGGCATTCTAAACAAGGGTTTTTTAGGTCAGGAGAAGCTTATCTGTAATCCCTCTGAGAAAAGTAAATCTTCCTGTGGCCCCAGAAAAGTCCAGTGGAGTCCTCTTGGGGCAAAGAATGCTGGTGTTGGTTTGTTGTTCTTCTGAGAACCTGCAGGTTTGGATGCATACCAAATACTCTTCTGAGTGCCATTTCTGCATTTAACTCCTCAAAGAACCCTGTCTTCCAGGAAGGAAGCCACATAAGCAACACCAGTGCCTTCCCAGGATCCAAACTGGGGCCAAAAGCAATGAAAATCTCAAATCTCCCAGACCCATATTCGCTTCTTAACCTCACAGACATACTGTGTGAGTGGACCGACGAATTTCTGTAAAATGCTCAGTAATTACAGAACCAGATCCTGATGGCAAGTAGCTGTAGACCCCCAAAGCAATGTGCACCTCCCACTGCACATCTCCTCCTTGTACCCCTAAACACGGTCACGTATGGTGTAAGACTCCAGATTCTGCTGCAGCACACAGCAAGCCAGGATATCTTCTGTAACCCTTGCTTTTGATGCAACTGTTCAATATCATACAATAAAGCAGTCATCCTATAATGACTTTCAAACGGGCCCTCTCATCCTGAAAATGCACTGTGAATGATAAATTATTCTTCCCAATATTGCTAAAGTGAAATCCACCTCTTTTTGTCTCCTTTAGCTCTAGCCAGCAGCAACTGTTGGCTGCTGATAGCTACAGGCAGCACATTTCCCTTTCACGAAACAAATATTGTTTTATTTTGTAGAAAAAAATATCCCCGGTAATGTCAGCTATAAAGTACAGTAACTGGTCTTCAGCAGTACATTGGATTATACACACCTAACTGTATTGAAGACTATAAATTCATCAGATGGTGCAGGCCAGGGGGCTTGAGGAGTGGAAGGGATTTGTCCCTTGTCCCCCTCCGGGGAGAACTGTCACCCCAGTGCTGAGATATTGCTCGAGCAGTGACTCTCCGGGGGCAGAAGAGGCAGAACTTGCTGAGTCTGTTTGCGATGTGCTTATCTATTATTGACATTCAGATCCTGTAATAACTCAGGGAACAAAAAACAGAAAATGTGCCCGCTCAAAACATCTTTAGATCCTGAAATGACAAATTCCTACTGCAGGGAAGAGACTGATTTGGTTCCTGCCAGTCCAATTCCCATGGGAAAATACCTTGCCATATTCTGTGGTAAGCTTTTAAAAATGTACATGATTGTGGGGAGGTGTCAGAAAACATAAAAGAAAGTCGTTCTTTCTTTTAAGAAAGCTGTGATAATGTCACTGTCATGGCATTAAAACCTACTTGCAGCTGTTCAGCTCAGTTACATCATGCAGAGGGATAAAGATTTTTTTGTTTTGTTTTGTTTCCTAGCACTTAATATTTATTTTTCTCTGATTTTGGAGATCTAGTTCTATTACTTTTCTTCCCCTGGCATTCTCCTCTGACCTTTTCTTCCAACTTTTCTAAGCACCACAACGTGCCCCTCAACAGCCTTTGAGCAATATTGCATATCTAGCCACCTTTGTGTTGACAAAGCAAATTTAGAGTTAAATCTCTTTTAAAACTATGTTTTAACAGAGAAAATAAAAATTAATATGGAATGAAAAAAAATTGATTTTTTTGAGCAAAAGAAGGAGGTTAAGTTGTTGAAGTTTTTTACATACATTTTACATATATACATTCACTGCTCTGTTATTTCCACTATGGCTTGCATTGTAATTCTTATTCCATGTCGATTAAGAGCATTAATTGCTGGTTAAAACACAATATAGTATCTTTAAAATGAGAAGTGTCGTTGCCTTTGCTTGTGAACATCTTCGCTGGCTGTGACTAACTTTCTACGGTACTTTTTTGTCTACTGCCATTTTTATCTTCCTGTATTTATATCATCAAGTGAGCTTTATTTTTAGCAGTTTTATCTAGAACAACAACAAAATCTCAATAAAATCATGAGATTGTTTCATCTCAGTGTACCATTTCAGGAGTGTTGATTAAGATGCCAAAATACATATCACATCGCCACATGACTTACGTAACAGGGAGCTCTTTAGTCACTAATTTCTGTCAAGTTTACCTGTATAATCCAGTGATTTTAGGTCAACACTGAGATCAAGGACTTATTGTTTTTAATAAGCCATTTTTATTATGAACCTATGCATCATGCTTATTATTTTTAGTCAGAATTTTCATTAGAGATCTGTACCCGACATCCATGCATGACTCATTACATGACAATAGATACATTATACTTGTTATAAATCATTCAAATCCGGGGACAAATTTGACCTGATGTAGTACAGTGTTAGTTCCTAAAATGATAATGTTGAGTTTATAGCCCCTGCATCTACATGGGTGACTGGAGGTGTAAGCTAACACAGGGAGAAAGGCACAGAAAACCTCTAATTTCAGTCTGTGCTTCTCCATCTTAATACAAACAATCAATCATTACAGAAGGAAGCACAATACCGATCCTTTCCCCACTGAGGTCAAGTAGTGACTTTGAAGTGAGGGAACTGGGTTCTCTGATAAAAATGATAGACAATTAGTGTGTGTTGTGTTTCATTGGAATGAATGAACTTGATTATTTGGTTTCCAATAAAGCAAAATAAATGGCACATAAATCCATTAATAATGAAGAATCTTTGGTTGTTCCTTTGTTGTTATTTTTGATGCTCAGAAGTGGGTCACTCTGTATGTGCACAAACAAAGAACATAAATGGTTAGAAGAGGAATGAATTTTCCATAACCTGATTAAAGGATACGTCTGGCTCCTCAGAGAATGCTGTAGTGCTTAATGATTTTGTTGTTGTTGTTCTTAATGTGTCTAATGTTTGCTATTTAAGAAAATCAAGAAAAATGTTAAAAGGTTGCTCCAGAGAGGAGCTGTCAGCCAGGAGGAGGAGAAATACTTGTTTAGCCAACAAATTCTCCGCTGGCAAACTACAGGAGAGAAGAGCCCTCCCACCCTCAACCCAGGGTGAAACTTCATGGGATCTAAAATGAGGGGCCAGTAAATTGTGCGGTGTGACCCCCCCAAGCCCCATGTTCCCCAACTGCAGCTTAGCTGGAGCGTGTATGGTGCAGCAGTGAGCACACAAGCCCCAGGTACGTGCCTCCTGGCAAGCACTCTGGGACCTGGGCTCAGGGGAGAAGTCCCAGGAACCTCAGTTTAGATGTTCTGCTGTAGACCCAAGGTGCTCAATCTTTCAGCACGCTGCTCCCCAGAACTGAGTGTCATTGCAGCTGAGAGCCAGAGCACCCCTGTGCTGGACAGGACCAGACCTCACACACATGGTCTGACCTTGAGAGCCCTTGCAGCCTGTGACTAGGAGACCAGGCTCAGCCTCTTTGCTCCCTGCCTCCCCACAACTCATATACCACAAGAAATGTGTCTCATAGGAGGTCCAAGATGTGGATCTGGCATTCAGCCAGGATGGGCTGCAGCACTCCCCAACCCTGGAAATGCTTGCTGGGAGGAGACAAAGAATGGCCTGCTCTTGGCCCAAAATGCTTTTTGGTTGTGGCCTGATACAAATGCAGATGTGGATGTGAGGATATCCCTGGATCCCATTGATTATATAAAGGCTCTGTAGTCCAGTCAGCTTTGAGCAATTCCTGGTATCAGCATCTCCCAGTCACTGCACAAAGTTCACTTCTCTCCCAGCTGCTTGATCAAAATCCAAGTGTTTCCAGGATAGCGTGTGCTCTTTTGGCATTGGCTGTGAGACCAGACATAAAATCCTAATGGGCTGTGTTATTATTTTAGCATGCTGCTTATTCAGTACCGTGCAGAGCAAACCAGGGGAGGCAATTGGCAGATGCTATGAGATCACAGCGACAAGAGTTGAGAGAAGTTGTGTCGCCAAAGAAAAGACAGTTCCCTCACTTTGAAAGGCTTTCTGCCTGCCAAACTGTAAAAGTCTGCTAGAGATAAATGGAGCCACGAGAATCCCTAAAAGAGAAGATGCAAAACCCACAAATAATATAATATGCAGGCTCCTTTGCAGCATGAAATGACAAGCGCCTTAACCAGAGCAGCTGCTATTAGCGATCCCCGAAATGACAATTAGGAGGATGATGACAGTAATAATACACCTTTGAAGGATAAAGCCTTTATTAAGGGAAAATTAGCAAAATTAATTCCTAGTATTACTCAGTAATTTGTCTAGGGTCACACAAAGGTTGAACTTGACACTCTTTAGAGACTATACTTTTCACAAGTCTGCATCTCCTTAAGAAAAGAAGCCCTATTTATTTCTTGCAGACATGTTTGTATTTTGTATAGCTACCTTCATAATATCATCAAGCCAGTCTTTGTTAGCTCAGAATCCTTTTCACATCACTCACCATTTTAGTTCCCATAACAACAGAATACATTTGTAATATGGAAACTCAGCTTCTCTCAATTCTTCTGGGCAAGCTTGTTTTCTTCACTTAATAGAGGCTTGTAACATACTAGAGGTTTGTGCAAACCTGAAAACTTGCATAGTTTAACACAGTAGGTGCTCTGAGGCAAAGTTTTGATGAAATTATGTTCTTATTTAAACAACATATTCAGGTAAAGTGACAATTTCAAATTACTGCAGCTTTTGGCTTTAGTATAGCCATGGGTTGCCACACCATATCTGCATTTTCTAATTGAGATATAAAATACATGTTTTTGAATATGCCTTTTTAGATTCCAATTAATTAATTGTGTATTTATTGTGTGAAAAAACAGTTTGAAAACAACAAAGTTGGCTAGCCTAGCAAGCTTTATCTTCAGCCTATAGCTCTTTCCCTGAATTCAATACTGCAGGCGCAATTTAATGCAAACCCAATTTATGACTTAATGCTCCAGGGACCATAGTGGGAGATTGTTACATTATTCTTTTCTAATCCTATTTGTGTTTTAATTTGCTAAGTCTGTAATGAGGTGCATGCCTTGAATAGATTCAAGATCTTCAACATTGCTTTTGACTTTGTTTAATACAATAGATTGTACAGTTTGCATTCAGAATTGAGGTGTTCCAGTCAGTACTATCTCTTCATTTTCAAAACTAGAGTAGATAAAATTATGTTCTGAAAGTAATTGTATCCATGTTTCCTTGTTTATCACTTAATGGTGTATTTCCTGTTATAATTTTCTGTTACAATATGTGAGGTCACAAAAATCAATTCTCGGTGGACTCTGACTTGACTGTTCGAAATTACTCCCCAAAACACTCTGAAAAAATCATGGAGAGAATAAAGCACTGGGTAGTAAGTGGCTGGCTATACTAATTCTTTTGTATTATTGCTTTTCTAAATTTTTATGCTGCTGAAACTCTAGTAAAAATATAGGGAAATGGAGCAAAATATCAGTTACATTATATACATTATATACATTATATACTCAAGTTATGATAATCAACATACCCCTATTTATGTCAATGATTTATGGAAATAAATCTACCCCAATATACCATAGCATTTTGGTTCTAAAATTTAATGCCTGTGATCCCAGTTGCCATTCGTGTACATGGAGAATCGAAATCCCATTTCAGATCATCTCTAGACTTTAGCTTTGCTTTCATTCTTTTTGGAAGAAGAAAAAAAGGAAAACTCCATAATATATTTAATTTTATTTTCATGATCATATTTCAAAACATACTATACCACAGAAACCTAACAGTTGAGAAAGTTAAAACATTTCAAAATTAAAATGCAATGCCTTGACACCTAAGGAAAGGAAAGGGGAAGGGAAAAGGTAAGGAGAAGGGAGTAATGTCACTGTGACTAGGATTTAAAAGGACTCTTGTTTTCAGACAGTGCACATAGACACATTTTCAGACAGTACTAATAATATTTCCCTGGCTGGTTCTCATTGCTATCACACAAATCTGTGTTCTGAGTCACCTTTGTCCTGTAACCAGCCATACCAGGGAAAAATCAGAATTTTGGTCCCAAATGCATGGTCAGAGCCAGTTGCTCTTTTTCCTGAGTTGTGGCACTGTAGGGATCTCTATTAAACTCACAGAATGTAGCTGGAGCAGCTATGTCACTGCCCCAAAATAAGCTGTAAGCAGACACTCCACAGAGCACAGCTAACAGTGTTTGCACTGATGCTCACCTTACAGACATATCCCACCTAAATGCCTTCTTGCAATATTAGTCAGACATTCCTCTTGATTTTTCCCACATTTTCCTTTTCTGGCTATAGGTTTGCCTAAATCTATGCCTTTGGCAAGAGGCAGAAGCCAAAAAACCACAGGATTTTATAAAAATCAAAAGACAGGCAATCTTTTCAGGAATGCACCCAGCCAGGACATGGAGTTTGTAGCAACAGTACAGCAGGACCACACCTTATGAGTCACAAATGCAGGAGTCCAATCATCAGAATAATGAAAGCTCTTGCAATTTATTTTCTTTTTCAAGCATGCATTCTGTTCACTTTCCACAGAGTCTTAAGAACTAATAAATCAGAATAAAGGAAAGCTTACAGAAATCTTGCACTGTATCAAAAGCTGCTCTTAATTTGTGAAACCTCCTCTCAGACCAACAGATTCTTCAGTTTCTTATTTATCAAAGCAACCATGAAGTAAACCCAGCCTTTCTCAAATTTCAGAAGAAGGAGAATGAGGAGTTTGGATTCATATCTCTGTCTCTGAGCAGATGGATGCTGGATCAACTGTTGCAATACCCTTTTTTTTCCCATCTTGAATGCAGCTAAAATCGCTCATAAACTTGATTTTGGTAAATCCAGACAGTGGGAAATTCAGAAGCAGCAGTGAGGCTCCACACTCTCTGACATTTTTGAGCTCTGAGTAAACATCTGTGGATATAAAGATATCTAAGCAAATTCCAAATTCCCCTTGGTTAGTACTGAACACAAAGCCTGAACCTCTAGTAATTACATTACAGGTCAACTAAAGAAATATTTATTTTTTATATGGTTGACAATAAAAGATGAACCATCAGAACAGCCCTTGGTTAAGAATAATTATTTTTGGATGCCTGATTTTTTGCAATGCATCTGGTCCCACTCACACCAGATAGAGTCTGGTGATGATACTGATGGGGAGGATGCATGAGGAAGCTATATGGGGTTCAAGTAGCATATCCACAGACCTAATAAACAGAAAACATCCAAGGCTAGATGGAGGATTTTCAGATAGCAATTTTCATAAACCACAAGTTGTCTTTGCAGTACTTTCTTTTCCGATTAATCTGATGAATTAAATTAATTTTTGTCTTATTACTGAGGTTCCTGGCACCAGGACTACTGGAATCCCTCAATACCACTTCACTGAATCTTCTTGTGCCACAAAGGAAAAAAAAAAGGCATGCAGGCTGTGTAGGGACTGTGTCCAACAGACATCACAAAATAGCTTTTGGAACTGGAGCTGGATGGCTCTCAAGAAAGGCTGCTGGCCATGAGTCAGCAGAGGAGCCATTAGACAAATTTAAAAATCACACTCATGACTGGCAATCACTGCCGCTTCCACTATCCCCCACGTAATGACTGGACCTCCAAAAATTCCTGTCAGACAACTTCAAAGAGTTAAGTGCCATCCAGCATCCAATCCTTGGCTGTATGTACTGCAGGCAGCCAGACCCCTGTCCCACACGGGTTCTCAGGGAGAAAGCATGGAAGCTTCTGAAGTAGATCTTTCAGGAAAATTAGATACTTGACTCCAAGAGTGCAATGCTGTAAACCTTCTCACAGTTTCTGTCTTGCCTAAATTTATCAGTACTGCTACTGCTGGATTTAACTTTCAGACAGAGTTGTGCCTCTCTACCCTGCCCTGACCTAGCCATACCAAGAAATTAGACAAACTTCCACATTAGTCCCCAGGGGGTAACCTTTGGACAGGACTAATACACCACTGGGACCAACCTGTGCTTAGTTGGTTACTCCACTGCTGTAGAATGTGGAAGTTTGAATCTTCTCAGGCTGATGAAAGAACTGAACACTTATTTCCCTCTCTCTGGGTAAGTGCTCTGCCACCTGACTTTTGCATAAAAGCAAGGTATGATGTACTTCTCATATATTCTCATTTACAAGAAAGCAGCAGCAGTTACCCCTCTTTCTTCCAAAATTTGCAGTGGATGCCAGAATTTTTGGTGTGGTCATTTCTTCTGCAAATACCCAATGGACTTAGATCACCCAAGGGTTTTAGTCAGAGCAGAGCTCAGTTTCTGTTGCTCAGACAGTTCTGAGGCACATGCTGAACTGCTCAGGAGGGAAAGCACAACATGTGGGACAGTAAGTGCTTTCACAGACAGGTGACAAGCAAGCAGGGCTTTAGAGTTGTGTGCCCCACATTACTTGAAGATGAGCTTCATCTTAGTTAACATCACCCTTCTGATTGTTGGGCAACCCAATTACACTCATCTTGACTTCTCCGTGAGCCAGGAGGGAGAGATGGGCATTTCCCTGTTTGCTGAAGAAGACTCACCCTTGCTTGATGCGAGCACCTCAGGATGGAGTTCCACATTTCTCTCTAATTGGCACAGTTTTAATGTTCCTCATCCTTTCCCGTGCACACTTTCAGCTCCCATTGGCTGCCCTGGCTACCACATGCAGACTTCCAAGCCAGAACAGTAAAATCCTGTAAAGCAAGTCAGAATTTCCCATAGCACTGTCCTGATCAAGGTTTAGTTTTAATTTCCTTTTGTTATGAGTGTCCAGACAGAGTAACTGGCTTTCTGTGATAGTATGAAAAAAAGGGTCTGGGAAAGATGTCTCTTACCTGCTAGAGTCTAGGAGGCATTAATGAGAGGACTCATCTTGTTTATTATTGGAGATGCATTCTAAATCTTTAAAACACATCTGTGACTTGATGGTCTTGTGTGTGTAGCAAAGAGCTACTGCACAGTGATGGCACAGGAACCCTGTGTCTAAAGAACAGAGTACCAGAGCTGCAGGAGAATCCCTGGCAGCAAAAGGCATTTGCAGAGAGCAGCAAAGCACATTTGGCCAGGGAATATTTCCCACCATGGGCTAGGAGGGCTGCAGTGTCCTTTCTCTCCTTGCCCTTATGCCCAGTGTTGCACAACCCAAGAGGACCAGGAACCTGCAGAGCCCACCACCACCCATCCTCACTCCCACCAGTAGAGACATCTCCAACCTGCAGGTCACAGCAGCTGAGGCTGCTCTAACAGTAGGCAGCCAGCTGCAGACTATGGAAAGACAGGCAGGGATGCGCTTCCAACAGACACAATAAAAAAAAAATTCAGTGCCCACTGAATTTTTAAAATGGATAAAATTTATTCAGTGGGTAATACGATGCCTGTATGCTAAAATTCCTGAAGATAATTAGACTTCATGTTTGCATATGCATATTGCTTTGTCTCAAGTGTATTCTTCCTGAAAGCATTAAATATTTTGTTATAATTCCTTAAAGAAAGCATCAATTTCTCCACAAATGAAATCAGATATTTGTGTTTGTTCCTTCATATAGATGCATGCAGGAAAGTGTAAGCGTACATCTATATGTCTCTATTGAAACAAGAATGTGCACAGAGGTATCTAACCTTATAGTTGTTATCAGAAAAACAAAATAGAAGGAGGAAAGATGTTAGGTGCTCTTTCCAGGAAGGTGACAGTGATGGCTGACCTTTATCATGGCATGACCAGGTATTAGCCAAAATAATACCTTAACAGTTTTTTAGTACCAGACTATATGTTCTGTTCTAAGGAATAGCAAACGTTTAATCATAAATATTTTAATGGCTTCAGGGATTCATGGTATTCAATGACTGTGTTAAATGATAATAATCACATCTGGTTTATTACTATAGTAATTCAGCAGCTTCTCTTCAGTAGTTATTTTTTATTATATGTGCTGTGCTACTGTCATGGTCATTTATAGCAGTAATATTTTAAAGTGGCTCATTTGTTTGTTTAAGGACAGTTTCACAATATATTTCTGTATTAATATACATTTTGTACTATTATTTTCAAGCTGCCACTGGAAAATTGATCCTAGCTTGTTACAATGAGAGGGGCTGAGACTGACACAGAATGCCAATGCTAAAAGTAAGCGACAGAGCAGATGGGTAGTGCACTGGTCTCCACTGGGGCTGTAATTGCTGTTGAGTTTTATTCATAAATGAAGGGGTCCATTAAGAAATAGTTAACTAATAATAAACATGAGGGGAGGATTGGAAACAGGCAGAGCACAGACAGAAAAATGCCATAGTTAAACAGTCAAAAAGCAACTGGATACGGCCATTTTACAAATTATTACCCAATAATACGCCCTTTTTTTTGCATGCTAGTGCACTTATAATGGAAGGACTTTTAGGGAGACAAGGGAGAACTGATTGATTTTGCTGATCATTTTATTCAGCTACCTGCCCACTCTCAGTCACACGAGAGAGGTCTCATTTATCTTAATGGGATCATTTGTGAGAGTAGAGGTTTGGAGGATCAAGCCATATATCAGTACAAATGGGAAGAAAGTAGCAGGAGTTAGTTATCAAATTAGAGGGGGGACCACTCAAGACTGGAAAGACCTTCCCACCATTATTTTCTCACCTTGGAATTGCCATTTTCTAAAACCTTGTTTCCTCAGCACATTGCATCCTGGTCGTGGCATTCTCAGGCATCTGGTATTCAAGTGATTTACCTGTAGAAAGTAACAGTGGAATGAAAGTAAACCATAAAGGAATGTCTTGGAGGGTAGCATGTGTGAAGTTGTGGCAATCTCTTATCAAGCCCTAGCAGCCCTCATGATTCTCCGCTCTCTCAGCAGCCCGACCCTGGTAGGTTTATGTTGAATTTAAGGGCAACCAAGAAATTACTGGCCATGAAGACTCATATCAGAGCTTGTCCAGTGTGTTGAGATCTTGCATTGCCTTTACAGCTGGCACCAAATAATAAGTAAGCATGTTCATGTGTGTGAGAGATACAGATAAAGGCAATTGAATTGTTTGTGAAAGAAAAACTGGTAAAACAACGGTTAACATTCTGCTCTCTCATTTTTTGCTCTTTTGTCTCTCTTTCCATTTCCTTTCCTGCTTTCAATGACCTGGTGAAGGAGGTTCTATTTAGTGCAGCAAAACCTCTCCACTACCCCACCACACAGGATGTATTGAATTGTTGCAGCAAAAGTTAAAAGGAAAGTAAGGACAATTGTTAGTGCTTCTTTCCTGCTCTGTTTTCTAGTTGGTTTGATTGGTTGGTGAGCTGAGGGTAGATGGCTTTTATAGCACTGAATGATGAATGACTCTGAAATAGTCTGTAACCAGAAGTGCCGACTGACATGTTGCTGATGAACTGACACACAGGGTTATGTTTGTATAGAGTCACTTAAATAAACATGTGTTAGGCTGGAGCCAGCTACACCAGCCCTTCTTCTTTACTTCCCCTCCACCCTTAATTTATCACTAAAAGATAATGATAACGATTTGATCTTCCTATCTGTCATTCATTATATTAATTAATTAAAATGTAATTGTTTTAAATGCCTCTCCATTGCTGTGGGTACTTTGTACTGCACTTAAAACACACACACTATCAGAGGACAAAATAAATCCTTAATAAAAAGACACACTCATCAAACGGGTTCCTTCAAACTAGCAGTGCCTTTCATCCTGCAATTATCTCAGTAGCCTTCAAAGTGGCCTTTCCCTAAATGCTCAGGAAAATAAATTGGTCCAGAAGCTTGACAAGGAGTTAAACTAATCCCAGGTCTTACAAAGGGAGCCAAAGAAAACTCCTCAGAGAAAAAGCTCTTCTAGAAGACTTCCTCTTTCCTCTACTCGTACTTACCATTATACAATGTTTCTTCCTTTGTGGCTTTCTGTGTAGCTTCATCAAACCTTATAAAGATCTTTATTCCTCTTTATGGCTTTTCTGTCTCCCAAGTAAAGTGCTGAAATAAATTTCCAATCCAAGCTTTAAAATATATATACTGGCATTGAATCCCACACTTCTGTATGATTACTGCAAGTCAGTAGTATGCAACAACCTGGTTTTAATGTGTAAATCATGGAAGAGTGCAAAACAAGGATAAGAATTTATGCAAGGGCCTTTTCTATGGGTAGTTCTTCTGTGTGGCTTTGGGATCTTTGACTGACCTAACACTCAGCAAATCTTTATTGCAAGACTCAGCCAGGCTTAAATTTAATAACTCACACATCAGAAATATATGGTTACTCAAAGTGCCAGTATGAGATAGCATCCATTATAAGACTGGTTTAGGCACACAAGGATGGATTACTTTCAGAAGTGGGAGTAAATGAAATTTAGGAATTCTATAAATTGCATTTACCCTGATTTTATTCTAATACTCTCTTTGTTTATTTCCCATCACTGTGCACTCAGACTGAACTCTGCCTTGCCACAGCCAGTCCCCAACTTCCATAGCAGCATTCCACAGCATTACAAAAGATTTCCTACCCAAATAAAAGAAAGACTGAATAAAACAGCTCACTGGTTTGCTCACCTTAAACATCACCTGACATTGCTTGGTTTTAGTACCTCAGTACTCTGGGTCTGAGCCAACACTAAGCTTCTCCCTGGAATTGCCCACTTGATGAATAAGGCTGTCTGTTTTCAGACCATCCTGCCCATGCTGCCATGCAGACTAGAGAACAAACAGACTTTGCTAGTGCCCCCACATGAGGATTTTTTAAGCACTCACTCACTAGACACAGTAAGGCCTCCTAGCCATCTCTGTGTTGCTAATCCATACATAAGCCTTCAGAGTATTCCTGTAAAGGGCCTCCTAACTGGCTTCTTAAGCCTGGGATACCTTGAGTAAGGAGGAAAGGAGCTGGCAACTGGCTTGGAATTAACTGTTGGGGCAGAAACAGATAGGATGGAAAGGAAAGCTCTGCAAAGCCTTCTGGGCTCCAACTGCCTCCACTTTCACCTCTATCCAGCTGAGCTGGGAAGCTCTGGCAGCCAGTGGGAGCTTTCCCAAATTTACACCACCTGCTCTTCATGCCTCCATGCTTCAGATGAGCCAAATGGAAAGGCAATTATTAAAAAAGCACATGGTGGATTCATGGCGTAAATCAAAACCAGGAGCAAATCACCGTAGCTGCTCTCGACAGTTCTGGGTTCAGACTTAAATGTTTGTTTTAATATGATGCTCTTTCACCCTTCTTCTCCCTGCCTTCTCAAGACACATGGATGGCTATTGCCTCACTTTACGCTGAGCTTGCTTTAATCATGTCAGCCCATTTTTTGGAATGAGATTGCTAATTAACTCCACACCCTTCCACTCTTGTTTTCTGAAAAAGGGCTTCTTGCACTGAGAGACCTGAAGAATTAGAGGACACAGCAGTAGCTGTGGCATTTAATGTTTTGTTGGAGGCATGACAGATTTAGCACACCCTTGCCTGGGTATTTGGATCTGGAGAACACTGCATGCCTGATTTCTGCCATGTCTAAGCAATGCCTCATTGCAGGCCTAAATTGCAGGACAGAACCTCTTTAAGGGAAAAGGAAAATGAATACAACCCTCTATAAATTAGCTGGAACAAACAAACTAGTTGCTCAAAGTCACTGTACTCCTGCCAGGAGTCATAAACCAGCTAGCTGTGTTTAAGAAAAGTAAAAACTGTTTTTCCTACCATGGAATAAACATTCTCTGGGTTCTATTCCTAACCACAAATGGCAAATGTATGCAACTCTCTGAGAACCAAATTCTGCTCACTTTCCAAATTCGCTTAATCTCCAATCCTGGGAGATTAATTAACTCGACAGGGAAGCCAACACTGAACCTGGAATAGAAGTGTTTTTTGAAGTAAGTGGTGTTCAGTTCATCTAAAGAAGTTGCTCTGCTGAGGCCAGCAGAAAAGCCGCAATATTTAACCTAGATGCTCCCATTTTCCAGTTTGCTGGTAAAGTTTTTCAAGTGATTTCAAGTAAGAGACCCGAGAAACAAATACTGGGAACAGATATCTTTTAAGTGAAAGAGGATGCATTTATCTACCTCCAGAATTAATTCCAGAGATTTTCAAGCAAAACACAGAATGAAGTTCACCTTCACAGAATGTACACAATACACATGAGCTTTTTGGCTTTTCCAAGGAAAGAGTTAATCCTCTAAATCTAGAATTAAAAAAGCAGAGCATCGAAAACTCCTCAATTTGAACCACTGCCTGATTTCACCCAGGCTTCCAGCAGTGAAACCTGCAGAGAAGCCCAATATTCCCACTTGCCCCCTCACTTGCAGACAAAGGCAGGGAGTATGTAACATGCATTTTCATCATAGCAAGAAGGCCAAGAGGCAGAAGTCTTTTCCATGGCCCTTTTAACTCACCTGGTGTTGTTCTGGTTATCCTGACTTCACGAAGAGGCCTTGAGGTCTTTCTGTAATTACAAGCACATCCTCAAGTCCTGCGTCCACACCCTGGGCACTCCCAGATGGGCTTCCAGCTGTGCATGGTTGAATTTTTGGGGCTTGACACAGTTCATTCAATCTCTCTTGACCTTGCCTTGCCAGCAGTTGTTAAAAAAGCCATTTAAATGCTTTTATGTCTTTGTGTACAATTCTACAAGTGAAAGCATACTACCAGCATGCTAGCAAGCAGCAGAGATGCTGACTTCTTTCAAATGAGTTAGAAATATATCTTGATTTGTCTAGGCATCTTTGAGCATCTTCTTTGCATTCAAACTCTTCACAAGGCAAAATACATTTCAAAATCAAATACACCATGTCCAAACTTTGAAATGGTATGGAGTTATTAGTTTTTCAGCAGGTTTTGTTTGACAATTAGGTCTTTCAAGAAGATGTTCGCCCACCTTCACAGTATTCTAAACACTGTTACATGTTCTTTTCAAGTGGTTGCTCTCACACTAAAAAGGAGAAACAAGAAAATCCTCCACTGAATGTAAAATTAATGAAAAATATATGTCTTGTTGATCTTCTCTCCTCTGTTCTACTCACCATCACTCCTTATGTTTTTCAACCTTTTGGGCAATCCAGTATCAATTTCATTATCCTGTGCAGTCTCTAGCACATTAAAGAAAATCTCTCTCAACAGGAATACACATCTGCATTTTCTCCTGTTTCTTGATCCATTAGCAAACTTGCCAACTGTTCATTGTGAATGAGTAATTTTCCTTTTGAGGAACCATTACTTCATGATTTTTAATTAATACATTGTGAAAAGCAACAAACTATTATGGATTTCAGAGGGAATTTTTCAATCCAAACGAAGTCTGGAGGTCAGGATGTGAGATAGGTTATTTGATAGCATAAGATACTAACTCTGCTGTTTCATGACATGCCCTCTAACCCATTGCTATCTGAATAAAACATGCCCTTATTCAATGTCTATTTCTTGGTCGTTAAGTTCCCTTCCTGTGCCTGGACTTCGTACTCTGCTCTTGACAGGTTTCTCAGGAAAGACAATAGGTCTCCCCAAAGAAGGAAAAATAGGTGTCTTTGAGAAGGAAAAATAGGTGTCTTTGTAGGAAATATGAATTCCCAGGGCTTACACTGAGGCAGACTGCCATGTGTGGTCATTCTGCCTTGTGATTGGTGCTGCACACAGGAAACTGGTTGAGAGCCTGGTGATTGATGTGGGCTGCTGAGTTGGGTCAGAGGAACAGATGTGTATTAGATCCCTGATCTAACCACGGAGAAAGAAGTTTGAATGCCTTTAAAAGTGCCCAATTGCCTGATTTTGCCAAGCTAGTTCAACACATTACCTTATTCATGAGCTATCATTTTCATCCCAAGGGCATATAAACTGGGTAGCATGGAAAAGCATGTTCAACTGAATAATTGACATTCAACTGTGCAGAAAGAAAATTGAATGGGCAAGAGGTCCAGCTGCATATCAATGCCTCAGACTCGTTGCCATATCCAAAACCCAGCAGATTATCTCCTCCTTTCCTTTTTCCTAGAATTCAGTCTACAATGAGCAGGAATCCTCCACACACTCTGTAAAACTAAATGAAAATCAAACTAAACTAAATAAAAAGTAGAAAGGTATGAAAATGTAACTAAGGTGATGTGCACAGCAGGCCAATACAATGACCTCATCAAATGCTTACTGTTGTTTGTTGGAGAGACAGAGGCTGTTTTTTAAGTTTTTGAACAAAATTGCAGCAATGTACATAAGAGATGAATAGTTCTGCAGATCTGGTGACTGAATGCAAATAAAGCAATAGCATTTGTCATAGCAGCATGTAAGCAAGTTCCTTTTACAGTCAATTACCTATCAAGCCTGACAATTAACACATAATCATTTAATGTATACCAGTAAAAAAGCTTTTGTTCCTCTGGGTTACTCACTGCAATCCGTCTAGCCCTTGTTTGGACATGCAAGTTCTTCAGTACAAGCACTGTCTGTACTTTGGATCCTGTACAGCAGAGCAAAGAACAAACTGTTGGTGTTTAAAAAGGAAATTATTAATATTTACCCTATTTACTGGACTAGAAATTCCAATAGATACCATCAGATTCCCTCAACTAGTTTCTGCTAGTACCCAAGCACACAACTGCTTGGTTAAAACCCCTTTTGTCATGACAGAAAAATATTCATCAAGAAGGCCTGAGAATTGAAAAGCCCCTAAACCCACTAGAATTTCCATTAAAGTGAGGTACTCCTCTCTGACAGTGAAGCACAAAGTTTAGCACCAGCAAGTAGGATACTCTACTTTATGCCACTGTCCCTGTCCTCAACCTAAAATGGCAATTACCAATGAAACACATACTTCTAAGAAGCACTGACAGTGAAGCTACCCCTCATGCCTGACTATTGTTCTGCCACATGCTGGCTTTTTTTGGAGTAGATAGTCACAGGGGCCAGCACGGGTGTGGACCAAACATATGGATAAGAATATTAAGAAGAGTGACATGATGGTATAGAGTAAAAAGCCCCATGTTAAGAGCATCATTCAGCAATCATTCTCTACTCCTGACTCTGCCAGGAGTGGTGCTGAACATGTTCCCTCACAGCTCACATATAAGCGGAGGACCTGTCAGGTCATGCTACATTTGTACAAAGGGAGGAAGAGAACAGATTTTTCAGGATCTCTGCTGTGGGGAGTGTTATTTTTTAACAGGTGTCCAAATGCTCAGCTCCAGGACTATGTCTCTGTACTTCTATAGAGATGATATTACACAATCCTGAACTCTTCTTTTAATCTCTCACTAATGAAGCTTACTCAGGGAATATGCTGCTAACAACCAGAGATCCTTCTTTGATAAATCAAAAGTCTGGGTCTCTACCCACAACAACCTCTGCCTGCTTCTCTCCTACATAGGGACGAAGAAGAGAGGAGCGATCGCGGCAGGAAACAAGCATATCTGCTACTGGGAAGTCTTTTCCAATGTGACTCTAGTTGGTCTGGGGGCTTGAAGACACAAGGCAATGAGCCACACTTCAGAAATCAGAGAGAGCTGAAGGAGGGATCTGCAAAGCCAAACCTGGTGACATTTCCTTGAATGTACCTGAATGACAGAGGAGTTCAAAAGCCCATGAGGCAGTTGTGTGTGCCAGAGAAACACACACTGGCACAAAAGCACCATCAACCCTGCTGTGTTTTTGTCTCTGTGTCAGGATTTTGGTGTCAGCTTCAGTGACAGCACAAGCTTAGAAAGAGATCTCCATGGCTCAGTAATTCATTGCTACACTACCAAATTTTACAGATATCCTGGATCTCTCCTGTGATATATACACCACCAAAGTGGGTAATTTTCAGTGGTAGAAGCCTGAAATCAAGATCTGGAAAAGATTTGTAAGGCGGTAATTTACATGTGCTTGAATAACATCTCCCAAGTAACGCAGTCGCATCTGAAATTTGTCCCATTAGGTGAGTGTTTTCCAAATAAGTGGTCTGGGAGTCAGCCCTGCTGGAGTCAGCCTCTGCAGCACTGCCAAAGAGCAGATTGGCAGCCTAAAGCGACAGCCCTTATTTTCTGGAAATCACAGAATCACGGTCTTCACAAATGTGCTTTACTCGTCGGATTCTTGGAGGATGGAAATTGTCCAGTATAAACTGTGTTGAGACCACAGTTTTGCAACATTGGAAGAAAAAAAATAAAGTCTAAGCTCATGCCAACCTTGTAACCACATCAGCAGTACACTGGTCTTATTTAGAAGCACAAGTCTACGGCAGTTTGGACAACCCAGGGGAATTTCTCCAGATTTATGTCCGCATACCTGAAAAGGTTTTGGAATGAAATCTGTTGAAAGGAACAGAGGAGGACAAGGATGTTCAGAGTTTAATTTATATAAGCTACAGTAAACAACTAAAAATTAAACTAGCGCCTGAAACAGCCCTAGTCAAAGCCTCTCCCTCTCTATCCTTTTCCTTGTGACATTTATTGCAGGGCCCTAGAGAGGACTGGAGAGTATGCGGTGATAGGAGTCAAATGTGAGACATTTTCCAAATGGGTGAGGAGAGAAAGCTTTCTCTTAACATGTTCCAGGAGCAGACCTGAGAAAACTGCCTGATCTGAAAAGGCCTGATGAAGAGTTAGCCTTTCATTGCACGGCATTTCCTTTGAAGCGGCAAAAGTGTATGTGATTGAGGATGCATTTTTGTCACGGCTGCCTTGGGAGTCACATATCCTGTGTTCACCGTATTTTATTTTATTTTAATCTGTGATGTTTGACATTTTGAAGGGTTTGCATGCGGTGGACATGATGGTAAACACTTGAATCACACTAGGAACATCAAGGACTGCCAAGTCAGACACCGGAGCTGCACAGGAGGCTGAGACAAGGTCTCCAGTGATTTGTCAGTGGTGATGGCACTGAGGGCCGCCCTGGCACTGGGCTCTCTCCTTCCTCTGGATTCTATGAGTGGGGCAGGCAATGCCACAACCTTGCCAGAATTTAAAAGATTTTACCAAATACTGACAAATGTAGTCAGCCAAGAAGAGATGTTGCCTACAATTTCCCAGAGGAAAACAAGCCATTGTGAGAAATTACTGTTTTTTGTTGTTCTGCATTTATGTCTACCTACACTGAGGCATTTTGCTATGTCTGCTGAGTGCATTTGCTGAAAAACTTATCAAAACACATCATTCATCTTTAAAAATAAGTCTATTTTCCTAATATTTTTTCTGCCTGTGAAGAAAATCCATGCTAATTAAAAGAAACCTCAAAGATGGCTTACATGTGCAGCCTTTTTCAGCAAAAGCCTGTAGGTATTTCAAACCTGGGCCTGTGTTTCTGAAAACAAATAGCTCAGATTTAGAAATAAATAACTGATGAAAATTTAAGTTGTTGACAATGGGGACAGTAAGTGGGGAAAGACAGACTCTCAAAAGTTTCTCTGAAAAATTTTATAAAACCTAGATCTTGCCAGCATCTCTGAGCTTCCTGCCTCCTACTTTATTTAAGTTGACCTCAGCTCAGGGAGCATGAGGAAGAGGATGGGACTTCCTTTATCAATGCCTTCCTCCTGATTCAAGACGCTGATGCCTCTGGACTCTCACAGAAATGATTTAGGAGAGTCCCTTTCTGGGGAGGTTAAGGAGGCACTGAGGGACATTTTAGAGCAAGCAAGATGGAAAGGGACCTCCCACACTTTCTAGCCAGTGCCTTCCTTGCACAAGAATAACACATAAAACCTTTCATGTAGCTATCCACCACCATCTAGACAGCACTTTGGTTTTACTCATTGCTGCTCCAGTCGTTCCAGGACCTCCCTGCTCTTCTGATTAGAACTTCCTTCTAATTTCCAGACTGAATTTATTCATGAAGCAGTGTATAAGCATTTGTTTGTGTGCCAGCATAGCCTTAAAACTAAAAAAAAAAAACCAAAAAAACAACCAAACCCTAAAACCCCCACCAAAAAACCCTAAATTTTTTAAAAAATTTTTACATTCCCTGTTGTTTGCTACTGATGTATTTATAGAGAGTGATCCTATCTCTTCTCAACCACCCCACTATTAGACTAAACAAGTCCCTGCTGTGCTGGGACAGCCCATGAGACATCCACTGGCCCTTTTACCTCCTGCTGGTCTGAGGGTGTCTGAGGGAAAATGAGGGGCTGAGCCAGTACCCACCAGGGCTGCCCAGAGGGGGGACAAGGTGCTTTTGATTGTTCTCTACATCGTCTGTCCTTGCATAAGGCAGAAGAAAATGTTAATAGGAGGGATTAAAGCTGGGGAAGGGTTTTACCCTGCAGTAGCTGCTCTGTAGGACTGGCCCTAGTGCACAGCTTTGCATGCAGCACAGCTCAGCAGCGCTGTGCAGAAGGACACTTAAAGCAGCGTTGAGCTGCAAATTCATACCATAGAGCACACTAACCCCTTTCTGCAGTTGCACCTCAAGGAGCGTAATTATTCCTTCCCTCCTTCAAGAGGAGTAGCTGGTTTTGTACAGACACTTTTCAAAGTAGTGCAGCAGTTACACACACACCCTGCCTCAGCTTCATGTGCTGCAGAGGAGGACAGAGGGTTACACAGCCA
The DNA here is from genome assembly GCA_013396955.1 of Regulus satrapa. Taxonomy (NCBI): domain Eukaryota; kingdom Metazoa; phylum Chordata; class Aves; order Passeriformes; family Regulidae; genus Regulus; species Regulus satrapa. The sequence continues at coordinate 125,277 of VWZN01021662.1, read as the reverse complement.
CACGCACATTTTACCTGGTATTACAAGGTAAGAACGTTCAGCTTATCATTTCACAGGACAAATGATACAAGCAAAGCATGGCTGAGCAGCTCCAGGCTTGGCATGAACAGCTCTCAGATAAATCAGGGTAACGTGTGGATTTTTTGACAAGCTACCACCAAAAAAGCCCCAGGGCATTCTGAAATATGGCTGGAAACAAACAGGGCCTGACCATATGTGACTGAGAAAGTTATTACTCTCCTCAGAAAAACTTCTTCTTCCATGTCACACAGGAAACTTTCCTTTTTTTTCTTTCTTTTTTTTTTTTCTTCTTTAATTAATGAGTTAAACTGCAACAAATAGGAAAGGTTAACTGCTTGTGGGATGACTGAGTCTCTTCAGGCCCATATTCAAATAAAAGGACAAAATAAAAGCAAAAGTAAGCATCTTTCAGTCTGGCTGCTTGCATTTCACCTTGCAAACCAATTGTTGGGCTCTTTCTAGCGCCCTGCCTAATTTTTCCCATATCCAGCATGCAAGTGCTGCTGGGGGGAAGCACAGTGACTGTGTGGTAGTGGGCAGCAGCACAGCAGCTCCTGACAGCTCAGAACCACAAGTGAGGAATGTTAGATCCACAACTCCAAGGTGTTTTCTGCTATAAATTATAGTGAATTTACTGCACTAAGAAACTACCCGGTTTCTGGAGAAAATTATAGGCAATGTGTCAGCTATAAATGATTTATGCATAAAGCAACCTGTACTGCAGGAACCCAGGGGGTATAATAACAAGACAAAAAATCATTTAATCTTGTATGTAAATTTAAGCAGTCAGGAATTTTGGAAGAACCACTTGTTTTTATTCCATCTTGTGTTCCTGCCAAGTAAAGACAGCACTTGAGCAGAAAGGCACTGATGTGGAGCAGGTAGATAGGCTTGCCAATTTCCAGCAAGATACATTTTAAACTGGCTTCTCGGTTTCAGTTCAACGCCCTCTGAGAATTGATTGGTTTCCATTTGACAAGAAAGGAGTCAGAAAAGCAGAAGACTCTTTCTGGGCTAGATAAACTCAGTGAGAGCAATGCTGTTTGTAGGCCCGATGAAACTGAAACATGCTGGCTGGCATTCAGCAAAAACTGATTCCTCCCCCCTTATTCACATGCAATATATTAATTCTTAGGAGACTCCTGTTGGAGTAAGACCGTAGGGGAGGGAGCAAAGAGAGCTGAATCAGCTAAGATTTGAAGAACTGGCACTGGCCTAGGCTTTGCAGGCAAACAGATACTTCACGTCAAGTGACATTGCAGATAGGCAGCAGGAAATTAAGAAGTGTCATCAAGCTTTCTCACCTGATTTTTAAAACGATTTTTTAATGAGCTGCAAGGAGCTAATCTGGTATTGTACAATAAAAATAGGTGGCTACACTCCAGCTAGACCTTCTCCCAGGGGCATTTCAGGCATGCAAATCAGTAAGCAGCTTGTACTAGGCTCTCACTTTTCTGAGAGAACAGCTCTGGGCTGCAGAGAGGAAGCAGAGCCAGTGCTCCAACTTCCTTAATTTCTCCCCAGTGTCCCCAGCTCTCTAAAATGAGATAGAAAATATGATGCTCACTCAAGCACTTCTCTGCCTGGTCCTTGTGGCACAGAGACCTTTCAGCCCCTAGGGAATAAGAGTTGCCCCTTGCTCTTACTGCCACCACCAAGGAATAGCACAGTGAGATAAAGCAAACAGACTGACATCAAGCCAAACCCTGATACCCTTGCAATTTTCTGTTCAGCTGCAACTTCCTGCAGTGGTTTCACAAAGGACTAAGACTGAAAGAATGAGGCCCATGAAATATTTACCATTACTGTACATGATAATGAGTTTTCTGCATATCTATATGCAATACACACACACACATATAAATGCAGGGCACACACACACATATATGCAATATGTCTGAGTTATGGTAGCTGTGGGAGTGATTGCCTGGAATTGTCTGCCCATTGTAAATTAAATATGACAGTTCTACATCTGCATTAATGTTATTACTCTTTTAAGACTCCTCTTTCTCAGACACTGGCATTGGTCTCACAGTCTGTGAACATAGGTCACACTCTTCTCTCTTTATTTTTCTTTTGGCATAACACATACAGAGGAGGTCTTGTCTCTTCATGGTCTTGCAGCTGGGATCTGAAGAAGTCAATGAGGGTCAGGAAGATTAGAGGAGCTCTGTAAGGGACCACCCAAACTAGGTTTATTGTGATCATGCTTTGTTACTCGATTGCAGAGAGCAGAGCAGAATGACAAGGGTGAAATAAAGAATTCCTCTCTGCAAAGATAAGACGTTTGCATGAACTCTGTCCTGAAGGAAAATATAGACAGAACAGTAGAGATCCTGCTAAAGAGCTGCAATGTAGAAGTATCTTTGTCACCAATATCATGGCAGTGCTGCTGTGCCATGGTGAGTAATAAACCACGGAGTCATCAAGGTGAAATAGTAACATATTTTGTATTACTCAGGAGACAGAAGTTCAGCTGATCTTCTTCATTCTCCCAGATACAGTCCAAGCAGGTCTCCAGTTCTGAGGTCCAGGTCCACTCTTGTGCCACAAGCAGCCCTGGCATCTCCCCACCCTGACCCAGGAAGGGAGCAGAGAGTTCTCTTTTTGGCTGCCCAGCTGCTCCACTGTCTCTGCCCTCTTTCAGTTCCCCTGCAATTGAAGGTGCCTTAAACTCTGGTAAGTCTCTGCTGCCCTGCATTTCTCTGCATTGGCTGTCTTGTTTTCTTCCTGCCTCTCGTTTGTTTTTAAATGAAACCAAATCACTGTCTTTTAATCAGCTCCCAAGCTGGAGGATGATCAGGCTAAGTTTTAGCTCTTTTGTTCACCTATGTGCTTACGTAGCCATACAGAACTCACTGACTTAGGGTCTATCTCAGTCTACAGGCTGTCTCTTACATTCACTAAAATGGACAGAATTTCCTCCTTCCCAGAGCACATGCTAGGAAAACCACCTGCTGTAGGTACATTTCAAGGATGTGCTAGATGCGTTCCCCCTTACTTCTCAGTTATGCATTAAGAAGTATTTTCCTGAATAAGCTTACACATTTATTTTGTGATTTGTGAGGACATCTTATGTAAGAATTTCTTACTAACTGTGTGAACTGCTCAGTACCAAAAATATCATGGGAGTTCAGGGGGGAATGACACTCTCATGGTGTGCTACTGACAGGCACAGCTTTGCACTGGGCCTCAGGAAGAACTAATTATTATAGACCTCTTTGGAGAAAAGGGGGCCTCATTGTTAACCTATTGAAGATCTTTGTGCAGCTCTTAAAAACAAATGAACATCTGTAACAAGGAGTTCAGATCGAAACATAAATTTATTTACTCAATATTTTGCAGTTTATATGGTCAGGGAGACAGCTCAGGACAGAGCCAGTTAACAGACTGAGGTTAGAAATTAAGGACGGGACCTAACTTTCCATAGCAGCATGTTTAGACAGGAAGAAAAAGATGTGGTTTGTGTTTAGTGAGCAGCTAGTAAAATGAAATATGTTATGTGTATGTGCTAGTACACCCTGATTCTCTGCCTCACTCAATTTTCTGCTCAGATACCATAAAGCTGAGTTACTGGCCAGCTGCAGCCAACTGTGCTGCTCTTTAAACATTATTATACTATTCTAGACAAGTAGGTAAAAAAAAAAAGCCTGGTGTGGGAGCTGCCTAGCACGAGTTCACCACAAAGAGTCTGAGCACCAAAGGCTTCACCTCAAGTGAGAACTTGGTTTAGTGTTCCCAAAGTCCCATAGTGGGTAGAGACTTTTCAAGTATTATATTTCTGACTTTTAAGCCAAAGCCATGGTCTACAATATGCCAAGAGGTGCAGAATGTCCCCAGCTGAGGTGCAATGCTGTGATTTCTTCTCTGGTCCGAGTCCAATATGCCTGTCAACTGGCTGGAAGACTGCAGAGCTCTGCTGCTCACGTGTGCCTGTTCTGAGGAAGGAGGCCTTTGTGTTGCCCTGCAAAATGTAGGATGTAGCTCATTCTGTGGAAAATGCTGGAGAAGAAGCAGGAGGCTCCAATTCAAGGTGTGAGACATGACTGGGAGGAGAAAAATTTGCTTCAGCTGGATTATTACTTTATTTGATCAGGTAATACACAGGATTAAGAACCAGCAGCCATTTAAAGACCTTCAACAGATAATTTCAGACTTCTTCAAAGTGTTGTTTGTCCTCTCACTGACAAAATGCTGCTGAATTTTCCAGCAGGTTCTAGATTTAGATACTGCTGTTTAGGTCCAGGACAATTAAAAAATTAACCCTATATAATATCACTTCTCTCAAGGGAGATTAACATTCAACTCCACCCCAGTATATCCAATTGTAGGAAATGGTTTTTACGTTCTGAAGGAAAGAGAGCAAAACATCAGTTCTCAAGCTCTCTTCATAGCAAAGTGTCACCTGTGTTCCACTCAGCTGCAGGCAGCATCAGTATGCTAAAGAAAATGTGAATAAAATAACTTTTAGAATAATAGCAACAACCTTAAGAAGTGATGCACTCATCCCATATGTTTTAAGGAATATATCTATACTTAGTCTAGCAGCCTTTCTCCAATGTAAGCTCTCTCTCTTTTTTTTTTTTTAAATTCCCATCAAATTTTACTGCATTTGTATGATATGCAATTAATGAGCCATAGAATCATTGAAATTAGAAATGGGAAAGATGCATTAAGTCATCTAGTCCATCCCCTGACAGTGCAGGATTGTTCCCTGCAGTGTATTTCTATATTTTCTAATTCTCTGTACAGTCCAGATTTAAATGTCTCTAGAGACAGAGCTTCTACCAATTCATTTAGAGGACTGCTCCATGGTCCTGCAGCTCTCACTCTCTGGAAAATTTTCCTCTTAAGGACATGTACATCTTTCTTTTCTCACTTTCACTTCTGTTCTAGCTCTAATCCCTTCTGCCAACTCCAATGATTCCCCTCCTCCCTGCTGATATTTATACTTTGTCATCATGCCCTCTCCTTTGATATTGCTTACATAAAATATACACATTCAGTTTTCATGCTTCCTTACATGCCCAACTGTTTCCCTCCAGCCCTTTAATCATTTTATGTTACTCTCTCAGAACCCCCTCCACATCGTCTGCTTCCTTCTGATAAAAAGGCAGCAAAGGCAGGATTCCAGGTGTAATTTTTCCAGGTTTGTACAGGAAAATGGTGTTGCCCACCTGTTCCACATCTCTCAATCACTGTGGCTCCTCAGCTGCCATATTGCCTTGAAAATGCCAGTGTGAGTTGCTGCCCACTGGTACTTGTGATTAGTGAATGGATTGCACAAGCAAACCTTAACGAGGTCACTGACTGCTCCAAATGGCCAATATTAGTGAATGATACACCTAGTATAGTATATACATATATACACTACATATTTATTCTATATATACACCTGTCAAAAAAAAAAAAAAAGGAGGGGCGACAAGAAAAGTGAAAAGCAATACAACTGATTTGTTCCATAATTTTGAGAGGTTTCTAAGGATATTTTAAAGCCCTGAGTACTGGATTTTGTATTTATCCACTAGATGATTGCAGCATTATCAACCTTTTGGATAATATTCTGATCCCATCATAAATGCTGTGAACTTTGTCTCAAGTCCCCTTTCTTTTGAGTCCTTGACTAACACAAAATTTTAAGGGGAGGAAAGTTACATTGCTGAATTTTAGGATCTAAGAGGGCTCAGGGTTAATCAGGTTGCTCCTCATTTCAGAGAGAAAAAAACCCTTTACTTTCAACAAGGTGAACCCTGTGAAGGGCCAAACTAAAATCAAGAGGCATAAAGCCATCAAAAAATGCCACAATGATGACAGTATATATTC
>VWZN01021662.1:104433-114433 GCA_013396955.1 Regulus satrapa | reverse complement strand
GACATTTTAAGGGTGATCCATCAAGGTCAATCATACTCATAAGGACTGTAAAGTATTTTTCCCTATTGGAGTCAGCAAGTCATGCCTACTCACTCCATGGAGAGAGCTGGAGGGTAACATCAGTTAAGAATTTGAGCTGAAGAGGTTAGAAGAATTACCCCCAGGAGTACTTCTAGTGATAGAATAGGCTTTGTGAAAAAGACCTTTCTTTGTGTCTTAACTGCCAGAATAGCAAACACATGAAGTACGTGAAAACATTTATTTTCAGGAGCTCACTATGGATTATTCTAGTGCTTTTATAGTCTGCATGGTAGTCTTTGAGTCTCCTTCCATTTTGTTGTTCAATGAAAAAGTTGTTAATCATTGATTGTTATTTTATGCTTGGAAAAGCTTCCATCTTCCTTCCTTAATTGCAGTTGAATTCACCAAGTTCTCTTATTATTGCGCTTATATATTGTCTACACATCTCTTGTACCTCAGCAGCAGGACTTGCAAATGTATGTTGATTTTTCAGAATGGTGGAAAATCACACTGTGCTGGTGGAAGGACGCTAAGTGCTACAGACACCAGCTCAGCACCCTGGTCCTTCTGTGGCCATGAAACCTAGCACTGTCACCTGATTCACACAGAAATCTGGTATCTTCTTTTCAAATGTAGATTTTTCCTATCCCTTCCTGAGTTGATTACGAATTAATGCTTATCACCTTCAGTCCTGGGCAGCAGGACAAACAAAATTCTGGCCGTGTCTGTCACTCTGCACACCCTTCACTTGCATACAGCTCTACGCTAGGCAGCAGAGGGTTGATCCACACTGTTTTGTCAGGAGGAGGTACCAAAACTTTCCCACACCACAAGCTGGGCAGGAATATTAAGGGCACTTTGCAGCTGTCAGGCTCACAGACCAGCTGCCAGCCACAGCTGGCTGCACCTCATGCACACCTGGAGAGAGCAGGGCCGTGCACTGGCTGTTCGACATATGAATCACCTGGCCACGTTGCCACATCTTCTGCCAAATCACCATTCTTTCCTGGAGCCTTTAAGGCTCTATATCCTCCTGTGCCAGCCCAAGCTCACAGGACTCCTTGGGTCTCCCACCAATCCGCCAATCAAGTCACTATTTTGAGGGGAAGCTGTGGAAGTTGAGTAACTTCCTGCAGCAATGGGTCAGGTGTCAGGCCTCTCCTTTCTTCTCTCTGGCATTGGCAGTGGTGTGTTCAGGTGACTCACAGATTTACCACCGTCAGCAAGCTCTCTGTGAGAAGTCATGACAGCGATGACACCAGGGTGATGTCATTCATAAGGTGAAAACACCTTTAAAAATGCTGTGAAAATTCACTGTTTCTCAGGCACAGGACAGAAAAAGCTGCATACAGTGGGTTTACCAGTATGTTACTCTTCTTTGTTACCTATACTGTCACAGTGCCTTCCAGCTCCAGACCTGGACCAGGTCCCATGGTGTCAGCTGATGAATTGACAGAGATCAAAATGACGGTGCCTTTACATTCCAAGTATTGTTAAATCACAAAATCTTGCCAGTAATTCAACTTTCACCTCTCCTTTTCTCAGGTGAACAAAACAGTCCCACAACCCAGGTACAAAGGTTATCTCACAGCTTCAGCAAGCAAGAGCTATGAGTTCAACAGTCAAACAAACTGAAAAAGATCCAGAAATCAGATCTTTCCCCACCCCTGTCCAACCCCAAGAATTAGTCTTCTGAGATTTTAGATACTCCCTCCCCCCTTGTATATACTTGTAATCTTAGATGCCAAGACATTTATCCTATTTTTATCTATACCTGTATGTGAAGGTGTCATTCTTTATCAAGTTTCACTGAAAAATATACCAACATCTGTGCAGCAAACAAGGGAAATTAATTACTTTGGAGACATGGGGGAAAACAAAAAGAAATCATATAAATATCAACATTCATTCCAAAAATGTGATATTGGAAACAATTGCCAAATGCAATAGGTAACCAATGCCAGGAGAAAAAAGTTAGGAGACAAAACACACACATGAGAGAAGATGACAATAATCAATATATTAATATAAAACAATAATACAGCTGGTACAATAAAGTGGTACCGTGGGGAGACATGCAGTGTATCATTAGTATTCTGCTCTAATGAAACCCACAACACACAGTGTACATTAACTAGTGTAAAGTCTTTTCAGCACAGTGAATATTCCACCACTTTACTGGCCCATTTATTTTAACTGAAAGAGAGATGATCCTGTTGCCAAGCTATCAGATGGTAAAAGGGATATATTTGATGGATAAAAAAAAGAAAGGTCTGCCACAGCTTTGCAAAATATATTCCTAATTTAAATGCGTGTGGTATACAACACTCATATTGTACCTGCAGAGAAAAACAGAGGTGGGGGTGGGTAAGAGAGAAAGGGGAGGGGGAACAAAGGAGGGGGGAAATATCATTTTAAATAAACAAAAAAACCTCACAGACATCACTCTTTCTTTTTTTTCCCAACCTGTTCTTGTGATACAGATTGACAGCCCTTTTAATATGAAATAAATCAGCCAGGATAAGGAATGTCTTGGAGAACATACAGATTGAGCGCTGATTGACAGAGCTTCTCTGAAACCCATTCTGTTTGCGCTCGGTTTTTTAGCAGCTAACTTGAAAGGATGTCAGGTGCTTTGAAATGTTTCAAGTGTTTTGAACCCAGCAAACAATTGTAAAATGTGCTTATTGGTGCTCAGGCTGAAGCAGGAGCGCGGTGGAGCTCGCACGAGAACAATGCTGAGGAAGGCAGGCCAGGAGAAATGAAAACGAAGCTTTCCTCTTCCATTCAGGCACTGTCCAGCCATCAGGCTTTTTTGGAATGTTGTCAACAACCATACCTAGTTAGCAAGATATTTTAAAGTGAAGATGCCATGTATTGGAAACTTGAACCGCACCTGGGGAACGTGCAGCACTGCATTCCCTCTATAGACTCCCAGTCACTTTTAACCAAGGATTGACTAGTTGCATTGCTGATAACGAGACATGACATTTTTAAAGCTGTGTGTCCAGTTTGTACCACTGCTTCTTTCCTGTTAGGCTCAGACCAGCATTATGCTGGCTTTGATAATGCTGCAGATATTGTGGTTAGCTGTCTCCTTGCATTTCCTCAAATGTCCTATGTCTGTTGTTATCTCGCAAAGCAAATACCAGCACATGTCATAGTCACACTGAGGGAGGAAAGATGAAAACCAAGCCCAATGGCATTTGCAGGCTCTTTTAGCAGCACACCCTTGAGAATGACAATTTGGGCTTGTATGGGTCATTTTTGTATGAGTGTTTTTGTATGAGTGACTTTTTTAAAAAATGGCTTGACATTTTTGCTTTTATGCAAGGTGCAAAAGTCATTCAGAAAGGAGATTTTTGAGTTCTCCCTCGGAAAAATCATCTCACTGAGGAAGAGCGCTCAGTAACGCAATATGACTTGGTGAAAGCTGCTGGGTTCAGCTTAAATGCTTCACCTGAAGGATTCAAATTTCATTCCCAGAGAGTGAAACAGCCCCAAAGACAGAGAAGGTCCACTTGCACAGTTCCATCCTCAGGTGCTCCAGAGTGAACAGGAAGGATAAACAGTCTCTCACCTCTCATTATGGCTCCCTCTGCCATGGTCTTGACTTCTGGTATGGTCAGTGCCTCATGTTAGGGAGGTCTCTCTCAGCACTCACATCTCTCTGCATCCAATTCCTCCAAGTATCTGATTCTCAGAAGGTAGTTATTCTCCGTGTAGTCTCTTACTTGCTCACTGACTTGAGTCAGTTGTCTTTCTGACCTTTGCAGAAAGAGACAGGAAAGTTCCTATATACTGGAGTAAAATCTGTGCTACCAGGAGTGAGAAGAAAAATCCCTTTAGTCAGTGGGGAATCAAATGAAAACAGTCTATTAATTACTTTTCTCTTAATTTTCTTTTAGTTTTTGCCTTCTAGATGCAGACTGCCAATGTCCCTCTGATTTGATTTGCTCACTCATTGGCCTCCTTGCTTTCACCTTTGGCAAGGACACCAGCACCTCTGTCAATATTCCTTGCCCTTACAGCTAACATCCCTAACCTGTAACATGCAATTCTCATGTGATTACATCTCCTGGTACCTCAAGACATGCTCAGAAATGCAGTTCTGCTGTGGCTCAGTGCAGCTGGGTGTACTGGACAAGAGGGATATGGACAAGCACAGACTGGCACTAGGATGAGTGGCATATCTGACAGGTCAAGGATGGGTCAATCTGTTGCGGATGAGCTGACCAGCTGGTCTGCACCTGCACAATAACAGCAAGCTGTTCAGGATACACTGGACAAACAACACAGCAGTTTGCCACTAGGGCATTGGATGAACTGCAGAAGTTCTGCTTGAGCAGAAATATGAGTCCTCTGTTTTTTGGCTTCAAGCAGGAACACCCTCCTGCCCCACAAAGACATGGTTAGCCACCTGATATGCATAACTATGTGCAAGACTGCCTCTGTAAAAATGAGATAGGACTATGTACTGCCAGGCACTACCTGGGCACAGAGTGAGCTACTGAGTCCAGGCACCTCTCCTCTCCTCTCCTCTCCTCTCCGTGCCCACTGAGTGCCCCTCTCCATTTTTTTCAGAGCTACATGTCCTTCCCACCAAAATTTTTGCCCGGATTTGAATAAAAAGAAAAATCCAGGTGAAGAATATTTAATCTATCTCTATAAAACAAACAACACAGGGCTTATAGGCGAGCCTTTCCATTTCTCCCTCTCCACAGACTTCCAGCCACCTTCCAGTGTTCACAGACCTGTGTCTGTTAAATCTTACCACAAAAGTCTCTTGTGATTAAATGGCAATATTATTTCTGTCCTCTATTTCTAGAAGCTTAGACTGAAGCCTTCACACTACTGTGAGTAAAGGGCAGGAGCCAAACTGTAACTCTAGGAGCCATGTATTGATCCCTGTTTTAACAGGTGTTTCAAAGAAGATATAGTGTCACTCTGGTCTTCCCCTTGCACAAATCACTCTGCAGCCTTCCCCTTCTGCTCCACAGCAGGGAGCTGACGGTGCAGGAGGAAGGAGAGGTTCCATCCCCTTCCCAGTTCTCTCTGTGGAAAAGGAGAAATCTGGTGACCTTTACTGTGCTACTGACGGACTCTGGCTGCTTGGATGTCCTATGCAGGTCTGAAAGGGGACCCTCTATGATTCTGCTTTCTGCAAAAATGCACAGCAGAGCTGCAGCTCTGTGCTGAAAGACACAAAGCAGGGGAGGGCTTTAGAAATCCCTGCCCATCTCCATGCTGCAGCACCTGCAGGTATCTGTTTGCATCCTGCACCTGTGGGCACTCAGAAGACATGCCATCAAAAATGGGATGTTTCTTCAGGGGAACCAACAGCACCACTGGCATCTTCTGCTGGCCTTTCATCTTTCCTGTTCTTGCTTTAGGCAGCTTTAGTCCAATATTTCCATTGCCTTTTAACCTTTTAGCTGTTTATGTTCATCTCCCCTGAGGGGGTAGAAGTCCGCCCAGATGGAAAAAAAAGTCTAGCAAGTCTCTTATTTTACTTATATATATATATATCTAAACATGTCATCCCTTTTTGACATTCCTTTTTCAGCTTTCACCTGACATTTGTTTTAAACCTCCAGCCTCAGCAGTGATCCCTCTTGCTTGCAGCTGCCAGAGCCAGATGTGAGCCCTACTCCATCCTATAGTCAGTAATTTTCCTGTGGAAGTTGGGTGGCACAAGGTCACCTAAACATCATCCCGCCTCTCCTCACTTTCCAAGGGGTGACTGCACTGCCTGGCTTGGCATACAGAGACATTGACCCTCACAGGTCTCAGCCAGGAGGCAGCATTGGGAATCAAAGCTTAGTTCTTCAAGAGCTGGCAGGTTTAAAAGGTAGTCCCCTGGAGTGCTGAGCCACAGGGCTGACGAGCATCAAATCTATCTTAAAGTTGGAAATACGATCCAGTTGGGAATGACTGTGATTTAATGCCATCAAAGTACTATGGGGGATATTCTTAAAGAAACTGCTGTAAATTATGTGTGGCTAATTCCATGTGGATGGAGAGCATGATATGTTCACAAGTACAAGAGCCCTGCTTGTATCTAATAATTGTTATATCTTCTCTGAAATTTACTGCCGATGTCTCAATTTTAACAATTTAAATAACAAGCTTAACCAAGCAGAACTAGGCGAAGGCAGGCTGGCTCCCTTGATGAAAGCAGGACAACTCTTATGTCTGAGTACATTTATACTTTGACATGAGCAGTGACACACAAAGATGAAATCTGGTTAAAGCTGCAGCTTTTTCAGCACTGTGACAGCTTCTTAGTCTAAGCAAAACCGTTTCCGAAGTGGGCATAGCTGCTAACTTTACTTAGAAGAATGATTAGGAAAAAATGACTCTGAGAGGCAGGATTAGGGAAGATGCACTGCTGGCTATAAAGCAGCCACAGGATCCCCAGACTGTGTTGGCTTGGCTGTGTGCTTTGATGGCACAGACAGGCTCAGACAGCCCTGGCTATGCTCCATGCATGACTGCAGGGCTCAGGAATGACTTAAGCCCCAGTGCAAATCAGGGAGGTTTGATAAAAGCACGTGTTGCAGATGCGGGAGGGCAATGTTGTGTGTGCTTTAACGGTATGAAAAATAATTTGTGATTATGTGATCTGGACTGAGGAAACTGATAATGGGGGCTTATGTACCACTGCAGCAAGGAAAACCTTGGAGAGAAGTTTTCTGTTGTCCCCAGGACTAATCCATCACGAGAAGAACCCTTCTAAACCATCATCAGCCTCTACTGCAGTTTCCAATTAATTCTGATAAGAATGGGAAAAGAAGATACTCTCATTCTCCCTCTGCACAAAACTACACCACTCTTAATTCAAATTCATACAGGAATCAGTGAAACGTTCCTTTACCAAGCTGTTGCAAATCCCACAGACTTCTGTCTCAGTACATAGGTAAATGACACAAATAAACATACCTAGAGCTCATTATCATTTATTGATCACGTGCTAAAAATCTTCCCCGGGCTGTATCAAGGCTTCTTTACATCAACAGCCCCAGTACTCACTTCTGTTTTGTTGGCTGGGAGACAGTTTGTCCTTGCCTGTATTTAGAGAAATCATGCTAGCACCGGGTCAGCTACATTTACTGTAAGCAGTGGGTTATAGCAAAAATAAGAAAAAAAAGTAAAGGAAATTCTTGCCTCCTAGAAATGGTTTGCTGTTAAAACCATTTTGAAATACCTGAGGCAGCTGGTCCTACTGGTAAAGCTGGCAGAATTCCTGCTATTGCTGTAACTAGTGAAATTCTACCACCTCCCAGAAAAACGTAAGTTACTGGAGGAAAATTATTTTGTTGCCAGTAAAATCATGTCTATATCAGGAGATTTACTGGCACAGGTTTTTGAGCTACTGGGATATTTTTTTCTGTGGTTATCACCAAAAGTAGCTGAGGTTTATAGTACAATCCAAGCAAAAAACATCACCAATGAGAAAGGAATGCACAGGAGAATCAGGAAAGGCTTAGTGAATGGAAAAAATAAATGGTTCTATGATGGGCACCAAGGATATAAAATGAACTACAATGGCAGCTATTGTATTATTTATATGATTTATTGGCATAATTATTCATTATTTATTCTGGTCTTGAAGAGACAGAGACATCAGTCAATTTCAAATCCTTCAAGATGCCAATCTTATAAAGAGAAGGTAGACTTTTCTTTAGGTTGGTTGGTTTCAAAATATTAGCAGAAATGAAAGATAGTCCATCAAGTTTCTCAGCTGCCTGGTTAATTCCCCTAGCTTCCAACCACATTCCTGAGGGCATGTTTACTAAACATCAAGTATCCATGAAGTTATAACCAGCCATGCAATTATCTTAAACTGATTACAATCTTTGTGTGTGTCTGTCTTTTCTCCAAAAAGGTGCATCTTTTCTCCAAGAAGTTTCCCTTCATATATTTTGTATTTTGGAGAAGGAACAACAGGAAACAATCTCAGGAAACAACTCTCTGCAGGGCCAACCAACAGCTCACAGCACTTACAGACTGGAAGGTGAAGTCACAACTTAGTTGAGAGACAGCAGTAGAAACCCGCCCAGAGATAGGATGAAGATCTCTCTGTATGGTGTGTTCATGCCTTCTTTATTTTGTGTAGAGATTCTGGGCGCCTTCAGTGGAACTCTGGATTTTGTGCAGAACAAGAGGCAGCATGGTTATCATGGTCCTTAACACAGGTTCCCTTTCTCCAGCCCTTCTTCAGACTTCTGCTGAGTCCCCTTCTCTAGCCAGACATTTTCCTAGTCCAGATCAACACCTGCTTTGAGCTGCTGGCAGCTGCAATGTTAGAAGGAAGAAATTTTGACACTTCAAGACAGTTTGGGGGGGCACCCAAAAACCAATAGAGTGTGAAAACCCAGCTAAGAGTAGGTTTGAGNCTCCTCTCCTCTCCTCTCCTCTCCTCGATTATAACATCAAAATACTTGTTGCAGTACATTTAAGTGCTAGCCACTGGGTAAGCAGACACCACTGGTTAATGCATATAGTACATTTTTATTTACTTTTTCCTGACACTAACATTTTTATTGGAAGTCATGTGCTTCTACAATCCTTCATTTTTATTCTCTTTTTGATCAGAATGTATGAGATCACATCAATCACAGTAAATTTCAATCAATGAAGAGACAGCCCTCAATTCAGACAACTGTAACAAACAATCAATAAGATTATTTTGTCCTTAATGATTCACCTGCATGAAAATCAAAACTTTCTCTCTTCATTAGACCTAGCTATAAGGCATGATCTTCTTTTCTCCCTGGATATTTTCACAGTTGATGAGACACAAACGACCAAGTATTTGAGCGGTTTAGACTGCTGTGCAAGTCTGTCAGCCTTACCCTGCAGCCCCCAGCTCGCCCCACATGCACGAGGAGTCCAGGCTTGAGGAGTAGCAGGCTGAGAGCCTCTTGGAACAATGAGGAGCATGAGGGCAGAGGTTTCCCAGCAGAGCCCTCTCCAGCACTTCCTGGGGCAGCCTGGCATGCCATGTGGACCAGCTGGCAGGAAGGGTTAACCCACGGGACAAGGGCTGCTGGTGGAAAGGGGCTCCATTGGCACATCATTCCCTCTGTGGAATTCCTCTCCAGGTCATCCCGCAGGAACCATGCAAAATGCATCTTCTTACCAGCACAGCATACCCCTTAGGCTTTCCTCATCCTTTAAATTCCCTTAAAGTGCATTATTGTCCACGGTGCTTATAGACACGGGGAAGGAGAAATTGGTCTTTATACTTACACTGGATTTTCTTTTTGTCTTCAAATTGCCGTGCAAATCTCCCGACTTTTCATCTCATTTAGTTTAACCCTCAAATTCCTCATGGGTACAAGCACAGAGCCTGGCGTCAGATGAAGTTACTTAGAGAGCTTTACAGCATGGCTACTGACAAAAATTATAGTTGTTGTTCCTTATTAATATTTAATATTATTTGATTCATTTTATTAAATAAGACTAGTAATAATTTAGACCAAAGTATTTTGTAAGGTTAATAAAGACAAGAGACCAAATTTTTCTCGCATGTAGTCCTCAGTTCACAATAATGTTGTGCCAATAACTCTGATAATAGGGTAACTCAAAGGAGATCCTGGCACAAGGCATAGCTGAAATCCTTGTCCCAAGAGTCTACAGTAGCACAGTCACTATCTTTGCAAGGACACAATTTCAGACAAAAAACCATTTCTGCTAAGGGCTAAGGAACAGCCAACTTTGAATTAGAGATGAACTGCAGCCAGAAATTAAAAGCAAAATTTTCTTTAGACGTTGATTGAAAGTTTGATTAGCAGGGATAGTAATTCAGATGATAAACATTTCTCAGACATCAAACAGAATGAAAAAACCCAACACAAGCAAAACAAAGATAGAACAAAACTAAAAGGCAACTATCTACTAAATCAAACATTCCTGCTGCAGTCATTTCTCCAGTGAGACCAGGGTCTAAATGATCATGGCTGACATGGGTGTG
>VWZN01021662.1:64964-104378 GCA_013396955.1 Regulus satrapa | reverse complement strand
AAAAAAAAAAAAGGTGGCTGATAACAGTTTTTATTTCAGCCAACCCTCCTTTTTCCCCCTCACTGTTTTGGCACTGATGACTGGTATGTCATCTTTGTCAGTCCAAAAATAATTCTTTATAAGTACACTGAATAATAATGACCAGTGTTGTAACATTACTGACTACTGTGTGTGGCTGTTTGCACAAGAGAGAATTTGACCTTCTTAGCCCCACTCTGAATTATTGGAAACAAATTGAATTTATAGTTCTTTTATAGCATAAATACATGCATAAAATTTTGAACTGTTTAGGAAAGCTTAATAGCAGAGTAACAACTTGCTAGGCAGCACAGATAAAGGCCACTTCTCATATTCCTACAGAGTTTACACAGAATAAAAAGATTCTTTTGTGTTTTCTTGCCTTTTGTCTCTGCCTCTGATACCAAAGTTTGTTGGTACCATCTTAAATAAGGAAGGGTTGCTTTTCCAATCCATCAGAATTGCTGTATGAACATATTTTGCACTGTAGCCTTAAAAATAGTTGTGCTTCTCGCTTTTGTTCTTTCATTATGTGAGACTCACGGTTATTCGGTATTTTATTCTCATTAGAACACTGCTTGTCACATGTTTTCACCAGAAACATTCATCACCAAGGTCAAAGGGTGAATATTGTGATCTATTATGCTTAGAGGAATCTAATGAAAAGCCACATAATTATCCAATTTTAAGAGAAGCATGTAAAAAAAAAGGAAGGGGGGGGAGACTTGCTATAATTTAAATTGTTTTGTTTCCCTGAAGCAAAATTCAGCACCTGATTGACAGGACATAATGATAATTCTTATTGATATGGTGATGTTAATTGTGTAGAGATATTTAATAAGTCACATATTCCTGAGGTAAATGCATGCTCTTAACCTGCACCTGAACCTGATTTTTGATGCAGTCTGAGGATGAGGCAAAGATACAGATAACTGAGCACAAGTGGATTTTCAGTCTTGTGTGGCAGAATGGAAATTGGAATCTTCAGAATCTATTAGGAGAACAATTCTGCAGTTGCTCACACTTTTATAAATTATGCTGTATATGATGCTAAGACACAAAGTCAGGAGTTCCAACTGGGGAAAATTACCATGACTTTACTGCATCTGCAGCAGTAGGCTTTTTTTTTTCCTTTTCCCGAAAGAGGTTAGAAAGCAGTTTACATTTTAATAGAAGAATACTTAAATAAGATGAAAAACATTCTGTCACTTAACCCACTGACTGGCTTGTCCTCTAAAAGGTGGGACAAATAGCAGAATCAACACACACAACAAAAATATGTTAGGCAGAAGTCTGAAAACAGCAGAACCACTTAAATGTATTTTACATTTAGATTTCCATTTTGGTGATGATGGTCACCAGCTGTAACAAGAATAGGGTAGAAACAGTGGAGGGCTATTGAAGTGGCTGAGATCAGGAGTGGGTTTCAGAAAGAAACAGGTTATATAATTGGATTTCCATGGAGGGAACATGCCTTGAGTGGACTAAGTTCTTCAGCCTTTTTGTGTGCCTTTAACATGTGAAGTTGGAAGGCCCACAATTTGCAAAATGTGTTGAGATTGATCCATTTGGGGCTTGATACCCCCAAGATGCTCTGCATTTCAAACACTTGTTCGTATTTCAGCACATGCCTGAAGCTCACTGTGATCGTCCATGCATTAAAAACCAAGCACATGCCCTGAATGTGCTGCAGGGAAAAGGCTTCGGTTCACTCTGAGGACTGTGTCAGAGGGCTCCCTGTGTTTAGCTCACTGAAATTACAGAGACTGATGTCCTTTGCTGCTAAGCCTTATCTTTCAGGAGCCTTTCCATGATACTTCAGGTGCTCAGAGGGGTGAGAGTACCCCTTGCTTTTCACTGCCCACCCAGGAGAATCCATTGCTGGTTCAAAAATGTGCTGATGTGTAAAGAAAAGCTACATCCTCCCTTTTTCTGGGATCTGAGGAACATGGCCATATGTATGCTCACTGTACCAGAGTGCCTACAGAGCTAGTCATGATGTGTGAGCAAAGGAACAGGTCCTAAGGACCCTGTTCCTGACACCTGCCCCAACAAAGTCACCCTGCATCTGATATCAGTCCAGCTCATGGAGCAAGGCTGTGCTTTGCACTCTGACTCCATCAAAGGCAGAGAGGGGCATGAGGATAAAACAACTATCCAAAAGAGCTGAAGGGCATAAGACCTCCCTGCACAGCTTCTCTGACAGCTGCTGCTACTATAAACTAGTGTGTGTGCTGCCCTGGGCATGTTTATTTCTCTCCAGAGGAGGAGGAGGTGGGTTGAGAACCCTGGAGCTCACTCCTGGCCACCCACAGAACAAAGGCAGGGTTGTCCTTCTGAAATCCAGGACAAAATCAGAATTACTTCCCCTGGAGAAAGATGGAAACAGGGGAGGACCTGTGGCTTGGGGAGGAGTCTCAGGGTTATAATGCCTCTCTGGGGTGCTCTGGGTTTGGTACAGTGTGTGCCCCACCCTGTGCTGGGGCACAAACCCAAACTCATGAGGAAGACTGGTTCTTACCCTTCAGGCATAGCCACATGCTTCTTGCAGTTTCTCTCATCTGGAAATCTATCCAGTTGACATCTTTTATTCACAAAGACTTACAGTTTAGGATTCAGACTGTTCCATTATGGTAGGAGAAGTGTCTTAAGGAGGAGCCAAGATTAATAAAACAATGAGGGACAAACCCAGAAAGAGGCAAGCAACTTCAAAAATTAAATATATGCAGCCTGAACACAGAGGGGATAAAGAAAGAGTGTTTAAAACTGAGTCAAACACCAATAAAATAACCCCCAAATAACATTTCTAAACATTAATAACACTTTAAATAAGCTGCTATAAAACTGACAAAAATAATATATTAACTTTGAAAATAGCATTTACAGCACTTGCACATAAAACTGAAATGCACTTGTGGTCCACTGTGTAGTTTGCTCATTAGATGAGCAGCCAAGGATCAATAACTCTGCAGGACAACTGTTAAGAATGGCTTAGATTAGGTAATTTCAGCCTCTTTTTTTTATTAACATGTGTGGCTGAACTACTGCTTTTTAAAGTAGTTTGGAGATACTGCACTTTTCTAAAAGCCTCCTAGCTTTGGTTTGCTTTTCATTTTACATTATACCATGCAGTCATGAATTATTATATTTTAAATGTACATCTTGCAGTCAAATATTTCCTTGTTAAGTGAAATTATCATCAGAAGATGCTGGCTGCTTAATTTCAAAGGCAGTCTCTGGATAACAGGACAAGGAGTGAACATTTTGAAGAGAAAAGACATAATTAACTGCGTCATAAAGGTGAGTGGATATAGGCAGGATAACTGCATCAGCCTCAACCACTTCACTAAGAAACCATAGAATAATAAAATCACAGACTCATTTACTTTGAAAAGAGCCTTAAAATTATTGACTTCAACCATTATACTGCAAACAGAGTACAAAATATATTCTTTTCATAAAGAGTTAGTCTTGCAGACTCCCACTCCAGAAGAAAAGAAGTATGAAAATAAAAAAAAACCCCAACAACCTATTATGGCTACAGAAAACTCAAGCCATGGACCATGCAGAATACTTCTGAGATTGCACTGTGGAAGTGTTCGTACATACTCCAACTGGGGAAAAAAATGCTAAAACACTATATCATCTTCATGTTTTTTGTGCTGATTGTTTAGCAGGCTTGTGCTTCTTTCCATGAGAACTGGCATATCCTTCTAAACAGCCCTTATGATCAAATTTTTAAGGCAATGGACATCTTTCTACCCACTGCACACATTCATAAAGAACGAATAAAAATATCTATGGGACAAGAGAGATTGATGTTTAAGGAAAAATAATCAAATAAATTGGGATTGATCTTGAACTGATGAACTGAAAGTAGCATATTGAAGACAGTAGGATTTTACTATTTTAGATCCATTGTAAGTGAATAAAGGCCCTTTATTATCTGGCTTGAAGGTAAATGGGAGGAAGTTACTGTAATGAGAGATGGCCTATTATGTCAGAGAGACTAGAATATAACAGTTTGCAGGGCGGTAAATTTATGAACAATATTCTTAAAGGTATCATAGAGATGTTGTATGAAAGGGTCTTCTTGAAAAAAAACTACTTGGGCAATACCTATGTGCTGACGTTTAGCTGATAGCCCTAAGGATGCACATAGCCTTTGGTGGCCCACATACTGTACTTTTCTTTCCATGAAATCCAGTGTGAAAGCAGAAAAGAAGCCACAATTCAGGCTGTTCTCATATATGAATGAAACACATATCCAGACTCATGAATTTTGATATGCTCCTGGATCCACTGACATAGACACAGTTCTGATTATCACATGAAAAGAATTCATATACAGAAGAGGGAAGAGGATTGTGGAGCAGGCTGGATGGTTTTACCCAGCAACAAGGCCTGACAGCTTTAGTAAGGGCCAGTATCCTCTGTGGAAATAGAGTGGTCAGGGAAATCTGTTTGCAGAGGTCATGGGACCTTTGACACATCATTTTTCTATGCATGGCTTGCTGTACCTGAACAGAAGCAGGATCAAAAACCCCCAAGGCCTCATGGCACTGCTCTTCTTTGGTTAGGGATCTGCTGGATCTCCTGGAAGGAACAGAGTCACTAACTTCGCCTGGTTCCACAGGTATGACCAGCTCTGTATCAAGTTTTATCACCACTAGACAAGAATTCAGAGTTCAAATTCTCATACAGGTTATTTTGTGTAATTGGTATGATGTGAGCCTGAAGTTTATGGGTAAAAAGAGCAGAGAAATCTGCCTGCACAGAGACTGTGTCACACAGGCAGCCAAGATGGTACAACACCTTTCTGCACCAGCTTTGCCTGTAGTTCCATGGATAACAAGAATGAACACACCAAGATGGGTTTAGGAGAAGAAGGTGGACAGAACTAACTGTTATGCACTACAGTCATTTTTCCTTGATAGATATGCTGCTGTTATAAATTCATTTCAGAGCTGGAGCACTCTAAGGTGCTGAGCTGAGTTTAATAGAATGCAGAATTTGGGTCTCACCATTCAAAACTTGTATATCCCTCACTTTTTACCACAGAAGAGTGTCAGCTCCAAGGAAGCCCTCCTTACATACAATGTGACATAACTGGATATAACAGTGTAAATTATGGCTGGCCCAGCAATTTTTTGAGTTCTTCAGGTTCCTGGCCTATCACAAGCTTTTTGTGTAGCCTGGAGGAAGGTAGCTACCAAGCTGTCCTCAATGTTCCTTCCACAAAACTGGGAAAACAATGCTTTCTCTTTTTATGGGATGAAAATGATTATACTGCTGCAGAGAGGATCTTCTACTTGAAGTCAGCTTGACAGAAGGATTTCTTCGGGTGCAAAGTTGACCCAAAAGAATTGTGGTGGAAATCCTGTCATTTGAACTGTTTCCAGACAGAAAGAGTATGGCCTAGGAGAAGCCTGTCTCAACAGGCAGCTTGAAAATTAAACTTTTGCACCTTGCAGACTATCCTTTTGTGCCAAGACAACAGATCAGATAATTCTGATTTATGAGAAACAAATCCTGAGAAGTGCTGAACGTGCCTAACAAATTGATGGGTGACACCTACCCCAAAATGCTCCTGGACTCAGAAAGCTGTGCAACTCAAAAGTACAAGAATACCATGAAAGGCAGATAACTCCAGAGCTGAGTATCTTAAGAATCACGTACTGAATTCCAAACCCCGGCCAATGCCCTCTAAATCATATTTCACTTTAGGAATCCCTTTGCTCCAGGGATTAGTTTAGTCACCTCGCATGTCACAGCCTAAAGCCATAGGGAACGACTACCAAAATAATTGTTTTGACCAGGTGTCATAGACTGTGAGCTTTTATCACAGTAGACTGTGTACTTGTGGCATAATAGGAGATTAGGACTCACTTGAGAAAGAAATAGCTTGTCACTCCATCGATCAGAAGGTCGCACAAGAGACCAGTGTTGCCATCATCTTGGAGTAGGGGCAAGTTTGAGGAGGGACAAGGAAATTACTGCTGCTATTGAAGAGACATAGATCACCTCCCTGCTCACACCTGGCCAGCTACTTTGACCATCAAGCTAAGGCAGAAAACCGCATGACAGATTGAGGATATATCTATGTCAAACTGCGAACTCCATTTGGTTCTATGAAATGTGTTTTGTGTCAATGCTTCTATACAGTGCTGTGACCTTCACTGAAGAATGTCACCCCATGTCGAATGCAAACTCATTTGTAGATTACAGCATAGATTTTACTGCAGAAACAAACAAGCCATCAGACATGAAAAGCTCTTTCCTGTGGGAGCAAATGCATTTTACTGAATTTTGTCTTTGAAGAATGCTCCCAACCACAGCTAAGGAGGAGGTTGATGATAAAGTCTGGAAGAAGAATATGGAGCAAATAATGCAGAGCCCAAATGCAGGAAGGCTGGAAGAAGTCACTGACTCTTGGGTTTATATGATCTGTTCTGGATCAAGGTTTATCACACTAAACAAGAATTCTGAGTGATTTGTTGACAGTGAACTATTTGAGATCAAGAACATAATCTCCTTCTCACTCACTGTTCCTGGGATCCCGTTAAAGCTTACCTGCATGTAGAGCCTAGGGAAAAGTGTCTAAGCAGACAAGGAATCAGGAAAGCAGAGAGATTAATTTAGATGGGCAAATATTCTGCTGATGAGTGTATCTATACTCAGAGGATCGTACCCAAAAGAACTACAACTTGGAAAAAACACCAGTTTCTGGAGATGTATGTAGCAAATTTAGAGGAAAAGATGATTACAACAAATTTCTTGGAAGGGTAACTACCCACTGCACGTGGTTCTGACCACTGCCCCTCTGCCTGTCCACTGCACTTTTCTCAGACCGTGCACCCAGACTCAGAGCAATGGCTTCAAAGTTGAACAAAGAACCTTGCCCTGTGCTTGTGTGAGCAGGGAAAGGACATTTACATGCTGTTCAAATGAAACAACTCTAATGGGCTGCCTAATTCAGGGGAGAGGACTGTAGGTTGCTGTGCTGATCATAACAAGTCATGACTATTAGGAGACCTTCCTGTGAAATGCTCTAGGAAAATCCATAAGGGCTTCTCCTTAGCAATATTCTTCTGCCAGTTGTTCTGACTAAGAACCAATGAGGTTTTTAGCAAAATCTAAGAGGAACAATTCAAAAACTGTTGAATTACATAAAAATAAAGGGAAACAATCCCTTCTGCTGTAGGATTTGTCTCCCCTGGTGTCCCTTATGGGGCTCCTGGACACTATCTGTAATAGTGAGTTGAGATTAGAGCCTGAATTTCTCTGTTTTAAAAATCCACTTTCATGCTTTCTTTCTTCTTCTATGGATGAAGATGGAAAACTGTAACTCAAGCTGGAAGTGGTATTGAGGCAGCTTACCCATCAGAGACAGCAGGGACTGAGGGTCCTATTTTATCATGTCTGATTCTTGTTTGACATATTCACAGAAAAATGCCTGGGAAGAAATAGCACAGTCATGGCAATTTCTTTAATTTTAAAGGTCTGCTACATAAAATTAAAGACCTTTATTTAGTCTGTCTCTCTGGATAGTCATATCTGTGTAAGCCAGAGACTGAAGGGAAGCATTCAGTGACCATGTTAGAAAGCTCTGTATGTCTTCTTGTCAGATGTCCCATGAGAGAGAAATGCCTTTCATTACCAGTCTAGTCCAAGGAAAAATGGAATAAGATGAGAGAGAAATGTAAACAGATAAACTTGCCACAAGTCTGGATGTATATTTTTTTGGAAAATTTCTCAGGTGTCTGTTCTCAGTGGTGTGGAGTCTCCAGCAGTGGGATGAAATAGGAAGAATTTTTTTTTTTAATCCACAATCACATACCCAAACTAATTCTGCCTAACTCATAAGCAAGATGTGAGGTAGGACAAATACGTACTGTCATATGTAATACAGTGAAACAAATCACATTTCATCCTTCTTCATCTGATTATTTCCCCATCGTATTGTTTATTCTCATAGGCCACATGGAGTGTGACTCTGAGCTGGGATATGCTCTTGGTGATACTGTCTGGAATAGGAGAAACGTTTTTAAGTCTATCTAGGTAATTTGTGGGTTTTACTTCTCCCAAGAGAATGCACCCAAGAACATGTTGCTGCTGAGTTCATCCAGGGCAAGAGACAGTGAAGCGTGATTCATGAAGCTTGTGCTCAGAACACAGAGTTGGCTAAAAGGAGAGAAAGGACATAGCCTGAGTAAAGGCAAGAGAAGCCAGTGGAAGTTCACTGGAGCAAACTACTCATATCTGAGGAAAACCCAGTGAAACATAGCAGCAACCATTTATTTCAGCTATTTTTTTCGATCAAAATACTGCGGAACAACAACACACGATGTTCCTCAGTGCAAAAGAAACACATGGCATATGTACGAACAAAGGAATGCTAATAATCTGTGCTTTACAATGTGGGCGTATGGAGCAGTACTTACAGAAACTGACACAGAAGGTCATGTTTGGCAGTGAATATACCTGTGACAATTCCGACACGCTCCTGGGGTTGCAGAAACACCTACGTTCGAATAAAATGGGTTATAAAAAAACCACAAAGTCACAGAGTCAAGTTCCAAACCTAATCAGGCAGCTGCAGATGTGGTGAGCCTAATTTTTATATATTTTCAAATAAAGCATTAAGTAGACATAGGATCTATTTCCTATATATCTCTAATGCAATCTGCTGAGCACATAGTATTCTTCACCTGCTGCTGCTACCTCTGTAATACTAAGGCACACTGGGAGTAGCTTAAGGCCAAACTCTCAACGTACAGGACAGAAAAGAAGACTGTCTTTGCTGTCCTAGCATATTTGCTGAAGAGCTGAAACTCCCTGGACTGGGACACAGCTCTCACTGAAAGAAATGAAGCCAAACAAACAGCACTACCAGCTGGACTGTTTTCCCCAGACTGAGCAAGTTTTGTCACCCTGAGGGTGCACCCAAAGGGCAGGACCCTCTCTACAACTGGGGACCTGTGCTCAGAAAGCATACAGTGCTCTAACTCATATAATGCTGCTTCCTGAATGCATATTCCCCATGTGTCTGGAACAACCAGTCTTTTATGACCTTAAAACACATATACCCCATGCACTTTTCCCCTGCCACTGGGTCAGAGGCTTTACCACTATGATTTATCCAATAATAAAGCAGTGCTTGGTCCTTGATTTCTTTAAATTAAAAGCTTATTTATAAATGGAGAAACAACATATTTCTCCTTAAAGAACCCCAAGGATGTGTCACAAACAACTGCAAAGTCAGGGCACAGATTTAAATTTTACTTGTCTTCCTACTGCTTTGTTTGCAGGAATGGTGAAGTGCCAACCTTTATTTTGGATATCCTTATTGAAAGTATTAAGTGTTAAATATTAAATGGTGAAATCTTCATGATATTCATGGAAACCTTTCTGTTATTACACAGGCTTCGACCTGGATATGTGTGAGATGCATTCATGCATGCACATGCCAAAAGCTAGACAGACATACATTCACAGAGTCACTGTTCATCCTGCACAGACTACACCTCAGCTGGGGTCATTCAGACCTGCTCCTCCTTGCAACAATGCTGGTTTACATAATCAAGGACCTGGCTCTGAAAACACTGCTGATCCTACCATGGTTGCCTCCTGTTTCCCCAGCCATTGCCCAGAGGTAGAATAACATACTATAGGATTTTCAAGGCTGAAAAAAGGCTGAATCCCCGCCCCAATAAGGAAACCCACTGAGGTGGGAGTGCCAACTCCGGACATCTGTGGTGTGGGGCAGCATACCAGTTATGAGCAGTGACTTACAGAAACCCCCCAGTGCCCCAGAGAAGAGAGACTGCTCTGCCCTGCCCCCAGAAGGTGCTCAGGAACCGCTTCCTCGGAACGCCACTTTAGCAGTGGTCTAACACAATACATCTCAAGGAGCATTTATGCTGTGTTCACTGCGCATTCAACTGTGGCCACTTCAAAGGTTTAACCAAGTATTTTATGGCCATGGTAAAGGGTTCTTATTGATTTAAATTGCAAGCCTGGCTCCCATCAGCTTCACTTGAGGGCAAAAATGCAATAAAATATCCCACATCAGAGAGACAGACATATTGCATTCAAAATCTTAAGACATCCTTTTTACTATAATCACCTTCAGTAGCGTGCTGTTTTCCTCTTTTTTTTCTTCTTTTTTTTTTTTTTTTTTTTTTTAAAGNCTTTTTTTTTTTTTTTTTTTTTTTTTTTTTTTTTTTTTTTAGGACAAGGTTATCTTAAGAGATTTCTCCACCTCTACAAATTTGTGACGGGCTGCCTCGTAAATTTGCCAGCAGGTCCATCCAGTGGTAAGCATGAACCAAACCTCGTGGGGTTTGGGTTTTTCCTTATTCGTTGGGCACATGTGCAACATTGCTGGGATGACATTGATGCATTGGCAAATGTTAGCACAGGGTTGTAGAGTTTGGTCATTAAATGATTTGCATATGCAGCAAGCAAACTCTCAGAGGGGTGGGAGGGTAGGGGGGGCTTTCCTGTGCCCCTGAGATCCTCTGGCTTCATTGGTGTACCTGCTACCATTTCAGAAAACCCTGCTCCAGACTGGGAAAACCCTTATCCTCTGGCACAGTTTTAACAGAGGAGAGACATTGTCAATCCAGAGCATTGTTTACCCTCTTCTCATCATGGAGAGGCTCTGTGCAGCTGCAATGAAGCTTTCCTCACTGGGGCAGTAAAAAAAAAAACAAAAAAACCAAACAAACCCAGGAAATACTTTTTTTTGCACTTCACAGGTAGTTTCTTTAAAATAATTTATCTGAAATGTATCCGAGGTGAAGATAACCTCCGGACACATCCAGAAAATAGCAAACGATTGCTGGGTATCTGACATTTGAAATAACATGTTTCTGGAGGGTTGACATTACAAGAGTCATTTCACTTCAAAATGTTATTCCTAATGTAATTTTTTTCAAATTCATAAGAGGCGCTTGCTAGGATCCAGCGCAGCGCCGGAGTCACTCGGAAGACAGAGGTCAAATTCATTTCATTTCTTTTATGTTTTCCTCTCCTCGCTAGATGAAACAAATGATTGAGCCGGGAACACTTGGCAGGTCGGTGGCTGTGCGCGGCGGCGCCGCCGCAAGATCGATTTTCCCCGTCCGGGGGCGCGGGCGGCATGGGTGACATCTGTCGCGGTTGTCATGGCAGCCCACGGCGCGGGCCGGGGTCAGGCCTGACAGGGAGGGCCTCCCTGCCTCCGCCCGACGCGCTTCAAGGTTAACAGCCAATGGACCAAAGAAATAGGCAATTATAGTGCAGTCAATTCTGGTTAGGGAAATGCCCGAGAAGTAAATATATCTGATCAGCGGATGAAAATGAAGCGGCCCGGCGCTGTGGGTGGGGGCTGTCGGTGCCCTCTGGGCACGGGGCTGTGCCCTCCCAGACTCCTTCGCCCACCTCCAGCTCAGCCTCATGGAGACGCTTCCCCCTTTCACACACAGATTGCCGCTGTCTGGGTGCCCAGCCTGCCGAAGGCCACCATCACCTCCAGGGGAGACTCTCCCTCCCCACAGCCGACAGCCTGTGTCATGGCCGGGCACTTGTAGTGCCACCCAAGGGGCCTAAACAATGGCTTTAATAAATTATATCTCCATCTAACCAGGTACTATATGTATATTCTAGTGTCGGTATCTTTTCCGTGGATGGTCTGCTTGTACATCCAAGAAGGGGAAGAGGTGAGGGCTCCTCAGCTTCAGCTGCTTAGCAGGAGCAGACATTGCCTTCCCTCAGCCCTCGAGGCAAACCAAGGCACCACCATGCCCAGCAGCTGACCTCCGAGCTCAGCACCTTCACAGCCTCTCAGTCTGCCTCTGCTCTGACTTCCCTGAACAGCAGGGTCAATGCAGCAGCAGGCCGTCCCCGAGCAGCTGTGGTGCGCATGGGGAGGAGGAGGAGGCGAGCAGCTGGGTCCCTGCAGCTCTCCCCTGAACCGTCCCTGCACCCTCTTCTGCAGCGGGAGGAGTGGGTGAAGCACCAGGAGATTGCACTCAGACACATGCAAGGATGCCTGGGCACAAGTTCCACAGCATGTCCAATCCATCTCCACTCCTGAGTGGTTTTGGAGGTGATGCAGTTTGTTTCGGACCTCCTCCTGTCCCTCGCGCAATGTATGCACTAGCTAACTCCAGAGATTCCCCCATTTACTGCATGGATTTACTGCTGCTGCTTCCGAGGATAGCCTAAGGAGGGTGGGATAGAGGCCACCTTGGAGAGCAGGAGAAGGCTGGGATTAGCTTCACAGGTTGTCTCTGCATGTCCTGTCATCACACGCAGGCTGGAAACACTTTTCTCTGCCTCTTGTTGCTTGTGGAAAGAAGGAAAATCCCCCTGTCTCAGTGCTGTGAAGACTGCTCTTGCTGAAATGTACTCACCAATTGCTGTACCTTGGGGTGGGAGTCTGACCTAACCAGAGTCCCATGTCAATCACTCCTGACTCCCAGGGGGATCAGCACAGCAGAATGGAGGCTTGTTTGTCCTGGCAGCTGCAGTTCCTCCAGAAAGAAGCTATCCGAATCAATGAAAACATTCAGTTTTAATTACCACAGATAAATCCCTGAAGATCATGAGTGTGTTTCAAATGATGAATCAAAAGCAATACTGCCATTCCCTTCTGAAGAAATTTTCCCAGTATCTCACTCTGGTAAGAGTCTTTTTCCCTAGACTTCTGATTTTAATCCAGAGCTGCAACTTGAATAAGATGAAACTTTTGGCTTCCAAGAGCATGGAGGAGCTAGTGCAAAATTTTCACAATTGTGAATTGTGTCTGCAACCCCAATTGATTCATCACTTCTTTCTGCTGTAACTGGTTCCCACTCAATCAGCTCTGGTACTCCTGTGGTGTTCCACCTGCTCTGCTCTGCTCAGCCACGTGTGGACATGTTTGGGGTCAGGGCAGGGAAATGAGACTCAGTCTTAATCCTCCAGCCTCAGTGCAGATGTCCATCTACTGTTATCTGCCTTAAAAGTGTTCATGGTGCCAGAAATTTCACTGCTGGAGTTTGAGAGCCCATGCCTCTTTAGTATCACTTTTTAGATTTGCGTTGTCCAAAAATTACACATTTTTGCAGCTTTTTCTTTTCAGCAAAGCCAAGATTTGCTGTCTTTCTTCCCCCTCCCCCCCTTTTTTTTCTTTTCTTCAGAAGCCTTTCTTCAGATTTACCTTAAGCAGCCTTTTCCACTGAAAAAAGCTTTCATAGAACTAAATGCTCATTATGAATGACAAAGGGAAGTACCAAATCCTAAAGATTTTATTTCCTTTGGTTATTAGAGTCTCAGCTGTCATCTCGGTCTGAGTTTCTGTTGACATCCTGTTGCCCTGCTACGCTCCTGTCAATCTCCTCAGTACACTGCCTGGGTACCAAATTATTTGGCATTGCCCCTCAGATGCCCTCTGGACTCATTACATGGCTAATAGTGTTTTTTGTATTACTGTCTCCATCTGCTAAGGCATTACTTTCAAAGTATACCGTGTTTTCCTTAAGATCTCCCTCTGGTATGCTAAAAAAGAAATATTTATTCCTAAGAAGGTCACCACCTCTATTTAGTCACCTGTTGAATGGATTCAAGATGCTTTGATTGCAGGCTTTCTGGGGCAGGTTTTCTTTGTGTCACTCATTGATACTCAACACCTGGCAAAAATGGTCCTGTTCTTCAGAAGGAGTCTTCATCTACAGCAAAAATAATAAACACAAAAAAATATGCTTCCCAGATCTGGGGTCACACTGATACAATTTTTTCCCATTTTGGTCACATTTGTTGTCCCACAAAAAAATGATTCATGAAGTCATTTAATTTCTCAATCCTTTATGTGATCAACGCAGCAAAATTTATAATGCCCATATACTGTGTAGAAGGCACCAGTATGTTGCAGCATTTTAACCTTTTAAATATTCCGTATTTCAGCTGGCTAGCCATCCTACCCCTTCTGCACAGTTCACTGCAGCTGTAAATAGTGGAGGGAGAGGAACAGACAGCCAATCAAATTACAAAAAGCTGAAAAGGTCAAAACCACACAATTTACTACTACCTTTTCCAAAATACAGGAGACTTTAAGATCCCATTATTTTCTCCTGAAACACTTAATTAAAAGAAGCAAAAATTGTGTAAAAGGAGTATGTGGGTGGAAAAATAAGTAAGGCAGTCCTTGTGTCACCAGTGTAACTGTTTCTTTACAGTCTTAATGTCAACTACTTCTAGTCTTTCTCTGTTATTAAGAGCCAGTCCTGCAGCTGCCTTCTTCAATTTTCTGTAGGGCATCCCAGCGACTGGCTAGCTGTCAGCCTTCCACCCTTCCTCTGTTTTTGATCTGTTCTTACAAGCAATTGAGCGAAAACCCGGCAATTTTCTTCAGGGAGATAAATTTTGCAAACACACAAAATTCACTGCACAGCTTCCAGCAGACCGGAGGACACCAATACATAGGAAAAGGAAGAAGACAAGAATCTATCTTGACATATGCAACCCCTAGACAACACTACAATCTCCTTTCACTTGAGTAATATGCACAGAGCCCTCTTTTAGGCTGAAGATGACACTGAAAAATGTCCCTCCCTCTGTATTTGCAACACCACCATTCATACTGCAAGTCAATTTGCTCTTATTTCTGGCAGAATCAATGTCTATAGCATTGCAGCAGTGTCCCCGTACTCTCCCCACGCTGGCCTTCTGTCCATTGCAAATAGTGTTAAAAAAAATAATCCTGCTGTAGACAGAAAGCAGCACCAACCCTCTGCTCCTTGGTGCATGGAGAAACAACTCAAGGATGACAGACTGCCACAGCTCTCTCACGCCCAGGTGTGGGCTGGTGTCCCAGGACTCCATGATTTGCAGGCAGAAAAGTAATTTTTTTCTTCTGTGTAACTTATTCAGCCAGTTAAGCATGTGGAAAAGAGACTTCTGCTACTTTGCCAGCTGACTGGTCTGCTCTGTGGAAACATTGGCAAATAATTGTTAGGATGTGTTTTCCTGAGAATTTTCACTTTTTTCCTTCTATTGAAATAATATTTATGTAATTTTATTTTTGAATTTTGCATGGGTATTGTTGACAGTAAATTAAAGCAAAAGAAGCAGAAAATGAACAAAAGATAGACTCTTTGCTTTTTGATACATGAGAAGTAGGATAAAAAACCCCCATAAACATAAAAGGTAGAAAAGAAATACCTCCTTCTCCTGTTTTTCCACAGCTGTTTAATGAGAAATTTTAAAGAATACCAGAATAGTTTTTCTTCTGTCGGTCCCTTTGTATATTTTCCTAAGGAAAAAGAACTACGATCATATGGAAGCTTACTCATTTACTCTTATTTTCTTTTACTGCAAAAAGGATCCCCACTTTTTTCTGTCTGGTCCCTGTACTGTGCATGGTAGAGGAGCGCTGGCTTGAGGATGTGTCGTCGTAGCGCTACTACAGCCCTGCAAGGGCTAGGGCAAGAAACCATCCCAGTGCCAGCATGGTTAAGCAGAGCCTCCCTCTTCTTCCAGGGCTGAGCAGTGGCCCCAAACATGCAGCTGGGAAGGGTAAAGCTGCAGTGGGGCTGGGATGGAGGGGCAGCTGCTGAAATGAAGCTGGCTGAGGCGCTGCCAGTTTAGCTGACAGGGACCGAAGCTGGCACTGGCGCTGCATTGCATCCGTGCAGTCAGGAGGCAGAGGTCAGGCACACAGCGTGGGTGCCGGCGAGGAGGCAGCAGTGTGTCACCTCATGCCCAGGGTACAAGGGACTGCAGCTTACACCAGGCTGGTGAGCAGCAGTTTAACTGAGGTTACCTTCAGTCGTGGACTGTCTGAGGGTTCACAAGTATAACACGTGGAATCACATCATTAATAGAAAGGTGCCATTTACAGATTTCTTTTTTTTTTTTTTCCACAAACAGACCTTTCAATTCACTGAGCTCAAAACACTGACCTCACCAATTCTCAGGTATCCTATTTTGTTAGAAAAACATCTTCGTCTGGATTTCACATGCTCAGCCATGGGGAAATGGCCCCTACTCCCAGTAAATCATTCTAATGATCAGTTTCTCTCTATGTAAACACTTCGGTGTTTATATGATGAAAGGGAGCTTTTGTCATTGACTTCAACTTGTAGCCATTTCCTTCTCCTTCCTTCTTCAAGTTTTCTGCTTCCTTTTGCTTGTAATTTTGCTCCCAACTATTGTTTGTCTTCTTTCCCCTCAGCTTTGCTTTCTACCCACCTTCTATTGTTTCTGTTTTCTCAGCCTTTTTGACCCTCCATTCCTTCTCTCTCTCAGTTTCCTCTTACAACATCCGCCTTTTTCTGAATTTATCTGCTCTGCAGAATTTCACGGTGTCCGAATACAACCAGGGCACAAAGCCTGCTGTGATTTAGTCACCAGCAATCTGTCACTCAACCATAATGAAACCCTGTCACAAACAAAATTCCATCATATGAGAGGAATTTCCTGTATGGAAATTATATTTTTGGATGAGAAGGGCATTTCTCTTGTGGCAACTCTCCCCACAACATCCCGTTCTTTGCAGAGCCAAAAATTGATGTACTTCGATACAAGAGAATGCCAAACACAGCCTTTTGGGGAGGGAAGAAGGAGTGCAAACTATTGATAATCAAGATAAATCAAGCCATGACGTAGAACATAAGCACTATGCTCCATTCAATTCAGCTAGGGAGCTCAACTTGTTCAGCACTGTAGGTTATTTTCCATTTGTAATTAGAGCAACAAAGAAACAGCCTTTCCCTGTTCTGCTCCATCAGCACAGCCCCAGCAAACATCCTCATTTTCAATAACTCTTCCCCTTTATCTCACTCTGCCTGATGCCTAATAAGCTGATTGCTATTTACTTTGGACCAACAGCTAATCTGTTAATGATTGATTTTAAATTTTTACAGCCATTTGTCTTTGGCAGGACTTGAGAGTGCGAGCAGCAGTCTTTCTTACCTGATGAATTGGCTTTTCTTTAAAAAAAAAAAAAAAAAAAGAGGATTTAAGTCAAAAGTCCTCACTGTTATGTTTTGCTGACAAACAGCTGACACATAGTGAGCAAAGCTTAGACAAAAGGGTAAAATCTTCATCAGAAATTTCATAAGGCTTTGAAACCACCAGCAAATAATGTAAGTGGACATTTTGTTAATAGTTGTAGAGGGGTAAAGACCTACTTATGAAGTAAAACATAATTGTACTATAAATTCACGGGGCTTAAAATTCTTAATTAACAAAATTGATGCTTGTAACAATGGTTAGGTAGGGAATAAGAACTAATCCTGCTACTGTGCTCGAAAAAGATCTAAATTGTATACCATATGATATATGTATTACCATGATATATGCCTAAAAGTGAATTTCATTTCCCATTAAAGGACTGCCAAATAGACAGTAGTTATTTTAATTGCTACAACACAGCAGTGTGGTGCAATTTAATAGTTGATTCTAAAAATGGAAAAGTGAATAATAACAGCTTAGCCTGTATATTCTGAAAAGAATAGGAAAAATTCTATACCAGGAAGCTATGCATATTTATAAATGTTGTTTCTTCAATGAGCCACTTAGGGATAGGCCAGCAAGGAAATAAATCATGCTTAGAATGCCTATACTGTGTCTCACCCATAGATCTCAAAGCTCTTTACAAAGCTATGCAAGTTGTGTGATTATCATTTTACACAGGGGAGAAGCCAGATATCAAAAAGTGATTTCCCTAACATCTAGAAGGTTCCGGATCCAGAGTTTGGTTTAGGACTCACACTGGAAAAGCAATCCCTGTTCAAGAAACTAGGAAAGACACTTTGTACTAAACTATCTGCAAGTTCTAACAATAAATACCTTTTAATCAGTCAACAGTTGATTTATAAGACGATCCTAAGAGCTGTATATTCATTATACATGCTGTATATACATTATACATGCATCCAGGATCCAGGTACATAATGAGGGATAGTCTGACAGAAACAGTGAGGCAAGCTATTAGGTTGTGCAGCTGCTCTGTCCCCTCGTTGACAATGAAATAGCAGAAGCGCAGGTTCTTCAATCCCCATCAGTCCCACACCACAGTTCTGGTACCACAGGTGGCCTCTGTCAGGCTTGAGTTGCAGAAACTTAAGAACTCCTCCCAGATAACCCCAAAAGCAGACTGATGCGCATGGAAGTTAGGACCCACCATTTCCTTATGCATATTTTGCATAATTTGGCCAGAACTAATAACTAAACATAAACTCTGTATGTACATCCAAACCTCTCAGCTCTAGGCTGAGCTACCCAAAGCTTACTATCCTCCACAAATGTTTTGAACTTATGGCTAGCTTAAAATGCAAAGTGGCACTTTCTCAAAGAAAATGAACACTGGTGTGACTGAATTTGGCAATGCCAGCACAGTCCAGCAACCATCGGTGCAGAGGTTTTGCATTCCATGGACTGGCTGCAGAATTGTAAAGCACCGAAAAGGAAGCACTGAACTGTTTGAAGGATGCAAGCTCTAATCTCATTAATATTTTAGATGCCACAAGACATAGAAGCTCCACCTGCTGTCAGCAGTATCGTGAAGACAATCAAGGTGACTTGGAAACAGGACTCATGGGCCTCCACAATGGTCTATTGACCTTCTGGTGAAGCAGATACCGTGTGACAGAGATTGCCTATCTCAGCAGGCAGGATGGAAACAGGAGAAAGTGTTAAATATAACCAGGTAGACAGTGATGAATTGACATGCTGAAAAATCGAACGCTTCAGTAATCAGCCTAAGGATCTGATATCAACAACATTTTTCAGTTTTGTCTGAATTCATTGAAAGGTGTAGTTTAGCAAGCTCACTTCTCGTTGGTAAGACCTTTCATCTTTATGCAGGTTTTCTGATTGGATTCCGAGACATCATCGCTGGGCTCTGTGTCTTGCTGTTCTTTGCATAGAAAACAGAGAAAACATTTGCATGAGAGTGAAGTGGCCTGAGCAAACCCAGAACTGGAGAAATTACTGGATTTGTCACATTAAAAAGTGTTACCTTGCTCCACTTACAGTGAGAAGTCAGGACCAGACTGAGCCCCAACATTTACACACGATCGTGCAAGGCCTCCAAGCAATTTCCAAAACATATCTGTGATCCTCATCTGACATGAAGAAAACATCAGGCTGAGAAATAGGGATCTATCTGAGCCTTTGTTGAAAGCTGGAGGTGTCATTTAGGTGAAGCATGCTCCACAGCAGCCCCCAAAGAGAAGGCCTTGGAAGGTTGCCGGAAGTTCAGAGGAGCTGCCCCCAAAAATGCAGTTTTATGAGTTATTTGCCCAGTTAGACTCTTAGAGCCCTCTCACCAGTTTGGAGGTGAATTCCTCCTCCACAACTCTGTGTTCTTCCCCTGGATGAAAGCTGTTTACTGAAAGCTTGAAACAAGTAAATACTGCATGTATATTTAGCACTCTGAAGCCTTTGTAGCTATAATTCTAATTACAGAAGTCTAATGAATGTCTTTATGGCTTCATTAAATCTTTGGGATATTTATATTATCCAAAGAAATAATCTCCATCCATTAAGAGTGCATAAATCCTGATACAGAACTTTAGATATTGCTACAGATATGCTTATTTCATTGCAAAACACATATAGAGAATTTAAAGAAATCCATTAATAGGATTATATACCTTTCTTCTAAAATATATTTTGAACATAATATTTTATTACAGAAGCCTGACTGCTAGCAAAGCAGTACAGGAGAGGACATTCTAAAGTAATTACTCAGATGGTCAAATGGGCAAATATTATTCAGGTAATGTTTGAAAGATCTTTCATAAAGGGAAAGTTTAGTGTACTTTCCATCTGTATAAAGAAGCCAGGTTCCTTTCATCTCAAAATTAAATACTTAGGGTAGAAATGTCAAAATCTGGAAGTTTAAAAAAAAAGGGTATTTTTCAGGGTATATTTATCTCAGGCATGTGCAAAGGACTTAAAGGTTGTCAGGACAGCTATAAATTGCACATGCAAAGCACCAGTTTTGCAACAAGATCTGCATTTTTTACGGGACTGACTCTGTTACCTAGACAAGGGGGCTGATGTCACCTGAGATGTCCTTGGACAGCTGGGATAGGCTCCAGCTGCCACTATAGGTGGGCACAGGTCTCCCACAGATCCTGCATCACCCCACCCAGCCTGAACAGACCCCTGAAGGGGACATCTCCAGTGGGAGGAGGCAACCATGTACAGATAACTGAGTTTCACCCCATCCATCTTCACACACATCTCATGCGCCTTTATCGCAGAGTGTGTCAGAAGCTGTCCCCAGACCCTGGGGAGCACATCTTTCTAGATACCCACTGAAAGTGGGTCTTACCATCTGAGTTAAAAAACAAAAACAAAAACAAACCCAAAAAACCCAAAAAACACTTCTGAGGCACAGATGGATTTCTTGCATTCTTTCCTTAGTGCCCAATCTTTTACCTTTTTTTCTTCCTCACTTCTGTGAAAAAATGAGCCTCAGATTCTTCCCTGAACTGACTCTCTCAGATCCACTTACATCCTGATTGCCAAGCTGAAATCAACCAAGAGCTTTTGATTTTCTCTTCATTTCTCTGTCCATTTCCTACCTGGACTTTCCATTTCTTCACATTTATCAGGACTATGGCCATATTCTTTTATTCTTTAACAACTTGAGAGTCGGGGGTCTAAATTGCAGCATGATTTTGAGCACAATAGTAACTGGCATTGGTTAGGTTTCTCAAGAAGAAGTGATAATATAATTATTATTCCAGCCTTTCAACTTCTGAATGCATCAGATCCCTGTTAGGTTTTACACTTTTGCATCATTTCCTATTAATATTGCAAAGAAAAGCAGTATTCTCTCTCAAATTGGCTGAAGTGTGCAGTATATCTAGGAGCAACCTCAGCAGGAGATGGATAGTGGCTGTCCCCAGGGTATCCTGCTGCTACTGATGAGGACAGATTCAGCCCTGTTCAGACACTATATGGTGCTGCTGAAAGCATACCAAGCATCTCTGCATGGAACATTTTCAGAAAAATAGGAATTTGCTGTAAAATTGTGTGTGTGTGTGTATTCATAGATCTCTTAAAGGAAATAAACTCTCTGCCTATGGCAGAAGGTTTGGGCCATGGTAGATTGCTGGGTAAGGCTCATTCTGGTTTGCTTATCAAAACAATTATACAATTAATTTTTTAAGTAGCAAATACTGTGGGCAGGTTTTTTTGTGGTTTTTTTTTTCTTTTTGATACTCAAATTTCACGATGGACATATTTACAGGCAAAGCAAAAAAAAGAAGCTTGACTAAAAATGGAGAAAGATTTGTAGAAATAATGTTCTTGGGAAGAAAAAAATCTTTATAATTATCAAAACATGTGAAACCACAGGATGTATACATACAGAGGGTGCTAGGGATGTTTGCTAGTAATAAAGAAAGTAATGATTTTCCTCACCTGAAAGCAAGTCCCATGGTTTCTCTTTAAATGCAACAAGACATCACCCCAGTATTTGGGATCCCTGAACATCAGCATAATCATCAACAGTCAGCTGAGATGGGCTTCTTAAGCCTTTGTGTGGAGGTAGATAAAGGTAGGTGTTATGAAGAGCATTTCCAAAGCTATATCTCCATTTTGGAAGACTACATGATTCTTCTGTATTCCCCGTACTTCTTTAGGAAGCATCCCCTTTACTTCTGCCTTTTGCCTTCTACAAACTGTGGAGTGCCAGCCTGCAGCCCAAAACAGATCACCCAATACCTTGATTTCCTACTGCATCTTTACTTTGCTGTCCAACCTGGGGTCCCAGTTGTCACTACCTTAATTACTAAATAACATCTAGCACTTGGCTTTCTACAGCAGAGAGAGAGGCTGGTTGAACAACTGCTTATAACCTTTTCTGTTTTGTATTTCTGGAAATGATCCATTAGCAAGACAAATGTTCGTGATAATTTCTGTTTCTCAAAATCGCTACACCTGTTATCAAAAATTGTCAGACCTTCACAGAAAGGGACCTTCTAGAAATGGAGAGACTGGAGTAGTTCACTCCTGAAAAGCTGCTAGTAATACCCTGGGAAGGGAAACTTTTACCTCAAACATTATGGAATAAAGTAATTAATCCTCTTAAATGATTAAAGTACTTGTATGTATGCTATAAACAAAGTGATATCTTCCATTGAATGGTAAACTTAATGAAATTTGTAATGTCAGAAATATAAACAGAGAAAGCTATTTGGAATTTAAGTTACCAAACATCAGTGATGATCCCTGGACTTTTCCTAGTTTTCTTAACGTGTTTTTACTCAATTTTCTCAGTAGCACATATTTTACCTCTGAAGATAAAATGGAGGTCAGACTTCACTGTCTGTGAAGGTAGAACTATGCAGAAGATGTAAATACTCTTAAAATTCTTCATATGTACCTTTTCTCGTGACTGTCAGGAGTCAAGGAATTTAAACATTTCAGAAGATGGTATATTACAATGGAAATTTCTATAATGAATGTCAGTGGACCTGAAAAAGCCAATATAATGCATCTATAAGCAGCATTCCATCAAAGGATCCAGTTGTCAAAGTGTAATGTATTTGTTTATATTGTAATCACAGTCAAAGTCTTTCTCCCTTTTTTCAATTAAATATATTCAGAGTATTATGAGTTTCTTCTGAGATAGCTCTGTGAAGGTTGATGGAACTCCAGTTTTAACTGTATGTTTAAAATTATATATTTTTGTTTCTATCCTCCAAATCTGGGTTTTTAAATGGTTTTGACTCTGCCTCTTCTGCTATCTCATTTGCAACCTGATTTTTTGAGATCTTAACTTTTTCTCCACCACAGTAATTCTAAAGCTTAAGTAGCTGAAGATGAAAATGCTGACCCAGGATGCTGCAAATGCCGGACAATTTCTGGATGACAAACACTTGCTAAAACTCTCTTCTTACCTGTCTCTGGCTTC
Source organism: Regulus satrapa (assembly GCA_013396955.1). Lineage (NCBI taxonomy): Eukaryota > Metazoa > Chordata > Aves > Passeriformes > Regulidae > Regulus > Regulus satrapa. Next base: position 81,454 of record VWZN01021662.1, on the reverse strand, counting down.
CTGACTTCTTCTCTCCTGTCTCTACAGAAACAGTACAAGGACCAGACAATATTTTTTTCCAACGTGTTAAGCCACTGCTGTTGGGTTTGAGGCATATTATAAAAGGCTTTATATTCTGGTCATAGTTGCAGTATAGTCGCAGCTTTACCACATTAAACTTATTACTTACCAATATTCTCGTTTGTGGAAGGGGAGGTTTACAACTTTTGGAGAGGCATTTTCTAAGATGCAAGTAAACAGAATAACTAGGCATTATTATGGTTTAGGTTCTCATTTCCCCTCTCTACCCTGCTCTATAGTAGGGAGAACTATGTTCTTTTGCATAGGAAGTCAATCTACATCTAGAATGACCCTCTCTCAATTTCAGTCTTGGTACCCTCAATGACAGTGACAAAATTTTAGTGTGACAGTCCACCTCTCTGTGAAAAGGATTTATGCATATAAATATATGAGTGCACTTGTCCACATTTTTAAATATGAACCTGCATATGCATGTACATACACAAGGAGAAGCCACCCAGACTACAAAACTGCACCGACTGAAGACATTCTTCAACTGATATAAAGAAGGAGAACATTGTGAAAACTTTGTCCATGTTCCTGTAGCACCCAAAATAGTCAATATGACTTAAGTGGGACAATTTTAGCTTTTCCGTCAGGAACCACAACAACTCCGGTCTCAGTGGATCTGCACAAGACACTGTCATTATCACCGGATCATTGACACGATAGACCAAAAACAGCTCCAGTCTATCGTGTCAATGTGCACTTAGGGAGCCCTTAATCCATGGATCATTGGCATACGATGCTGTAAAATCTCTGTAGGAGACGTTATGGTGTAGCGAGTCAATGCACACCTAGGGACTCCTCCATTTGTGAATCATTTACAGTGCATCATGCCAATTTATACTCAGGGAGCCTTTAATCTGCAGGTTGGTGCATTTAGAGTAGCCCCGTATACTGGAAATTCTTGTAGGCTAACTGTTGTACTGTAAACAGAAAGTTCACTTTCTTAAATAAATTTCGGGTTCTCCAAAAGGATCTCCTGAAGGCATATGAATTCCAGTGGCACAATGATGTATCATGCCATGAAAATTTGTAGCTTGCTGGGGTTCTAGGGAATCTTTCAAAATCTCAGTGTAAGAACAAAGGCCAAAAAATGCTGCTGCTGAAACCTTTGTGGTTTTGACCCTCCTGTAAGTTTTTAAAAAATGCTTGAACCAGTCTTTTTAGCATGCTGCTTACAAAATAAATTAATCCCGGGGGCCTTCTGTGCTAAAGGATCATTGATCATTTTCATAAGAGCACCGAAAGTATCCTTTTCTGCAAATAATGAATGAGTTGCTGATCCAAAAATGAGACTATTGAGGCAGCTAAATATTTACCAGGGTGATGAATTTTTTTTAATGGTTTTCCATTTAGTAATGTGTATTTGACAACCTGCAGATACCTATCCACCTAGTGACATCTGCCCATCAAGCCTAGAAGCTATGATTTGTGACCACAAGTGGGTCCAGTTACTGAAAACAGAGAAAAGACAGCCTTCCTGTTAAGTATCCATCCCCCAAGTCTTCATCCTGGTATAAATCACTGTCATTCCATTGACTTCAGTAGGTTTGCAGCAATTAACACCAGCTGACAGCCTAGCCCCATATTTAGCAAAAGCTAGTTTCCAAGGCTAATGGGGTTGATTCAGACCTTTTGCTTACCAGGCAGCTTTGCCACAGGGAATTTAAAAATTCTTTTCCTTCTAAAATGGATGTAAAATTTACCAAAGGCCAGTTCTGACTGCCTTGTTATTTATGATCCCGTGGTTCCTTTTATGAGGACAAGGTATTTCTGCAATGCCCTTTGCCAGCATCCCCTGGATACTGGTGAACATGAGTGCTGGGTACCACTTGCTTGCTGCCTCTCTCCCAGCTGCATGCACAATTTGCACCACGCTCTGCTGCTCCACAGCTAAAGGGCATGGTGGGCACACCAAGCACGCCTCACTTCGAAAAGCGACAGAAACGTGAAACCCTTCTCTGGTGTTTGACCACAACAAAGCGCCCCAGACGTTCAACCTGGGATTTATGTGGTGTCTTGGGAGCTTTCCCTGCAAGCTCGTCAGGACTGCTGCTTCAGGCAGGCCTGGCGTCACGGCGTGACTGTCCAGGCCCTTCGGAGAGCCCGTGGCATCCCACGAGCGTGGGCTGTGTGGGAGGGTGGGCAGCGGCGTGCAGCCAGGCTGAGGTTGCTGCTCCCTGACTCGGAAACAAAAGCGCTTGACAGGGGCAAGAGTGCAAGCACAGTCGGAGCCGGGGAAGCAGCGAAGCAGTAATCCAGGGAGTCAGTAGATCAGCTGTGGGGATGGGGGGGAGAGCGGGGAGCAGAGGGCGGTGGTGAGGAGAGGGGAGAGCTGGCAGGTCTATTTGAATATCAGGCTCTGCCACACTCGAGGCTCCGCTGACAACTTCATTACCTCCACATATAAAAATGACTGCAGGGTAATGCAAATGGCTTTTGCGTTGTACACTCGCCTGCGTTCTGCGTGCTGGCTGCAGGCTGAAGAGACCTGGCAATGGAGCCTGGAGGCAGACGAGCTTTTGTCCAATTTAATAGGATATCTCTTCAAGGCATAATCCTCCCCTCTCACTCCCCATGCATTATGGAGTCCAGTGACCTGGCTCTTCAGGCACGGGGAGAGAAGGGGGGCTGTCTCCGGCTTGACCTCATCTGTCAATCACGGAAGAAAGAAAGCGATGGGAGGAGGAGGGAGGGATGCCTATCTATCTATAAGAAATTTCTAATGAATGTTAAGCAAATTTCCTACAGCCTGACACGGTGATCTAATTAATATTATAGAAATGTCGACGGAATATCATTCTGCAGATAGGATTTATCACCTTGAACTGCTGTATAACTGATGGTGAAGGAATGGGCACCCCTGTCCCCCCTGATGCTGATTAAATTAGACATAAGCATCAATATGTTACTTATTGGAGACTAGAATTTCATGCTATTACTCTTCAGTTAATCAGAGAACTGTATCTTTTTTTAAAAGATATCAGACTCCCAGTTCTGCTTGTCTGATAAAACAGATGAACGGCTTGAATATACGACACTCACTGTGTGGGGGAAAAATTCAAAAAGAAATTCTACCTAAAGCAGGCCGAAAGGTCCTGCAATGACTTTGGGAAAGCTCATTCTGAATCCACCTGACCCAAATTCAGAGCAGCGCTGTTTCAGATGAACAGAGTGGGAACATAACATTATTAATGCCCCTTTATTGAGCATGAAGAGACTATTTAGAAGGAGATCTGACATTCACTTGTCCAAAATATTTGGAGATAAGTCTTTTCCTGCTGTACAAGATGTATCCAAGCCTTATTTTCTGAAGCAAGGGCGCCCAAGAGTGCCTAAGAGCACTGGGTTGTGGCACAGTTCTGCTGCCTCTTGCCTGAACCAGTCACAACCCACTGGGCCCTAGTATTTACCTACCAAAACCTGGAAATGCAGAGTAAGCCTTAAGCTCTTCTTGTAAGGAGCTTTATCCTAATTACTTGTTGTTAGGGGACTCTCATATGCGAGTAGCAAACTCCTCTTTCCACAGCAGTACACAACACCTGAGAAGTTGATGGGGTTTTTTTTTCTAGATTTTGTTTTGTTCAGCCTTTATCATCCTTCCTCAAAGAATGTGCACAGGAAACATTTCCTCTTGGAGCAACTTTGTTCAATGCAGAATGATCAAGGCACATCAGCACAGGGACACCACCAATAATGATAACCAGTGGCTGAAATAATTGACTTTTCCTTGATGTGTTTACTGCCTAGGAATCATTATACAAAAAAAAAAGGAGGGAGCATGGTAACTGTCGTTATGTTTTGCAATTATGTGTGTCTTCTTTTATAGAAGGTAGACATGTTCAAGAACACATACCTAGGTAAAAAGACATGACTTTAAGCATAGGAAAATAGTGGTAGAGTATCAGGAAACATTTCCTCACAGTGAGGCTCTCAATTGTGCAGTGGTCACCCCAGGGAAGTGATAGAAGTCTTGGCACTTGAGTAATTTAAAATTAGAGTGGGTAAAGCACAGGGGAATATACTGTTGGGAACAATCCTGTATTGATAGTTGAATAGACACAGTCACCTAATTGGTCTTTTCAGGCAGAAGTGGGAGTCTGTGATGACTGATCTGTCCCTTAGGCATTAGGTTGCAGAATGACCATTTTGCATCGCTAAATGCCTGTTCCTGATTTTCTGGTTGGACAGTTTAATGCATTTCTAAGCTTGGCTAGCAGAGATGAATATTGTTGCATCCTACATGGTGCATAAAAATGTTAAGCTTGAAGGAAGTTCTTATGGCAAATAAGAGGATTTGTGATTCTGATCCAAAATGTTGTGATTAAAATCTAACAGCAGGATACAAAATTTAATGAATGGGTGCCAGCATCCTTTTGCTCTGGGTTCAATTTCACAATCTGTTTAATTTTGCACTGCCACCGGCAAGCAGAAATCCTGCCACCTCACAACACTGGCAATCACTGCCTTTCCCATCTTTCTCCCTTGTGCTAGCACTAGTGTCTGTGGGGCTGCATGGTCAGCTAGATCTCTAAAAATGAAAAGTTACCCTGTGACACCCCCCCAAAGACTTGTGCTCAGCCAGATCAGCTCTCAAAGCAGCTGCGTGCTGTGCTGTGTGGATGCTGAGGCCAGCAGAGGTGAGAGATACTGATATGGCTATGCAGCTTTAGGCTGGGGGCTCTGTGACAGCCCGGGCTTAGGTCAGCCTCTGCTGATCAGCAAATCCAGTCCTCTTTATTTTAATGTTTTGGAAAAATAAGGCACAGCTAGCATAAGCGCTTTGCTATGGTTGTGTGGTCAGTCTCCCAGAGCTTCAGCTAACTTAGGGTCATCATTTGATGACCTTCCCTAAAGATCCTCAGTAGAAGTCAGATCCAGATGCATAGTGTGGGATTCAGCTCATCTCATTTAGCAGGCTAAAAGTTAGGTTTCCAGCATCAGCTGTCTGCATCCCAAGAAAAGAGCCAGCATCTCTAGAGAGTGATTCACCTCCTGTAACTTAGGCTTAGCCTCAAGCACCAGTTTCAGGCTGGGATGAATCTGAATGACTGCAAATGAAACCCAGATGACTAATTCAGACTAGATATCTAATTTTCCACAGCAAAAGTGAGCTGGTGTGAATGCCTATCCTTGGATATAGAGAATTAGCCCATGAAGTGCTTGTGATAATGATAAGCTTCAAAATTATATTGAAATATTGTTTTAAATATGCTTTTAGCAATCAAATCCACTTTCAGAGAGGGAGCTTTGAAAAATACCTTTTGGGATTGAGAAAGATTTTTTGTGGTCCCACAACAACACTTCTCTGTCTCAAACAGGTGTTTCATCTCTCTCGCACATTCTTCTCAGACCCCAGAAGGCATAAACTCACAGAGTAATTTTGTTTTGTTTTTTATTAACTAGAACCATTTTCCCCTTAATTTGCAAAAAGCAGAAACAATTGGATAGCAAGCTAAGGTGAAGGAGTGCTAAGAGTGACATGGGACATAGCCCCACTTTTAAAGCCTACTAGCTGGCTCATACACTCCTGGGTCCAGGCACAGCCACACAACTCCTCACTCAGGTCACTGCCCTTGGCAATACATCAAGGTTTGTGTTCATCAGGACCAACTCACCCATGGCCCAGGGAGCACTCAGATGCACCACTCCACTCCAAATAGATGTCTTGTGGTTGTTACACCTGGCTATAAACTTGGACCTCTAAAAGTTGAGCTTTTCTAATACACTTACGCATGAAGATTGTGTCTGTGTGACTTCCGCCAAGGCAGGGCATGGCACACAGCACGAGCAAACACAGACTGCATCACCCACCATTTTGTGCCACCTGTGTCCTATCCCCCAACAAATGTACGGTCGTATTTGTGCTCGTGCGTAAGCATTCATTTATCACCTTCAGTCCTAAAATGCCAGGGGATAAAAACAGTGCAGTTCATTCCTTTTAAACACTTGGGAACTCCTGTGTCCTAAGGAAAGCAGGAGTGGGGTACAACATTGGCTTTAAACTACACAAAGCTGCAAAACTCCTCTACTTTGAGAGCTGTCTGTTTGCAGAGTGACGACAAAGTGCACCTTCCCAGCACAACTTACAGACTGCTCTTCTTACACATTTAAAACAGAGATGAGGAAAATATATACAGATTTACTAACATTCCAAAATGATGAAATACAGTAGGAGAGGAATGATAACTTTCCTTTTCAGCAACTGCTCTAACCTACACTAATGAGTAGACTGTTAGGAATTTTCTTCACTTAGCATTTCTCATTATTAATAAATTTTGCACTGACAACTATAAAGTGAACACTTTGGATTTATGCACCTAACCTAATTACATATGCTGCATGTACGCATTTCATTATTTACTTGACAGATTCATTCCTTGATACCATAAATAATTAAAGAAGGATCAAATATTAACAATCAGATACATGTTAATTCTCCTCAAATCTGGGGAAACAAACACATTTTATTTTCTGCTTAATAAAATTGGAATAAAATAAAATGCTTTCATTAGAAGGATTACAAAAAAAATAGGTAAAGTTCTTGAGTGTCATTTTTATTTTGCATAGAGTGAAAATTAAAATGTCCAGCTGCTCTCTAGTCCCTTTACAGGAACACATATAGCAATTTTAATAAGTACAAAAGGTTAGTAATTCCCTTTTGACAGTTTCTAAATGAAGCATTTTGGTTTGTCAGGCAGTTTGTCAGAGGGAGGTGACTTCAAATATAAAGTCTGATCCTGTTCCCATGAATGTCAACAACAAATTTGTACTGAACTTCAAGCAGGACAGCATCCATCCCATTTTTTCCTATATATTAGTGGTTCATTTCTTTCCAGTCTGAAAACCCGAGCTTGTCCTCTCTCACCAAGCACAGTCAGCTGAGCAAGGGCTTGATCCTGCTCACTGGGGAGCCCTGCTGCCAATAAAAGGGGAAATTTTGCTCCTGGCCCTTTCTGCTGCTGTGTTGCATCCTCTCTGGAAGCATCCTGCTCGGGGTTTGGAGGGGATTTCTGTAGAGGGCATTGCACAGCAGGAACCAGGCAAGGCAAGGAACTACGTGGCCCTTCCTGTGCTGCCAGACAGCCCCAGGAACTGCTCAGGGCCTCCAGAGTTAGGGTTCTTCTCAGAAGAGTTACTGCTTAAGCTCTGAGTTATAATTAAATCTGCAGGCGAATTATTTGCGATGGAAAGCTGCTCCCAGTCACAAACCCGCACAAACTGTCTTGCCTGCTGTGCAATTTAAATTGATGTTTAAATATTTCTCTACACATTATTCAATATCTCCATTTGATCAAAAATATTCTCCAATTTGAAGAAATTTACTTTTGGATATCACATTCCACAATTTTATCATTTTAAAGGTGTTAAAAATTCATAGATTGCCACATTATTCATCATGCAAGATTAATGCCAGCCTGACAGGTTTTGCAAAGATGTGGGTTTTTTTTTTTTCTAAGTGCATATACCATATCTGTATGAGATGCACCATGGTTGTTGAATATTGATTATTCACATCTCCTTTCTTATTTCTGATGCTAAAGAGAGAATATTAGGGTGTGATTGTCAGGGTTAGCATCTCTCTGACCTACACATGTACTATTAATAATTTATGAGTTGATTTGAAATAGATCTCTGTGAAATGAGCTGGCAATAAGCAGGGCTGTCTAAGATGACAAAGATTCAGAACAGGCCAACTCATGTACATTAGCTTCCTGGTTTCAATCTGAAAACAAAATGAAACAAAACCTCCGTGTGCCTTATGCAGTAGTTAGAGATATATTATTTGAATACACAAATAAATATCACTGCTCCATCTTCAAATTTATGTCTGGATGATGCAATTGATACATTAGTCAAACTTTCTAAAGTATTACACTTGTTCAAATATGTAAATATATCTACATGATGCATAAATGAGTGATACAAAGTATGGCAATCTGTTGGTCAAGCCAATGAACATCTGCTTAAAAATACAGAGCCAGCTCACAGACTCCTAATTCCATTTAAGAGTTGTCTCCCTGAGTCCAAAGAAGATAAAAATAACAAAGGTCAAGACCTGCAAATGCAGCTGCTGGATTGGTTTGGGGTTGCCAGCATCTAATGGGAGCTCTTCAAAGACTAACCTTATGGGGCTCCCTACATTAAAAGCCTTCTTTCTTTGCACTTGATCCCCTAATTTATCCCTTCATTAAGGGATAAATCCCTTAATTAAGAGAGCAGCCCTGCTTATGTCCACAGACTTACTGAGGATGCCCAGATTGCATTTCAGGGATGTTCTCAGGAGCAGACCTGGAAAAGGCAGCATGTCACCTGACTACTGATAGCAGGCACACCCTGGGCAAGGTGCCTCTGGCAGAGCTGCACCCTGCCACAGCTGCTCATGGAGAGAAAACTGCCCCTGGCAAGGGGCAGTGGGACCACAGAGTGTTCTGCTGGGACAGGGCAGGGCCAGCCATGCTCAGGACCTTCCCAGCACCAGTTTAGGCGCAATAGCAGCAAGTGAGACACAGCTAAGAAGCCACAACAGGACTGCCCACTGCTTTTCAGAGGGCACTCCTAGTAATTTCATAGTAACACTGACTTCTGCCAGCTCCCCCAGAAGAGACACTTCTAGTAAACCTCAGGCCTGATCAGCTAATATTTAGCTTCTCTATGCCTATGCCCTTCTTTCATTGACTGCTGGGCTACATGTGTTTGTTACTCACAGATGAGGGGTATTTCTGGCTTCCTTGTCAGATGAACTCTTGAGATCCTGAACTCTTAACAAACATGGAAATATCCCATATAAGGTTGTTTATTTATTTTAAAATGGGATGCAAAATCAAATGGTAAAAGCAAAAATCTAGCCGACCTGAACAAGAAAGAGACGGTTATTTTAAAAGCAAACAGCCAACAGTTAGGCATAGGGAAACTAGTTAATACCTTGTTACAATTTTAAAATAAAGATGTTCAACCAAGGAAATTACACTGAACTGCACAAGCTAGGGCAGAACAGAGCAGTGTGTTAGAGACATAGGGGTGTTGCAGTGACACAAAGACAATGAAATTGGATGACACCAGCTCTTCTCGGTGGGAGGGTTTTCTCTGTCTGTCTCCTGGGAGCTTCGCTGCACATTCTTTGCAGGAAACCTTTCCACCCAAAGTGGCAGCAAGCCTTTTGGAAATCTTATTAATATTCTTCCTCAGTGCTGTGAAGTATGCTGCAGCCAGGAGATGACAGTTGCCTTACCGTGAGCAAGAGAAGAGCAGGGGACTAACACCACCACTGACATACTCCAGTAAAATTGCCTTGCTGGTCTCTCAGAAAAAGAAATTAATCAAGAGGGAGAATTGACTCATAATCGCAAGCCCAGCCAGTGGCCAAAGCAGTTATTTATTATTTGTGGTATGGCACACTGAACACATTCTTCCCAGACAAATCAGAGGGCAAGGTCCTTGCCCTGAAGGAGATACAATTTATGGAGCTGACCCTGCAAGATGCTGTGGGCCCTCCCGGGAAGAGAGGAGCAATTTCATCTCAGGATGATTTTGGCATATCTTGGGAGGTCTCGCCTCTCTTGCTAACACAAATGGTTCTTCTGACTCCAGGGGATGACTTCTGTAAGCGAGGATAGTTTGGTTTTTAAACTGTGACTTCCAAGAAGTAAAATATTTTATCTGTCTGTAGAGGTTCTGCATATGCACAGTACTCATACCTGCATAACTGAGAGGGAAGCTTGAACTTCTCAGATCTATCAGGGGAGCTGCAAACCATCACACATTCAAGTGGCAGAGTTCAGCATACAACTCTCAGCAGGCTCCAAAGCATCATTTTCTGGAGGGAGATTTTGCCAGGGCAAAACCACATAAAAAAAACCAGGGAATGAGCAAGAGATGTGACTCTCCTGCTGCTGGCATCCCTGAAACTATCTTCACCCCTTGTTGGGTCAGGAGAACTTTAGCCAGAGGCCTCTTTATATCCTCCCTGCTATTGCAGGGAAATAGCTGAAATTCTCTGCTATAGCAGAGAAACTGAGAACTGCCAGAGGAGTAGAGGAGTAGAGGAACCTTCTACAGGAACAGCAGTTCACTTTCTAAAGACAAATTCTTAAGGTCTCCTTGAGTTGTTCCCACAGGGGAATTTGGGTCCTGTCTTCTAAGAAATTTCAGGGAGTGCTGAGGTCGATGGTTATGAATTAGTGCAAGTACATCACCACCACTGCACACAGAAAAATACCAAGATCAGTTCTCAGACTAGCAAAATTCCTTTTGGACTACTAAGTACTGAAGTAGCTTAGTAGAATACTCTTCTTACAGGATGCAGTGCATCAGGGAACATTCAGCTCATCAATCCAAAGCATCAATGAGTTGGCCATCTTCAGAAGGAAACATAAGCCTCATCTTTTTACAATGGCTCCAACAACATCCAGGAACAAGAAGGGACAAATTAAACCAAGGAATTTCCTAATGGCTCTCTTCTGTGGGAAAGAGGAAAGATAACATTGTACTTCTGGCTTTTAGAAAGGACAAAAAACTCTCTTATTTACAGGCAGTGGCCTGCCCTGATAAATGTGTTGTAGGAAGCCACTGTGATTAGTAAGGAACAAAGTGGGAGGGAAAAGCCAGTCAACTCCAGGAACAGCACAATGCCCTGTCCTTGGCACAGTCTTCATCTCCTGCTCAGAAGTCATCATCACTTTGTACAAACAATACAGGAATTAAGGATAAGCTTGCAGAGCCTTCTGGTAAAGTGTCTCTGTCACTACCCCAAGAAAAAAAAAATCTGGTCAAAAACAAAACATGAACCTTAAATGATTCTGTTCGGATTAAATTAAATGGGTTGTAATCTAGAAAATCATATTTACCTACAGTACTTGCTTTTTATACCAATTTTTGAACTTTTTTTTTTTTACTTATGAAAGGCCAGATCGTATATCCCACCAGCAAAATAAACTCACATGGAAAAGAGGTCTACTGAAATCAGCTGAACAGGCAACACAACTTTGGAAAAGGATCAGCAGTGCTGACTTACACCAATGGTCTTTACTCATGCTAGCAGTTCCAAATAGTTTTTTAAAAACCAGTGTCATGGACGGATGAGTAAAGACTCAAAGATCTGGCCAAAATCAATCTTTCCTATACCTTTTAGTCAACATCAGCCCTGCTTCCTTCAGTCCAGTTCCAATGATAACACCATCTAATATCAACAAGACTGCAGCACTTCTGCAAGTGTCCCTCAGAGAAAATGCTGAGGGACACTAAACTGCTTATTTAACCAAGCTGAACAAGGTACCCTAATTACCTCTCTCTTCTCACTTCCTGTTTTTGTAATTAGTGAGAAAAGTGAGTAACTCTCTTTTTCCAAAATAGACATAAATCTCTGTTATGAATGCTGCTACCCAAAAGATAATTAGCCCAAAATTTGCAAATGCAATACATGCCAGAGGGAGTTTGGTTTCCAAGTGCTAGAATGCAGTGCTGGGAAGCAAAAAGCAAATCCCTTTTGGGTGTTTCAAGTCAAACATCAAAATCTGGGACCCTCTTCTACCTCTTTGGAGTGCTTTGTGCTGATAGCTGGGGTGAGATTTTCACAAGGAGCGGGGCACTTTGTCCTTCCCAGCAGGTAATGCAGGAGGAACACTGTTCCTCCCTCATCTGAGAGAGATACACTGTACATCATTGTGGTCACCTCTCTGTTCCTCAGTTTCCTCAGCTGTAAAAAAGCAGATCCTGTTTATTGTAAGGCTGAATTAATTCCTCATCACAAAAGACTTTGAGACTCTGGACAGGAAAGCTTTATCATAAACACAGACAAATTATTAACTTCCTATATTCAGCCCATGATGTGTGGACTCTGATGCCAAGGTGGACATTGATTTCCCAGCAAAACTCAAACTATCCACGAGCCAAGCTTGCTTTCAGACTTCTTTTTGTGTGTGACCAAACTGGCAGCACTTTTATGGACAGACACTCATATCTGAGACCTCTTCTCCCAATGCCTTAGATCACTGGAAACAACAAGAGTCTTGAGCCTTTTAGGGAGCAGGAAATAAAATACAAGATGCATATAAACGGCACTTAGAGGGAATTTCTTGCCAAATATTAAGAACCTATCTTATATAAAAATGGTTACTCTTCCAACAAAGATATTTCTTGGGGCTATAAGAATGTCCCAAGGTGCACTTTCATATGGTTACTTTTCTGTCCTAGGACCAGGTTTCCCAAGGCTCTTGCACATCATGGGAGCTTTGGGCTTCTTCAGGGAGTGAGTCAGAGTAAATTTGTTTAGGAGCCAAACTCCTTAGGTCAGTATTAGCTTTTAAGAAAAGCTCTCCCTGCACTTTTAGTGCCTCAGTCTCATAATTCAAAACACAAAGCCCTCAAATGACCATCAAAAGTAAAAAGTGCTGTGCAGACACAAATGAGAACACGGGAACCCTGAACATTATGGGTGAACTCCTGTCCCACACTGAGGATTTTAATTAAAGCCCAGTCTTATGGGATGAGTGCTGGGTCCAGACCAAGTTCTGCATTACTGCCTGACAGCCTTTGCCTTCACGAAAAGTAAGAACTGGGTCAAACCAGCAGGTCCTGGGACTCTGAATCTGCTCTTGCATAGGGACCACCAGCAAATGCTGAAAGTAGACTGCAAGGGCAAGACAGGAATAGGGTGGTGCCTCTCCCCTAAGAGACCTGACCATCTCTCAGCCCTACACGGGTTGTTTTTATCCACACACACAAGCCCAAAATTCATCAAAAGCCAAACAACGCCAAAAAAAAAAAAAAATGTGTCCAGAAATGCATAGATCAAAGAATGAGCTGCTAAAATACCTCATCCAGCCATAAATGAGGAGTGTTCTGAATAACTCATGGCTGCATTTCCAGGTTTTTAACACCCTCATCTGACCCAGGCTTTTAAGAGACTTGGCCACCTATGGCTGCTGACTTCCTTTTCCTTGCACAAACCTTTTAAGAATGTGTTGGTTATAGAGGAGTTAAAACAGAATCAAGATTCCTGACACTTGGCTCAGAGGAGTGACTTCAGAAAAATCAGAAGTACTCTCTTTCTGAAGCACAAGGAGATACTGTTCTTTTGGAACCGTTTTAATTAACTGAAATAACAGGAAATAAGAACATTTGAGAGGTTTTGGAAACCAGAAATATATGGAGTTTTGAAAGCATGAACATGGAAAAGGAAAGGACGGACTTTGTAGTCCACTTTATCATCATTATTATTGATCCTGCAGGACAAAGGAAATGGCTTTAAACTGAAAGAGGGTGGGTAGGATTAGATATTAGGAAGATATTCTTTACTTTGAGATTAGTGAAACACTGGAACAGGCTGCCCAGAGAAGTTGTTGACAGCATATCTGCAGGAGTTTTCAAGGCCAGGCTGGAGGGAGTTTTGAGCAACCTGGTCTAGTGGGAGGTGTCCCTACCCATGGTAGGGGGTTTAAAACTTTAATGTCCCTTCCAACCCAGCTAATTCTATAAGTCTATGAAGACCCATGACTTAAAATAAGTACACAAAAATTAGGAAATAAATCCAGAAGTTCATCTATATATTGTCTTTCAGAAACAAACAAACAAAAAATGACTGTATTTGAAAATGACTGTTTTAAGATGTTCTCTATTTCAAAGAAAACATTTTTCTGTTTTCAGGAAAAAAATTACTACAACACATTCAAAAAGGCCATCTATTGGTTCCAACAAAAGTGTAATTTTTAATCTCAGTGTCATTCAGAAAACAGAATTCTTTAATTCCCCACACAAGCAGAAGAAACATTTTACCATTAACTTCAACTGAATCAGTGCTTAATAGTCTTAAACACCTCTATCGTGAAATTTGCGTTTAGTATTTGCACAAAAACTAAACCAGCCCTCTAATATTGTTCTAAGTAACAAAACATGTGAAGCAAATATATTTTTGTTCAGAAGGCTGAACAACTGTGGGGCTTTTTTTCTGTATAATATTTTTCCTTGCTTTTCGATTAACCATCAAAGAATAAAAATAGTGTAAGAATCTGACAAAATATTAATCTCATCTGATGACTGTTTTCTTATCTACAAGCCAGGAAAAAAAAAGAAAGAAAAAAAAAGAGCAGACAGTAGAAGTAATTTTGAAACCATTCAAAATCATGAGCATCACAGGAAAGTTCTACCACCCACGCATATTATAAATATAACCATGGGAAGAAATCAGAGAACGTGCAAATACCTGTAATTGCAGTATCCATTTAAACTTTTAAATGGTTTTCATTGCTGTTTGAAATAATGCTAAACTCGGGCATATCCTGGCACATTTAACATGGAAATTAGATGTGCTTGATCAACATTTTAACAAGAGGAACATTTGGGCAAAACCTATAGCTGCAGCAGTACCTGGGTGGTTTGCTGCTCCGAATCATCAGAAAAGCAAAGATAAACAACTGATTGAGACAATGGTTGAGTTGGGTGTACTGCCATAAGCGATAAATTATTCCCCACCTTTGGGAAAATATGAGATAGCTGACATGAGTGAAGATTTTTTAATTCATCAGGAAACAGTTAAGACAAAACACATTCTTTGAAGAACAATCAAATCCCAATCTATTGGTCTGATTTTTTACAAATTTATTTATTTTTTCTACATCAAGAAGATCAAAGCTATGATCCAGATTATTGGCCCAAATTTCGGACTGAATACACTTTAGTGTCAGGGTTTCATTTAATCATCCCTACACAATGATGAACATCAAGGCCAATATGTATATGGTCAAAAATGTCCAGAGGATCAGAGCCTTATTAGCGGTGTTTTATTTTTAATCTGCATTCGACTTTACAGTCTTTCCAAATAATTGTGGTTTTACTGTCCCTACCTCTGTTTTACGACTTTTCCCTTCTCCTCACGGCAGCAAATGGTGGATCTAAGCAATTGTGAAGGGGAAATGTTCAACAGCCAAATGGCATGAAGTAAGGATAAAATGAAAAAAGGAAAAACACTCCTCCATTTCTGCATGGCATTTATCACAAGAGTAGGTAAACACTTAGCATGTGGAAATCTGATAAGGCCTCATGAAAAACCTTTTAATGTCATGGCTAACAACTGCATTCGCTACCAGGGCAGTCATTAACAGGTTGCCAGGAGAGAAAATATAAGCTCCTAGACTGTTTCCATACAGACTGCACTCAATGTTATTACTACCACACCAATGCCAAGAAATTATAATGGCACGAGGGCGCTCCCCAGCCAGGCACCGTGAAAAACCGAACTGAGACGTTGTCACAAAGCAGAAGACAAAGGGATTTTTCTTACTCTTTTCGGTCTTTGTGCTGGGGGAAGTTGAGGCATATCATGCGCAGCCACCCTTGCCATGGCTGGCTGCATGGAGGCTTGTGCTTGTCCCTGGATCTAGCTTTTCCCCATGCTGAGCATCCTTTTCCCCATGAGGAAAGGTGTCACAATCCAGGCTGAGAGACAAGTACCTCCCAGTCCTGCCTTCCTCAGGGTCATGACCCAAACCTTTCTTAAGAATTCCTAGGTCCCTCCAGCTCTTGGCAGCCCACACCCCGCTCCCAGAATCTCTGACGCTGTGCTCAAGTGGCTCCTGGGAGGATCCATCTGAAGGTCAGCCCGAGAGGCAGCAAGCCCCATGGTGATGGCACAGACCTGCCCTCCAGGCACTTTCCATCATCCCAGGTCTGCCTTTGTGGCATTTTCACTGCTAAGGAGCTGGGAAAATCCCACTCTGGTGCTTGCGCTGTCCAGGATACATCCCTCTTCTCCCTCCCTTGCTCTGCTCCATACATGAATAAATTTTTTTTTTTCTTTTCTCTATTTTTTTTCTCTTTCCCATTACCCCTTTAATGCAGAGCAGGGCTGCTGATTACAAAAGAGGCAGTTTGACTTGAGCAATAGGTCTTCTTCACTAATCCTCACTGTCATGGAAATTCCAGCTGCTACAAGAATAAGAGGCTCAATCCATATTTGCCAGCTCTAATATGAAATCTGTCAGGGCCCAAATTAATGAGTTCCAAATTCCTTACATCACGATAACAGGTTAAGACTGGTCAATTAATTACATAAATCCTTCCCGATTCATTGTGCATTTTCAGGCGACATTGTGTCTTACATAACTGGGTGACACAAGGCCTTTTGGCTCCCGCTGTTCTGCAGAAAAGCCTCCATTTAAGAGCAGCAAACGTCATGCCCGGGCTCTGCGCTGGGCCCTAACCGCTTTTGTATAAAAATACATAAATGAAGCCATTAATAAACAGCAACGCGTGCTTTCCGAGCACGCCGGAGCCGTGCGGGGGCTCTCCCGCGGGGCGGCAGGTGCAGCCTCGCTGCGCCGATCTCCCTCTTTCGCCCGGCCGCGGGAGGGACCCGGGGCTGGGGAGGGGTGAGGGAGCCGGCGTGAACCGGGAGCACCCAGAAACACCCAGAAAGACCCAGAAAGGAG
>VWZN01021662.1:28254-64812 GCA_013396955.1 Regulus satrapa | reverse complement strand
CGGTGCCGGGGCGCACACGCAGCCACGGCCGCGGAGCAGCCGCGGGAGCCCCGCCGGCCAAAGGCGAGCCCGAGGGCCGCAGTCCGATCTCTGCTCTACGAGGCCGCCCGAATTATTTTCTTAAGGAGGTTTTGTTCTAGGAGGCGAAGAATCGACTTAACCCGGGAAAGGCGCATTTTTAACACCCAAGCAGAGAACAATTGTGTAATAATTTCCTAAAGTGTTTATAGGCTTTTCGTGAAAAGAATCAGCTTTGAGACTGGAAATTATTTTTTTAAGCTTTTGCCACCTTGTAAAAGTTAGGGAAGAAAAATAAAGCCCCCCGGTCCTTAGCCCTGAGCCTAGTCCTGCAATTATAGGGAAACGACACGGGACCGTACAAGGTTCATTATTATTCTTACCCATACCGTGTGTAACAGAGCAAGTCACCAACATTTTTTAATAATTCGTAGTAATTATATAAAATTTAAATATTGACCTGGAAAACAAATTCAGTATGTCACCTGTCAAAGTCGTGGACACTGAGGTTTGCACTGTTCTACACTGTGGGATTTAGAGTATAGATTTCCCTCAGTGCTTATGGAAATACATTGCGATGTAAATGACGATTTTCAGTCCAAACAGACCATCTTTGTGGAGTTTCTTTGCTATTCTTTTTGTAGAAAATGTAAAGAAGTGAAAACTCAAACACAACAGAGCTCATGCGTACACACAGTGTGTGTATATATATATATATATATACAAATATATATACACTATACTTATATATATTTGTATATATATATACAAATATATATACACTATACTTATATATTTGTGTATATATACAAAAATAACTGAAGAGTAAATTACACATGGTAAGTCATAAATTGATTAGGATACTGATACTGAAATAAAGGAAACCTCACTGTCAGTTTTAAACATGAGCTAGAAAGTAGTAACTTGTTTTATTTAATTACCTAAAAGCTTTTAAGAAATCATCATAAAAATGAGGATGTAAAGCTACAAGGAAAAGATGAAGAAAAGCTTTTGAAGGCAGAATTATTGCAATTAGATATAATGTAATCTGATTACTACTTCTAATTTTAAAATTAGGTACTATCCTGGTTTTTTTTAAAAAAGCTAACAGGAAATGTCAGCATTATTCAAAACTAAAAAATTAGCCTCAAAATACCAGTGATCAGCTGATCAAACTGTACATTATACAGTGTTGAAAAATTACAAAATCATTAAAGTAACAAAAGACAGTAAAATTATTGTTTACCATTTACATTTGTAAAAGTTGCATTTACTGTTCCAATGAAACAAAAAGCCTTAAGTTTTTATATGTGATTATATACAGCTGATACATGAAGGGAGACACAGTAGAGAGCATGGAGTATTTTCCCTCCCCCCCCACTGCTAAGAAAAATTTCAGTAAAACTAACTACAAAAACAACATTCAAAAAGATACATATCTGAACAAATTCCTGTCAAAGCTGAAAAGAAAGTTATAGCAGTTTTAGATTTTTTTAACAGAACGATGAAGAAAATAAGAGAATAACAATAGAGCTATTAGAAAACAAGTATTTATTTCAGAAACATCATCATTTGGAAAACACTCACTGACATACTGACAAGCTCCTAGAATTAAAAAATAAAATCAGCCACAAAGGCTCTCCAAACCTTGCGCTTCTGTAATTTTTGTAGGTACTGAGTACTTGTGTTAGTAAGCCAGAACTGTAAAGTGCTTCAAGGGTTTAGCTCAATCTTTTAAAACAAAAGAAAAATCTACACTGTCTTAAATTAAAATGGAAATATCCTTCTCAACATTACTCCAGTTTTTATTTTTAAAGCCTTCCCACCACTTAAATAAATTTGCTAAACTTTTTTTTTTTTAATGTAATGTACCATCTTAAGAAAATACAGAAAAAAAGTCAAATAATCAAAATCTCTGACTGGAAGTAACAGCTATTTTTAAGCTACTTTTTAGTGGTAACTTGTTGCTTTAATTAAACATTATCACTTTTACATTAAAAATAGCATTGCTGCTGACTCACATACAAGCTGAGAGGGTGAACAGACACATGTGTGCAATTCAGTAAGACCTAGCAAAAAGAAACATGGATATTTATCTTACAAAGTGCTACCATCAACAAAATATAGTGGCTTAAAGTAGTTACCTAAGAGATGTTATTCTCAGGCTATTAAAACCTGTTTCTAAAATTACACAGATTCCCAGCTGGATGCTTTACAAAAGCATGCCCACACGTGTTTATGCTACCCCTTACTAGCTGTCTATTTAATAATCTATTGTTTCTGTAATTCACAGGTTTAAAATGCTGTTTCTTTGAAAGTAGCCACAGATTTTTTATTTTTTTTTTAAGGGGAAAAAAAAAATTATATCCATTTCTAGGTTGGTAACTACCGCACTGAAGTTAATGGGAGCTTTGCTAGGGTGATCAGACCCCCTAGCTCTTTTTAATAGCAGTTAAATGTCAAATATAAATACAACACCACAGTAAAACATATTCCTTTGACAGAATCTGGGACAAGACACTACGCAGCTGCTGTGAACAATAAAGAGCAAAACTGACATTTAATCAAAATAAGTGTTGGTGGTTAAGAAGTTGTGTTCAAGCCTGCCTTTTGTTTGTGAAAAAGTCAATATACCAGCGTGGTAACTACAGCCACAACGAAATCAGCAGCTCCTGTTACTCACGGAGAGGGGAGAGGGCCACATCCATGCAGGGTGTTTGTTATAGCTGTGTGATTATCATCATCTCACAGAGGGAGACACTCCCCGTTTCAGCTGCTGAACTGAAACACCTCTACCAGCACCTTCAAATACAGATGCCGAAAGTTAAACATGTTGGGTGAAATCCCGGCCCTAGCGAGGTCACTGCAAAATTCAACCACTGGTTTCGATGGACCTCATCCAGGATTTTCACTGGGAATGAGTATCCATAATTCCCTGGGAGCTGAGAATCTCCAGCAAGCCTAGAAATGATGTAATTTTTATTTATATTTCTAAACTTCTAAGCAACCATGCTCAAGAATTTTTGCCTTCAGGACTTACGCATGATAAAGCCAGTCTTTCCATAAACATTACAGAAGGACCAGAGGAAGATGTATTTATATCTCAAATTGTCAGCAGCATATAGTCTGTACCAATGTTGTTTTGCTGATGTTGCTGAGCTACTTTAAAAAGTGAGTACCTTGGTGGGGTGTGTAATTTCATCACCAATGTCAAATGACTTCTAAAGATGAAACTTCTCTGATGCAAATGACTAAAAGATGCTTTGAATATGTTTGATATGATATACCAGCTTTTAAGATGAGGAATTAAGTTATCTTTATTTTTCAAATCCAAGATATGCACTCACTGAGGGAATTATTTTAACTGCCACCTATGTCAGAAGAGCATGACTTACCCAATACTGAGATTTTAACAGTCACAAAAATATGAATAGGTAGCATGTAGACCTGCACCAACATACATTAAAAAAATTTTTTTAAAAATCACCAAGAAAATAGTGTCAAGGTCTGTTTTGAGTTACTTTGTAAGGACATATGGTTGCATTAACGATGGACGGGTCTTTCAGGTACATGTTACCAGACAGCCCTGTTTGTGTGGTACACATAACCAGTAAACAAAGCAGAAACTGCTCTGTGCTGTCCTTAAGGTAGCAACACAGGAATGATTTTTCATGATTCTTCAGAAGCTGGGCTTGCTTTATATCCACATGAAATGCTGTCATCACTAGGTCCGAGCCCGGAGGATGAACTGCAGAAAAGGGGAGGGGGGGGAGAAAAAAAAAAAAAATAAAAGGAGGAAATTGGTTTTCACAACACACTCAAAGCCTGAGTAACAGAGGAGAACTTTAATTATCTCCAGTCACAAAGAGAGACAGGAAATTTGGACTTTTAATTAGCCATTTGGAGTGCAGTTGGATATTTTTTTAGCAAGATAATTTAAACGCGAATAATTCAAGTCTGACTAAATGAAATTCACATAATCAGAATGCAGATAATTGAATTTCTACTGCATTCATTAATTCAGTGTGGAGGTGTGTGTGAAGACTTCTATGATGAGCTGTCACAGCTCAATAAAATCTCAGTCAATTAATTTTTTCATTATCTTAGTATTACATCAACAAAAAAGTGAAGCATGTGCGTGTGTATGTATGGATATATAATCTCCGAAAGTAAGGATATACAGAAATCACCTCTCTGAATCAGAGTCTGCATCATTTTTTCCTTTTTTTCTCTCTTCATCCTCTATAGGAAAACGTCTGTTCAGAGAGGCGAAACTGTGAATCGCATCAGCAACTGAGTATTTGGTCTGTCCAGACACACAGGCCTCCATATCTTCTGGGCTTAGCTGAGTCTGTAAGAAGAGGTGAAGCCTACTATCTGAGAGCAATAATGCATCTTGTAGGATCCTGGAAAAGGAAAAAAAAGGCCAATGTTTGTGTCTATAACCTGCACACACACATACACATGCATATATATTCTAAAGTGTTTTCCCAGAAAAAATTCTAAATGATGTCCTGCTTTTAAAGTCTTCAGATGAATCCTAAATCAGTAACAGAAGGCAGTGAACATATTAAAATGATTAGGTGCGTGTTACTTTCTTATTACATTATTTGGAATTTTAGGTGAGTAAAAACATGAAGCTAATAGTTAGGCACATCTGCTATTAGCATAACTTCAAGGACATTTCTTCCATTTAACCATCTGCTATTACCACATGGATCAATTAATGATTTTTAGGCAGTTGGAGGCATATACTCTTACAAAAATTCGGTCTCTCTTTTTTTTAATAGCCAAGCTTTTATAGAAATGACAATTCACCAGTTTGTTTGGTGGAGTGAAGAAGTGTGTAGTCAGAACAGACTTCATACACATGCAACAGCAGGACTTTGGAATACCTATCAACAACTGAGCCAACACTAGCCAGAATTATTTACACTATTACAAATATGCGTACATTTAAGTTAGAATGAAAATGCTAATACTGAACGCTGGTTTTAATTTACTTGCAGATAGTTTTCAGGGACTCTTAGCTATTATTTTAAAAGAATTGTTTTAAAATTTGGTTCATATATATTTTAAATTAAGTCTCCAAATAAATTTAGCACGGAGTATTTACTTAAAACACATGAGAGTAAACAAGATACAGTACATTCCAGTAACACAGGAAGTTGTAAAGAGACTTTTTCAAGGCCTGACAATTGAGGATCATCATCACTGTTTTTAAAGAAAAGATATGCAACTTTTCTTCAACGTTTCTTTAAAGAAGGAATTCTTTACTATAGAAATCTTACAATTATTACCAAGAAACTTCTTCGATTTGTCTGTGTCATTTTACTCATGTAATAAAGACATCAGAGGCTAGGACCACACCAAAGAATTCTCGAAGAAAATTATTAAAATACCTTTAAACAACTCAAAGCTACTCAGAGTCAATACTTACCTATTTATACCCGTTTAGGCTACAGTTTTTACCAAAAAAAGTAATTGCTGTACAACAGGAAACAAGAGATGACATTAATGTAAGAGCTAGTAAGAGCGGAAAGAAATATTGCATTTTAAAGGTACTCTGACTAAAATGAAAAGTGTAACTGATTAGTTCCTTCTCTTAAATAAGATTAATGGTGTGTTTGGACTGTAACGTTTCAAACACAAATACGTTCTGAAAACTGTTCTCTAAAGCGGCCAAGATTACAATAACATTTAATAAACACACAAAAGGATTTCTGGCTTCATTCAAGCCCATAAAAATCTGTCAAATTAAAATAAGTACTAAGAGATATCTACATGAAACCACGAGATACTTGTATGCATGCACATTTCACTTGCTTAGGTGAAGACGCAGTCTCAACCAAACAACTCCAACTCTGACACCTTCCAATGAGGAAATGTCTCCAACGACCCTAATGATCTGCCAGGTGCGGGTGAAACCGAGTCTCAGAAAGACCAGATTTTGCTGAAGTTCAAAATTAGCACACTTCCACACAGAGAGAAAGCCTTTCTAATCCAAGCTGAATTCTCACAATTTTAATAGCAAACGGACATCTGTAAAATCAACGTGCGTAATGTGTTAATAGAAAAACTTCTTTGTAGTCTAAAATCCAGCAAAGGCTGTGTAAAAATGATTCAAAACAGAATTTACAGGTCCACACACCTTGACAGCAACAGCTTCATGATTACAGTTTGAAAAGCCATCATTCAGCAGCCACTAAAAGAGGATTTCAGCCTTGACTCTTGATAAACCCACATTCCAAACAAAGGCAAACATTGCAACAAAAAAGTAGAGGTATCATTCCAGACAATAAATCCACTTTTATAGTTTATGCAATCGGGAGGAGAAATATTCTCCTTCTACTTCTCTTAAAAAGAAAAAAACAAAAGAAAAGCAAAAGAAAAATAATGTGCTGGAGTTTCCTGTGGAGTAACTACAGTTACTGTTTTTCCCAGGCGCAGTGAGGAGATGCACATTTCTGCAATTGTAACATTTGCGTGTCTAATGCCAAGTAACACAGCAAAAAGCCAAGTCATTAAATTCTGTGAATGGCATTTTGTTTCACAGATTTTCCTCTTGCTGTACCTTCAAAAGTTTCCTGCCAACTAGTGAAAATACAAGTAACTAACTGTTCATGAGATTACACTACACTTACAGCTCTGTTGCTGTTTGAAATGTATTTTATTTTCTTTATAAAATAACGGGTAATCTTTAAAATTGATTTTGGATGGTTTGAGGCATTACACCAGAGAAGTAATGAGCACTAATGTCAATGATATTGGACACAAATTCATTTTAGCTTTATTTCATGTCCAGTACAATTCTGCTAAGCCTTGAACTGCTAAAGCACTGTTATTAACTCAGCAGTAACCTAACACATGGAACAGCAAACAAAAGTGATAAGAGTACAGACTGATCAGGACCTCAAGGCTACTGTCCTTTTTCTGCAGCTATAATTCAATTTCCAATTTTATTTTACATTGGATTCATTATTTCACAATAATTTTCTTTTCTGCTTCATAGTGCCATCTGGAGGTGAAGAGAGTGAAGAGAAACCAAGGTGCAGAAATTGAAAGATGTTCATAAAGCTAATCACACCCACACTCATAAACGTATATGTGTGTGGTTCATTATGCGTTCGCACTGAGACCAAACGCTCAATGTGCTTTGCAAGTCATTTAAAAGCATCCTGAAAGCAAATATACAAACACCTTTTACATGGGTTTTACCCTTGAAGGATTTCTGTTTTCTCTTAATTAAAAAAATAA
This sequence comes from Regulus satrapa, assembly GCA_013396955.1. Taxonomy (NCBI): domain Eukaryota; kingdom Metazoa; phylum Chordata; class Aves; order Passeriformes; family Regulidae; genus Regulus; species Regulus satrapa. Next base: position 57,537 of record VWZN01021662.1, on the reverse strand, counting down.
CTGCTGCTTTTCTCACCCGCTCTGAACCGACAGGTTAGACTGCTTTTTAATTGCATGCTTCAAGCAATCAGAATTAAAAATAAATTCTGCACTACCCATAGGTGTTATGCTTTCCTGTTCAAAATACTCTTTCTTCAAGGGAATACCCATACATTTGTCACCAGATGGTACCAGCGGTATTAAGTGCTGGTAAAGCAGTTGCTCTCTGGGGTTTTTGCTGTCCTGGGGGCTCACTGTGTGAAGGGCTGTACATTTAAAAAGTAGACTTGGCTTCAAGGACTTAAAAAATGAAAATTACAAACCACCACCTAACAAATTGAAAAGGCAAGGGGAAGGGAGGAGTGTCACCCCATTAATACCGGGATGTCGTGGCGGAGGCTGGACGCGTGCGCAGTCTCCGCACAGCCGGCAGCGCTCCCGGTGCTCCTTCCACACTTTCACTGCAGCCAGCGCCAGGCAGGGCTGCGCTCACAGCCATGCAAATCAGCACTCGCTGCCCCTGCGCCACTGCAAGAGTCACGGTAATAATAATTCCTATAAACCGACCAGCATATTTGAGAGAACAACAGACCTTCTGTGCACGCCGGCAAGAGGAACGAGAAAGGCCGAACCCTGCAAGTCTTGATCCCATCAGCAGTCATTACTTGCCAGAGATTTCACTCCTCTTGGCCAGATTGCTCACACGCATAATGACTACTTACGTGATTAAGGGGGCTGCAGGATAAGACTCTACATTAGTTAGAGATAATAAAATAATTTTTTATTCACAGCCACGTGAATCTTTGCTTGCAAGCTTTTTGTAAATGCTCCTGATCTCTAGACCTTTAAAGAAGCAATACTGAAAAACATCGCTTCACAAGCAGAAGAAATAGTGTCATTTTTTGAGGAAATGCTGGATACTATATGTGGAATATTTCTCTTTTCCCGTGTTATGGCAAAAATATTTATAAAAGAAAAAACATGTGTTTTTTCTTATTTGGACAAGGTCCAAAATCTGGTTTTCTTCAACATGATTTTATTAGGTATATTATACACTGTTCTGCTGGAGAAAAACAACATATGGCTGAACAGCACAACTTAATCCTAACTAAAGATTTCCTGTATCTACTGTAACCTAATACAATGACAGATGCACACTTGAATGTGTGTGGAAGGTTAACACTCCGATTCTGTTTTCGACAAATTTACACTGCACATGTACATCAGATCGCCAGAGCAAGGGAAAAACCCAAGGAGCTGAGAGGCGGGGGATGACAGCCTGTGCTGTGGTGCCCTCTATTGAGCATCCAGCCCCTCAGCCCCAGCCCACACCAAACAAAGCCCCAGCTTCCTCTTTAGAAAAGCTGTGTTTCCTCCTTCACTTTTCATAAGGGAGGAAATGGTACTGATATCAACCAACTGCGAAGCAACTGTTGGGTATGTGATAATGCGTGCGGTTAGAAGATTAAGCCACATGTGCTTGGCTACATATTATTCCCTCACCAGATAGGAAATACCGGCAAGGCTCCACGGGAGAAAGGAAACTTGCCCGAGGTTGCTCCACCTGCCCCACAACCGCCAATGCTCCTCCTCCTGCCTGAGCCCCTGGCAGGGGCGAGCTGGCATCCATCCCCTTTGGAGCCAGTCTCCTGCTTTCCACATCCCTGCGGCAGCACCCGGTGGAGACACCTCTAGAAGGGACCTCTGACCCTGCGCCAGCTGCAGCTTGTGGGACTGTAGTGGAAAAGGAAGGAAGGAGGCAGCAGGAAAGGGGCAACACACCAGACATCTTCAGAAAACCGCTCTGCTTTAGGCAGATTAATTTTGGGTGGCTTGCTCACTCACTCCAGCACCCAGCAAGCCAGTGCACAGCCCTCTGCAGCAGCGACACCGTGGATGCCCTCTGCTCCCTGGGGATCCAAGCATTTCCTTTCTCAAAACTCTCAGTGTCTTCCACCCCATCATAAACTGCATTTCTGAAAAGCAACTGAAGAGTAATCCTTTCCCCTAAATCACGTAATTTTTGGGGATCTGACTATATTCAATAAAGAAAAAAGTAATCAACTGAACTCAACTTCATTCAAAATGGCTTTGTTAATTAGTTTTCTCATGAGCAAACCCAACTGATCTTCTTTGAGGGTAATCTAAATCCCAGAGTTAGACCTGCAAAGCTACAAAGGGATGAAAGCAAAGAGGATCTTACAGAAGCTAAAATTGTAAGGCAGTGTTTTAATTTTGACTTCTAGTTTAAGAATAAGCTTCTCCTGTGAATTTGCAGGCATCCTCAAAGGATGAGGATACTTAGCAGGAAAAACACATACTTTTCCTTATTCTTAAAAAGTAATTCATAATTGAAAAGGGGCTAGCTGACTTCCGTTATTGCAAATGGCTTCTTGAAATATTAAATTATGCCCAGACAAGAAGTGAGCTTTACAGCTCTTCATCACTCAGAGATAATAACCTGCAAGACAAGTAGATCTTAGCCTGTATTTGTGCAGTCGAACCAAATCAAAATGGGACACCTGTTTCCAGATTTCACCCAAGTCTAGCGCTTAACTTTCCAGCTGTTGGCCTAATTCTTACGCTACTGTGCTCAGCACAGGGAGGCTTCACAAAGGCTCTAAACACACACTGTGCCCTCTGCTAACTCACCCTGGAGTGGGAAGTGAGGAAGGACAACAGAAGTCTGTAGCCATCCTCATATAGGCAATATGGAAGCGTTCCCAGGGCGAGAAGCTGAGCACTAGAGAGCCTCCAGCTGCTCAATCCTGGCTCCTCAGGCACATGGCTCCCGCACAGGCAGGCACTACAGCAAAATCTGGTCACATAGCACAGGGAACAAACCAAGACTTTGAAAGATCTAAACCCTCTTCAGAGATGTCTTGGATCCTGAAAACACCTGGGATTCCTGCATCACTCACAGGCATTTAAAAATGCTACCTGCAAACCTCTCCCCAGACAGGTCCACATAGGCTCAAATCCTATTTCTTCCCACTGCCACAAAGAAACACCAGTAGGGACTGTGAGCTTGTGCACAGCGACTACTGTCATTGCTAGGGTGAATGGAACTCTCAGCTTTAGCAGTTTTGGGTTAAGGCCCCCCTTTCTAACGTGTCAGAAAGGTCCTGCTTCACCTGGTATTGCCACCACACGGAACGAGCACCCAGACCCAGAGTAAAGTCAAATGTGTATATGTAACACATGGATATTGTATGACATGGATATTGTACATTGATGTTATATGCATCTTGTACATATAGAACATACATATATACAAAATATGTGTTTATTTTACATACATATGTATGTTATACCTATATATTATACATATATATATATATTTTTTATGCTAACTCTCATTAGGGAGTTCCACAAATTCAATTTCAGAAAAAGAAACATAACCTTCGGTTCAGAGTCATAAAATGGGGGGCGTGGGGGGAGGAAAATCATCATGGCAGCGTGGCTGAGCCAATAGGAAACTGCTTTTTTGTGAGCAGCAGCCAGCAGAGGGCAATGGTACAGCACATGAGGGGCCAGGCCAGTGCATCTCAACACAACCTCTCAAAATTCCTTCCAGCTGCTCCCCAGGACTGAGAGAAAGCTGGCACTTTTCTTGCACTCAGGTTCAAACATTTAAATCGTTATCTTACAACTGAGTTGCCTCTTTTCCCGTGCCTGGACTAACAGCAGCACGGTGAAATGCTCCCCATGCTGCCATTTTCTGCTGTCACTACTCATTTAGGCGACAGTCATCCACGAAACCGGAGTGTAAGGATGTCTTTTAAGATAATATACCTTTGTGTTTTGCCTTTTGAAGTGCAGACAGCAGCTGTAAACACTTTGGATGCTGATATACCTTATTACCAGACTCTTTAGCATTTTAAAATGAGAGTGTTTTTTGAAATGCATTTTTCCATGGGGCAGCACAGCTAAGATAGAACTGCTCAGACCCAGTAACCTGAGCTACCACACTCTTCATATTATCACTGACATGCTTCTAGGAGCACAGCCCTTCCATTTCACTGCTTTTCCCTCCTGAGGTGTAAAAATACCCTCTAATCCTTTTCTGCTTTCTCTTCCCTGTCTCACATGCCTTCAGCCAGTATTTATTGGCTGACCTTTTGGCCACAGATCCTATATAACTGCATGCAGAATATTATTCCTGCAGCAGTTAGCTGTCCCTGCCTTCAGCTGCTAAGCCTAACAAATATTCCTCAGGACCAATGATTTGTTGTCTGTTAGGGAGGCTTATAACACACTGCCTAGAAAGAAGATGAATAGTCTCTACTTGCAGTGTTTCACCATGCCCTTAGCCCGAGCAGCAGCTAAAGGCAGCTGGCAGAGATACACTCAGCTCCTGCCCCAGCAGCTGTGAGCAGCCTGCTCTCACACCAGCAGCACCAGGGCACAGCAAGAATGGCAGAGAAAAAGCAGAAAATTACACCAACAGGGGCTCAGCCACTGAAGAAGGCGAAGTGGTCACAGCAGTGGGGCTGAGGGATGCAGTACTGAAACTCAAACACTACTCCCTTGTAATGCAGGTCAGGGTCTAGCTAAACCTGGTGAATGATTTTATACAGATTGCAGCTACACTGAAAATGGTCACAGCTGCTCGAGCTTGTTTATGGTAAACAAAATGTCGAGCTTGTTTATGGTAAACAAAATGTCGAGCTTGTTTATGGTAAACAAAATGATCTGCATTATAGGAAAGCCCTGTGTTAGGAGATCTCACTAAAGAATTTTCCCAGGCTCACAGGGGTTTAGCCCACAGAGACACTGATTTTCCATGAATATAAAGGGAGGACTTTCTTCTTTGTACAAGAATATCCAGCTCCTTATTGAAAGCTAGAAATAGGCATCAGAGTGAAAGATCTCCCAAACTTAGCATGCAATTGCAAAGTGATTTAAATATAAGCCTATTATCTATAATCAGTGCAATGAAACACAATGGAAAAGCCCCAGCTGAAGTCTCCTAAAAACCAATAGAGATGAAGTCACGTGTATTAATTATGACAGTGCAAGGAAAAAAATATAACTAAACGTGTAGCATGTACAGATGACCACACGGTGGCTCTCAAGTACCAGAGATGAGCTATTTTAAACCAGAAACGGATGACCTCATAAAAATTCCAACACCTCTGGATAGGCTGTACTTACTTTTCCAGGAATTCTTGCAGACCCTGACGGCGATGATCCACGTGATTAGGATTGTTCATATTGAAAAAGGGAGTTTTGGATGGCAGTTCAGGTAGCTGTCTTTATAAACAGGAAAAAAATACACAGTTAAAACCAAATGTGAAACAGCAGAGAAAAATGCAGTAAGCAAATGCCAACCCTGAGCATGTGAAAATCATGGGTTATGTTCCAGAAACTCTTGAAATCAGTTTGGGAACACAAGGTTGAGAAACTGAAGGGCTTCTCACACACCTCAGCGGGGAAAATAAATTAATCTGATTTTTCTGGGCTAGTTGTTAAGCCTGCATCCATGTCTGGCTGGGTCTCTTATGTCTTGCAACAGCTAAGCACATTAGAAGAAGAACAAAGAGGAGGTACAAACACCTACGGTACGTTGTTCTTTCTACTACCTGTGCATAGCAAAGGAAAATACCCATCAAACCTCATACAAATTAGAGGAGGACTCACCAAAAAAAGACTTTAAGTACAAATCACACTCTTCTGGGTTTAAAACACATAGAATGCATTCTTACAGAATAAACCTTTGCTAGTAAGAACGGGATATTTTCCAGGTCTGATTTCTGTAGTTCTCTGTTCTTTCCAGGTCTGATTCCTGTAGAATTAAGATCCAACAATCCTTCCCTCTATGACTGACAGATTATTAGATAGCCATATATGAAGTTGCTCACATAAGCACTGCATTGCTCTGAAGCCTCTGCCGGAGCCAAACAAATTCTCGATAGCGTCGTCTAACACAGGATGTTTTCCTTGTAAAGCATATACTGTTCGTCTGTTGGGAAATAAAAAAAACATTCACTTTGCAAATCAGCTTAAGCTGAAGTGCAGACCTGGTATTAACAACACATCCAAGATGTTATACTAATGCCCGAGACACCAATGAAAAGCTTGACGTTAATTCAGTTTATGTTAGGGACTATGCCTTACCTCAGGCAGGACCAGTGACAGTTTCTACTGCTTCTCAGGGGAGTATTTTTCATTGCTTCCTTTTTAAAAGCAAGAGTTTTGAATTCCAGCACGACTTACAGTAACAGGAAAAACAGACTTCAGAAAAAGGCTTCAGTAGATAATGTCAATCTTTGCAGGGGAGAAAGATCTTTAGCTATTCTAGTTATAATCCTGCAGTCAGCCACACAGAGTTTTTTCAGTGTGCAGTCCCACTTAAATCAAAAGAAATCAATCTGATTGCTCTCTGCAAGTAGCAGCATTTGGAAATATTCCCACAGAACACTGTTAGTTCACTAGGAAAATGCCAATTCATCAAAAGAGAAGCAATTTGTGGAAATTAAATACTTCTGCCAATTTTTCCTATGTAGCATACATTTAGATGAAATCCCACATTCTAGACAGGACTCCATTAGAAAACTGCCTGCAGTCCAGCCCACCTTCTCTGACTGCCAGGAGCCATAACTCCAGACTGCCACAAGATGCAGACTGTAGAGAGAACAAAGATGACAGCCTTCTGGAACAGAGGAGCACACCCAGGATACTGCAGAGTTTAAGCAGATAAATGCTCTAAGAGCTGGGTAGAAGGGGAATTCAGCCGGCCTAAAAGCTAGGCAGACACAATACTTTGAGTCCACAGAGAAGTCTGGATGGTAGGAGACTGACCTAGGGACTTAGTCTTCAAAAGCCCTGGCACTGTGATGGCAGGAAGCTGAGTTGATGCTTAATAGCTTCAGAGATGCCCAGGGATGGATCATGTATCACTGTATGCTGGGTTTGGCAGCATGAGAATCAATGTTCTTCACAGTAGCTGGGGCTGTGTTTTGAATCTGTGCTGAAAACAGTGCTGGTAACACTGGGATGTTTTATTTACTGCTGAGCAGTGCTTGCACAGAGCCAGGGCCTTTTCTGCTCCTCACCCCACCACCCCACCAGAGAGCAGGCTGGGGTGCATGGGAAACTGGGAGGAAACACAGCTGGGACAGCTGATCCCAACTGACCAAAGGGATATTCCATACCATATGGCATCATGCTCAGCAATAAACTAGGGCAGAGGTTGGCTGGAGACTGCCACTGAGGGACTGGCTGGGCACCAGTTACTTAGTGCTGAGCATATGTTTTTTCATTTGCATCACTTGTCTTTCTACTGTTTTATCTATTTTCTTTGTTATTGTCTTTATTAGTATTGTTATTATTTATATTTAATATTATTATTGTTTAATATCATTATTTCATGTTATTACTACATCTTGATTATTAATCTGTTCTTATCTCAACCCACACCTTTTCTCTCTTTCAGCCCCCCAGTTCTCCCTCCATCCTGCTGAGGGGCAGAGGGGATGTGAGTGAGCAGCTGTGTGGTGTTTAGTTGCTGGCTGGAGTTGAATGAGGACACAGGGGGTCTAAACAACATCTCCCCAACTCAGCAGTCACTGAGAAAGCCTTATCACTTTTATTCAGAGGCACTGGTGTCCATGAAACAGTAATACAGCACCCACCCTGCCAAATCTACAGAATTTCTATTTACCAGAAATTAAAAGTATAATTGCTTTGGAAGCAGTATGTCAAGCACATTGCAAATTTAGAAGTTTCACAACTCTGACTCTACCACACAGGAGAGAAGTACTTGTCACACAGGCATTTAATATATATCATCATCTGCTCTCAAACACTAACTGCTTAACTCTTCCACACAGGAAGGAAATGCTTTTGGTCTTGTGCCAAGCCTTAACCATGCAACTTGGTGCTCTTAAATACCTTTATTTTACACCCATTATGCAATTAAAATCCTAGATTTGGCGAATTAGATAACGCCTTCCATATGTCATCCACCAAAGAACAATCAAGAAAACAGAATTATGTATGAGACAGATTTAAGGCACAAAAGCACCGTAATGCCAAGTGCACTCCCATTAACATGTGGTGGACTACAATCACAAACCCAAATGCAACGACTTCACACATCCAAATATGCCCAAATTAGCATAACATGACTGTCAAGGTACACTGACAACAGCCACATTGCAGCAAACAAATAACGAACTGAAAAAGAACTGAGGAGAAATTGAAGTACAAATAACCAGACAATTACTTGAAAAGAGAGCTGTTTTCCCATGAATACCTGAATATCAACATTCTTTTACAAGAGCAATATATCACTGACTGTAACAGTCTTCTAGCTGATAAGTAAAGCTAAGAATTGTCTGTTGCAAGACATCGTGGAATGCACCTGTGAACACATCAGGTTCGACCCCAGCTCTGCCAGACCTATGGCATGGCCACTGGCAAACCCACCCTACCTGTTCCACTGCATCACAGTTGTTAAAATGAGAATAACAGCCTCCAGCATCCCAGAAGCAGAAATTCCTTTTATATCCCAAAGACAACCCTGGCTTGGACAGAAACAGCAATAAGAGCCCGAAGACTCTGCTCTCATATTTTTTATACTTACGTGAATAAATATCTCATAGTCTATGTAAGAATGCCATGAGTCTTCTTTCTGTATCCTGGGGTCTCGCACCAAGACAGTTACAAATTCCTGCAAGTGCATAATAAAAATCAAGCAATTAATTTCAGAAGACAAAGGCAGCCTTAAAGACTCTCTTGATTGTTCTGCTCTTTCACAAACTACTGAGTCAGATTAAAAGCCGAACTGCTGTTTTATTGAATTTTGCAACCCTATAAATGGAGAAGCATAAAGCAATGAATCATCTGAGCTACACCACATGTCTGGGAAAGTCCCTGCCAAACTGCTAGCTGAAAAGGAGTATTTCAGATTAAGTAACAATGTGAAAAGTCATACATGTTTCACACAGGGGAGATGAGACCTTGGTAGCGACCAACTAAAAACCTAATCATTCAAAGTCACACATGTAAAGGAGAATGAGGCAGGTATTTTAGGCTTTTCCCACATTTGTAATCAACACTGACAAAGAGTACAGCTGAACATGTGGCGCTGGGGCATTTCAGTTCCAATCTCCCCATCGACCTGCCCAAGGAAGCAACACAGCTACACTGCAGAGCAAAATTCTCCATTTCGAAGGGACAATCATACAGTAGTTGTTGTAGAAGTTGTCATATCTAGCTTATTTCCTTGTAATTTCTACATTTAAATATTAAATAATATATAAATATATTTATATATGTATAAATGTATATATTATATATTATTTATTATAATAATTTAGAGGGATCCTGAGAGAGAGGGAGAGGGTCTGTGGACATTACTGTAATGCAACTAACAGGAATCGGAAGAGACTGAAGAATTAAATGTTTCTCAATACTCTCAGTCAATGATCAAAATTTTGTGGTGAAAAAAAATCAAACCAAACCAAACCCCAAAATACTGATAAATCTGCATATCCAAGCTAGGATGGAAAATATCCCCTTAAAATACCAAGGTCAAAAGTGTACCTAAACACCTGCTACTTCTGGAGCACATGTACAGGCTGCCCAACTCCAGTTGCTTAAATAAGTTATTCACCCCAAAAGCTAAGCCAACCACTGAGCAAAGGCTTAAAGAGAAGGGTATCACTTTAAGTGGATATATTCCCTCTGAGAGGAAGCCACTGCGCAAGATCTCCAGGTACAGGAATCAACTGTGGGAGGAATGACAGTGTCTCTGGTAAAAAACATGCTTTTTTTAGTACGTATTTGCATAAATTGAAAAAACTTGAACTAGAAAGCTCTCAAAATGTGTCTTCCTATGCCAAAACCAAATATATCAGAAATAAAAGCTTTACTCTTCAGCCAAATCTTCTCCCCTAACACACATTTGCACATACCACCATTGGAAAGCCCCAATGGACTGACAGGAGAACAGTAAGAACCTTGAAAGGCAAAGATACACTTTTCCTGAACAGCCATTGCACTCTGTAAGTAGCAGGGAGACATTTGAAACCTGGATTAAATAATTTTCCTCCCTGATTTCCACGTGTTACTGCTTTGGAGATGGGGAGCTTGTGGCCTGATGGCTGGACACAGCTTTTGGTTTTATTTTAAGCTGGACTTTGCCCAGCTCCTGGTCCCAGGGGCGTTTTCTGTATAATTGGTGGTTATCCTTCTGGTGAGTATCATGAACACCTTGCCAAAGAAAGCACATATGAAAGGCTCCCGCCACCTCTGCTGCATCTTTCCTCTCTGAAGAGCACCACAGGGCCAATTCTCCCCTGCAGCTTTTGAACCCCATGCCGGCATGACACAAGAGGAAAAAATGAACAGAGCTTTAATCATTTCTACCAGCTGAGGGTCATGCCTTTACTTTTACAAAAACACCAGTGGAACATATGAGGAAGTAATTTCTGCTCTGGAGAAGATATTCAACAATGTGCTGAACAAAGGAGAAGACACCAATTTTTTTGCTTTCTCCACCTGCCTCACTGTCTATAATATTTACCATACATAGGTAGGTAGATTGACAGAGCAGCCTTTCAGACCCACTGTACAATTTTCTTATGTCACAAGCTTTTGTATTCCCCAAATTCTTATTTCCCCCTGTCCCAATCTTCTCCAAAGCTGCAACCACTTCTCAACATACTTTCTTTCCTTTGCTGAGCACTAAATGCATCAGTCCTGCAAGTGGAATAAGAGAAATTATGCCAAGAATCTTCAAACAGGACACTGCACTCCTGTTCCTTACCACTGCTGCAGCACAGGAGTCAAAACCTCAGGCAGCCTGCTTATAACCTGAACTCAGTCTCCTTCCTCTCATCTACTGCTGAATCAGCTTCTTGTTGAATTTCCTGTTGTCCAGATTCCCCAAATTACCACATTTCCAAATAACCTTCCACAACCCTCTCCTTTGTACAGAATCAAAACAGTCTTCGAAGTAAAACACTCCTTTCAAACCTTTGTAATACCGAAGTATTGTGACTAAAAGTTCCTATTGGATAAGCTGTCGGTTAGCTATGGCTTACCTTACAAATCATTCCAGACCACAAGATTTACATTGGAAAAGTTCTGTACACTTTTAACTTGCAATTAACTAGTCGCTGACTTTCAACATGGAGAAAGTTAAAACCCTTCAGACTCTCCCTACCAAAGAATTGAGGCCTGCTGTATCTAAGTGGTATCTAAGCAGTAAAGAACTGAGCCAAGAGGAAAAATTATCTGCAGAACAGCAGAGCACCTCAGCAAAATGCAGCCCTCATGCACAGTCACTGTCAGCTTTGATTTGAAACACTAGGATTTCAACAGAAGACTGGGTGTTCCTTCCCCGCCACACCACCCCCCCACACACACTTATTTACCGAAAAAATGACAATACTGAGTTTAGAATGAAGCAAGACAAATGGTAAGCAACTAGAAATGAAAAATAAAAATGTACAGCCTTTCTCAAGGCTTAGGGTTACTTCCCCTATTCATCTGTCAAATCCAGGAAGTGTTATTCCCATTACAGATTTTGCTGCTCTGAAGCAGTGGCATTACACACGTAGACTGTTCCTTCTCTTTTGACCTTTAGGTCTCCTCCAGAATACAAAATCCCACTGGGAAATACAGCATTGCTTTTATAAAGGCAGACCTAACCACCCAGTGTAAGTGATGATCCACTGCCAGGAAAGGTGCCTATGCTTTTGCATCCCTAGAGTAAAGGCCAATATTCACATACAGGCTATGCTAAGGTCCAAGCAGAGCTAGGTGGCAGAATACTCCTCTGTGTAATTGCTATTATACCCCCCATCCATCCTGCATTCACTGGTCACAAACAATCAGGAGATTACAGCAATACTGCAATCTGTACTGTAATACTGTAATCTGTAATGTACAGGGTAATAACTGCCTTTCTCCTCTGTATGTATTCCACTCCCTCCCCATTTTGCTACAAAAAAATGAGGATACTCTCAAGAGACATGTCTATTCTCCAGTAATGCACTGTCCACCTGGGGGAGATGATGCTGACCTCCCCCTCCCACAGACCACTTGAAGACTAACTCAGTAATTTGTCACAAAACTCTATTGCAGTCCAGCTGTACAACATGGGAGACTCAGTACAAAGCCGAGGTTTTGGGGACTTTTTACTTTTGCCAGCTGCAAAGATGTACAATGTATCTTCCTCCCCTGCCCAGTGCTGCTTGGTTTTTCCAGAACTGCAGATCTAGCTATTACGACACATTACACATATTTGCAGTTTTGGTTTTCTGGAGGGGTTTTTTATTTGGTTTTGGTTTGTTTGCTCCCATGGTTATGTTGTTGTTTGTTTTTTTTTTAACTGAGCAGCACAATACAGACATTTATTATATAATTTTTATTATTATATATAATAATTATTAAATGTATTATTTATTATTGTTATTATAATATTTAATTATTAAATTGTAAATATTCTATTTACTCTTATATATATTTATACATTATTATATTTATTTATACAGGCGCTGTGCACATATGCACAACAAATGCATATCAGTGCATTCAAGAATATGTGTCCTGTCACGCTTCACAGCAACAATTCTCTCAAAACCAAAATTTGCTGCTGACAATTAAAAGTGTCCAGTTTTGGGCAAGGACAAAAGCACTGAGAAGAGTATATACTCAAGAGAAAGCTACTGCAAGATGTGGCATCTCCATTTATTCCTTCTCTCTGGAAACTACTAAATTCAGAAGAAAACCATTTTTTGTCCAAACTGATAAAGCTAAAGCTATAGATTTGATATGGATTCCAGCAGCCATGCTGGCCTAAACATCCTCTTGAATATTCAGAATCTTCAAATCTACCCCAAAAGTAGTCACATCTATTTAACAAGCAGGAATTGCAGAGCAGTTTCCTCTGGCTGGATGTGCCTTTTAATTCCTGGCTAAACCAGCCAGTTTAGGCACGGCACTGGCAGTATTTTGCTACCCTGCCCTCAAGGCCAGGAGCAATCCAAGTAGATAGGGTCCCACATAAATGACAAAATGGCCAAAGTGACACCCAAACCTGGATTATACTTACTCCCTCGTGGTTACAGATCTATGCAAAGAACGTGAGTGTTGACAGCACTGAGGTCACACAGACACAAGCATGGAAAAACAAAATGTTCCATTTGGATCTGCTTCAAAAGGAAAAACAGCCCATAAAGGCAGCTGAAACAAACACAAGAAATCTTTCTCTTTTAATTTTTCTCCTTTTTTGTTCCTCTTCTCTTTTGTTGGATATATTTCTGCATAATGCAATGGATTCCTCAGAGAAAAGGATAAGGCAGAAGCCTTACTACACAGAATTTGACTACAAAAAAATGTGCTTTTCTCAGAAGTCTCTAACAATTTCCTACTAGGAAAAAAAGGAAATCTGACATGGAAGTATCTATTTTTAATATGAGGGGAAAATCTATCACAAGAAAGAGGAAAAAACTCACATCGGTTGATTATTTGTATTAATCATTTCAGCTGCATTTTAATTCAAATGTCTGTGCTCAGACACTTGTATCAGGTGATGAGCTTGTGCTTCTATTACACATCTGATTAGTCAATAACCCCTGAAGAGTAATTTTCCACAAAGCTTCCAAGAAAAATAGAGTATCCCATCAGGTTGCCTGTTAGTAAAAGGATCAGCCACAAAGGGCATGGGACTTTTCATGCCGCGGGTGTTGCCATCTTCACTCCACGCATGCTGCGTAGTAAGGGTGGTAAGAGACTAAGAGCTGAGATAAAATAATTTGTTGAAACTTTTCATGTTCATTGGACTGAGCAGAAGAGAATGTACAAGTGGGATTCTTGTGGTCCATGCAGCTGGTAATCAGAGTTCAGGCGCAGATCCCACCATTAGTCCTATAAAATATCTAAAACTGATAAAAAGAAGACTCCATCCAAATCCTTCTCTCCTGTCTCAGTGTCTGAGCCCCTTATGCACAGTCACTTACTCTGAACGAGTATCTGATTCTTCTATCACACTTTAACAGAAGGAACTGGCACTGCATAATTCCAGAATATTCTGTATCCTGGCAACTGAAAGTATGAAGAATACAACCAATCTTCCCTGATCCATGCAAACCTTAATGAAATTCAATCCACAACTGTCAAACCTTATCCTTTTTTAAAGCATAAATAGGACTTACCTGTTTATCATGTTTTGGTGTCATCTTCACTGGTTTGTAGTAAAAAAAATCAACCTGAAAAAAGAAAAAAACAGAACAGACATCAGATGGGTGTTTAGTGGCTGTTTAAAGGTCACTATAATTTTTGCACCTTATCAGTAGACAGTGGAAAAAGCCAAGCTTAGTGTCATATATAGCAGAAAACCTGTTTGCATTACCTGTATCTCAAAATTTACTCATTTTAAAAATAATCCCTTTTTAGAAGCACTGGGCTAGTCCCCTTCTCTACATATTTGTCGTACTTGACAGCCCAGTGATGCTTGCTCATCTCTGGAAGCCGGTGCTTTTCTTCTCTGCTCCAAGAGCCATCTCAGGGTTCATCCTCGTCCCCACCTCCCAAGAGCTCCGCACAGACACGGCCGAGGCAGGGCTGCCTGTGCCTCACTCCCAGGTGCCCAAGCACAGGTCTGCATGACTGCAGCTGAGCTCCAGAGACTAAAGCATCTGAGTCAAAAGAATCAAATGCCCTTCTCAACCGTTTTCCTGAAACTCAAGAGAACTGGAGACACAAACTGCTTGGATCCTGCAGGAGAGCTAAATTTCACAGCATCTGTGTTTTCAAACCTCCACGTAGGGAAGGATGCAATTAGACCAAATCAAAACATCCTGTCATTAACTTACATTTTAAATCTACTCTTTCACTGAAAAGCCCAATAAATTTTTAACAGTGTCTGCAGTCCAATAAACTGGACAGTTTGCTCAGGACACGAACCCACAAGGGAAGAGCAGGACAACTTTATTGACTTGCCAGCTTATATACACATCACCTCCTGTCTAGTGATACTGAGCTTGAAGCTGCTCTTGTTATTATACAACTACTTATTTAGGTCAAGCCCAGGCAAGGAGTGCTGAACACCCCACCCCTGCCCCATGCCTTTTATGAACACTTTCAAATTACAAACTCCACCCATTTTAATAAAACAGGGCACAAAGATAAGCACACATACATTTCTTTGACCAGGAAATTATTCTGGGACAAAGACTTTGTTGTTACATTTCTATAGGATCAGTCATATCAAAACAGGATACTCTGTTTTCAAACAAAAATGACCATACATAAGATTTTATCCTAAAGGGTGCCATTGTATAGTTCCCATCTCCATAAAGATAAGGCCATAATTTCACTTCTCTAGCTAAAATGGTACTGATAAAATAGGAATATCAAAAACACACTCAAATTTTCTTGGTTTTTTTTGAAACTCCATTTATGTATGTTTAACTAACACTTATGTTCTGAGCTGAAGTCATAGAAGAGCACTCAAACACTTCTTGCTGCACAGCAGCAGCAGTGGCCAGCATCTCTGCAAGGTGGGGATAAAAACTTGGCTCCCCGGTGTTAACTGCTGTTAATGCAAAAGTATATTAGGAACTTTCCATCTGGGGAGAGAAATGGCTTTTACCTCACAGGAGAGCACAAGCATACATCACAGATCTTTCAGGGAAATGCATATTCATTTAGGGAGCCTCCATGATCATCAAGTCCAGCCTTTGACTGACCACTGCCTTGTCCTCTAGTCTATGGCACTAAGGCCTATGTATAGTTGTTTCCTGAACGCCTCCATGGTGACTCCACCACCACCACCCTGGGCAGTCCATTCCAGTGCTTAACAAGCCTTTCAGTGAAGAAATTCCTCCTGATGTCCAACCTGAGCCTCCCCCGGTGCAGCTCGAGGCCATGTGCTCTTCTCCTGTCACTGGCTGCCTGGAGAACAGGCTGACCCCTACCCAGCTGCAGCCTCCTCTCAGGCTGCTGTACACAGCACTAAGGTCTCTCCCGAGCCTCCTCTTCTCCAGGATGAACACCCCCAGCTCCCTCAGCTGCTCCACACAGGACTCACTCTCCAGACCCTTCCCAGCTCCACTGCCCTTCTCTGGATTCGCTCCAGCACCTCAGTGTCCTTCTCCAGGTGAGGGACACAGAACTGGACACAGGACTCGAGGTGCAGCCTCACAAGTGCTGAGTACAGACAAAAAAAACAGTGTGTTGGGCTTGGGCTGTTTGAAGGATTCTTTCTGCTATCTCTCCCCATTGAGTACGGTTGTAAGCCTATACAGTTTGATGTTATTCCCCCTCTCCCTTTCTGATCCGGCTGAATGTGTTGTGAGGTTTTGGTTTTTTTTTCAAAAAGGCAATTCATGGTTTTTTCCCAGTTCTGTATCTTTATTCCATCAAATTCTGCAGTGTTTCTCTCCTGTCCTGAAATTATTTAAGTAAGAAATTATGCAAGCCCAAAAGATCACGTTCCTAACACTGCTAGCGAACGGCAAGGTTGTAACAGCACGTTTCATTTTGTCATGTTTTTTCTAATGACCGAGTTATGTGTTGGTGCAGGTTAGCAAGAACAGCTTAAACTCCCAACAGCCACCACAATTTTAAATATTTAATGGCAAAAAAAATTAATATTTCAACACCGAAAAGCTTCTTAAAATATTTAAAACAAATCAGCTTTTTACCAAGTAATTTGGTAAAACAGAAAAGAAAATAAAAAAAGAAACCAATAATGGAAACGCAAGCCTCCCAAAGCTGCCCTTTTTCACTGATTTCAGTGAGATTGCCCAGTCATGCTGCAGCCACTTGCAAATACACTGAATGTAATATTCTGTCTGGTAGCAAGATATATATTTAGGGACTTCTGTAACACATGGAGAAGTCAGTGAAGCAGAATGCACAGTGAAGCCAGTGAAACTTTGCTTAAGATGTTATCTTTTTATCCTGAGAAAAAACTACCCAGTGATGGAGAAAAGCAGCCATCAGAAGCCAAACAGAAGGCTTTTGGTCTTTTTACTCTAAACAAAATTTCCCCTGACCGAGAAATGAACAAGTGCTGGGAAACAAAACAAAAAAAGCCAGTGGTTGATCTGTAGTTTTGATAAAATATTTTCTTTTGAAACTGGGACCCCCCCCCACACACACACATTGCTTTGAGTAAGTTTTTGTTTTGCTTCTGATCCATTATCCGCCTGAAGACTTCTTTATTTCTTGTATTACTTTCATATACTTACTATATCAAGTGCTTCTTGCAGTACATATTTTTTATGGTTCTTAATTGCATAACCAACAAAACTGCCAGGGAACAGCTCCGCAACTGCTAACAACAACCAACCACTCAAAAGCAAAAAGATTACGTAGGATGAATTGCCATACTTCCTGTACCTAAAAAAGAATCAGGAAGAAGAGAACAAAAAAGTACAAGTCCTGCAATACTTTTCTTAGGGAAAACAGATAATCTGCAGTGCATTCCTTAAGGGTAATAAATAATATAAATAATCATATTTTATTTCATACTTTAGAGATTTTTTTATTTTAAAATCTAAATTAAAATAGATATAGTTTAGCTTTACTAGAGAAATACCCTTTTATCATGTAGATGAACTGCTCCTACAGGAGGGAAGTGCTTTCTCCCCAGCGTTCCCAAACTGAAAGCCGAAAACTCAAACAGTAACACAGATAAAAACCTCATCAACTTGCTCTAAGAAGGAGCATGAACAAATGCAAGCCCTGCAGGCTGCCTCACCAATAGCTGTATTTAGCTGCACTGAAATGTTACAATTTCACTCATTACTGGTCAGTGGCCAATGCAATATCCTTGTCTGCTGGGGGAGTGCTCAGGCATTCCATGTGGTCAGCGTTTCCTCCCAAGGATAAATGCTCAGCTCATCCATCCACCCACCTCGGGTTATTTCTAATCGTATAACTAAATTACCACCTTCAGGCTTTAATGGGGAAGTGCAATTTAGTTTTAGACCTTGGTGATGATTGAAAGTACTGTCCAGTCGCAAGCAAAGTCCTCAGCTGTGCTTGCAAGGTTGATCCTACCATCAGTATCAAATGTCATTCAAGGCTTCAATGTGACCGAGAGAGAGGAGAAAGAAATTGAATCTCTAAATGCTTACAAGTATTTCCTGCATTTTATGTTTTGCACACCTTAAGACTCAAACAAAGTCATAATAATTTTCATTTACAGCCTGTAGAGAGTTCAGCTGCATCCATACATGGAGTTCACTATCAAAGGACATGCCCACATGCACCTGGCCATAATATGTCACTGAAAGGCAAGTGATCTTCGTGGCTTTGTAAGGAAAATACACATGCAGGGGTGATGGTGGAAAGGGGAGGAATAGGAAGAATAAATAAGAGAAGCTTCGGAGATTTCAAGAAACACCTAAACCTATAAAAACACACTGTTCTGTGTTGCCAAACTGCCCTCATCCTAACACAGCTTGGCGTTTACAGCCATCGGGTACATGGCTATCACAGAACTACTGCTCTTGTTGGTGGGAAAAATCTTATTCAAATGCCTCAAGCATGGACTTAGAGTCAATCCAGAATAACTCAAACTCAGGGTAAGCTAATGCCTTCTTCTTCAGCTGTTCCTCCTTAACACCTGGGGTCAACCCAACAGTACTGATCAGAGTCATGAGTTCACTTGTTCCTCATTGTCCCGGAACCAGATGGTGAGGACTGAAACTCCAGACCGTGAGGGTCACAGAGTACCTTCCTCCTCTCATCTATCCTGACGGTTATTTCCCTCCCTCAGCAAATTACTATAAGGATCTGTTGGTCAGAAGTGAGAAGAATACAAAAGACATCAGCATTTTAATCTAAACTCTACACAACAGTCAGGAGTCCACAGCCTGCTTCATGAAGTCAACAAAATGAAGAACCCCTTGAGCAAATCCTTCTCACTTCCCAGGGTCAAGGTACCTGTATCATCAGTGCTGTAGCACTGTGGGAGCAGAATCACCTCACTGCTGAGCAACAAACAAGAACACTGTCTAAACTGCTTTCAAAGAGCTTTCCAAACCACTGACAATTCACACACCTTCCCTTCCACCACAACGCAATGCAGAAAGGCACTACCAAATATCGTGCCTTTGTGGCGGCACTTCTTGCCAAGATGCTTTAGTTAATTACTCCTTCCTATGGAATTTCACTCCATTTCGTTTCTAAACCCTTGTTTATGGCCACAAGGTGTAAGACAGATTCTCCTTAACCATTACATTAGCATTTCTCCCCAGTCAGCCATTCCAGTGTCCTGCAATTTTTCTGGCTATGAAGATGTGTTTTTACCATAAGAATGAATCTAGATCATTTAAAAAAATAAAAATAAATACATAAATACATAAAAAGACAATGTATAATAAATTTTCATTTGTTTCAGAGGAACTTGAGAATCAAAGAGTTAAGGAAAAATACTAATTTCTCTCTACCCAAAATAAATCACAAGGATTACAGTGTCAGGTGTGGGTCACAGACTTCCAATTACAGTGGCATTTTACCATGCTTTGAATTGCTTCAAGTTAATACCATATTGCTGGACAGCAGCATGACCTACGTGCCAAGCCTTTCTGAAACCTCTAAAAGCCTAAAGATAAACAAGGAAGAAGTACTAAGAAATGTGTTCAGAGCAGGAGAGAGCATCAGATGTTTCCCCATTTTCCTCCTTTTGTAGTTGTTGCTCTTGGGTTGG
Organism: Regulus satrapa; assembly: GCA_013396955.1. Classification (NCBI taxonomy): domain Eukaryota; kingdom Metazoa; phylum Chordata; class Aves; order Passeriformes; family Regulidae; genus Regulus; species Regulus satrapa. Next base: position 37,877 of record VWZN01021662.1, on the reverse strand, counting down.
GTTGGTTTGCTTTGTTTTTTCTTTTGGAGGGGGGTTTGTTTGTTTGGTTTTTTGGTTTTTTAGGCTCAAATTGCAGAGATACACACAACCAGCAGATTTAATGGATATTCTGCAGTTTCAGTGGGTTGCTGATCTCACAGCAACTATTACTTTGGTTTTCTCATAATAGAAATTCGTATATAATAGAAAATACTGGTAAGGCTAACACTGGCATCTTGGGATTTTAGGCAACACCTACAGAATAGTAGTTGTGGGTCAAGTCACTGAAAGGACAGTACATGCCAGAGTGGCCATGGTAATTATTTATTACTCAGGGCTAGCTAGTGCTTGCCACTGCTTCTGCCCACAACCAGGGGACCACTCAAAACTCTCCTGCAGCTCCGGCTCCTGTGTTTTCCAGGCAGCTGGTCAAGCTGGTCTGCCATGTGAGCCTGCCTTTGCTACCCTTTCCAATTCTCATGGTGCATAAGAAGTAGATTAAACTTTGCAAAATGATTTTGTGGCATATGTAATCACAGGTTTTGTTGCTAGGACATTTTCAGAAGGCTGACAAAGAGATAAGGCAGTCTTTGAAGAAAGCATTGGTGACCTTCAAGGTAAAGTTTCAAGAAGCATGATTGCTCCTGAGAGCTTTTGAGATCCCTTGAGCTAGGAAAAATCAATTTCAGAAGAAACAGCAACCTTGGCCAGCCGGCAAATTCAACCACCTTTTCAACTGTACTAAACATGGAAAACACTGGAAAGGCACCAGGCTTCTTACACTTGAAACTTACACAGAACAGGCTCTGAAACTACCTCTGAGAAGGGAAAGAAGCCAAGTAATTTCCAGGAAAACCACTTGCCCAATAAGCAAGTCTGTATTGCCGTGTACTTTGCAAGTGACAGCTCCGTTTGGTTGCAGAAGTGATGAGTGAGGATGTGCACGCTGTGCACCCATAAACCATCCACAGATCTTACGAGGCACAACCAACACAGACAGATAGGCCACCCCTAGGTATTTTTTACATGATGCCTACATGAATTACAAACAACACATCCGACAGCTGCTACTTTTAGAAACCAACAAGGTGGGGGGTTGTAAAGAGAGACTTATGTCTCAGCATTGCAGAACACAGATTAAATTCCTAAGAAAAATATTAAATGCTGCCTCTGAAGGAAGGTTCAGAGAATGTATATGTTTTCTTTCAAAAATTCATGGTTTTTCTCAGGAATTATGTATTTCACTGCATTAAATCAAATTAAGTTGCCTTAAAAATAATATCTTTCTCAACATATCTCTGTAATAATTTTTACTTATCACAGGAAAAGAAGGGCTGATGGGAAGCTATATCGTTGCTGCTGAGTAAGCAGAGCAAAAGTCAGCAAATACTATGCAGTCTTATCACTATATTCCCTTCTCTCTCAGAATCAGAGGCTGCCATCACCTGACCCTTCCCTTCCTGACTCACCCACTACAACACTTTGAATCTCACGTGCCAGAAATGTTTCACATTTTTGCTTATTTCAAAATCTTTTAATTTATGATACAATTTTTGTCTGCTGTTTGAATTGCTGTTACTTAGCACTACATGTTTCAGCTTGGCTTTTTTTCCTGCTGCGGATTTCCTTATGCTATCAAAACATCTATTTTTGTGATGCCCTACCTGCTCCAGTCCAGGAAGTGTTAGTGTTTGGTCTTGTGCCCAGAGAGGAAAGTAAAGCAAACGCTGTAGTTTTGGCAGCAACCACAGAATTAGAAGTCCCAGTCTCATGAGGGGTCTGGGGAGATGGCTGGGAAAGACCTGGCGCAGATCCAGTAAAAAATAAAATGAACAGCTAAGTAATACCATCCTGAGACACATTGATCTTAAATAGTCTGTATAACTGCAGCTCAAAACAGTGGGCAAGACAGAAAATATTGCAGTCAATACCACGTGCCCACGAAGCATTTTGATCAGCTCTCTTCAAACTGTTGTGTCCTTTAAGTTGACCAAGCCCAGGATGGATTATTCCAACAGCTCAGCTGGATCAGATGTCCAGTCTTTCACACTATGGCAATTCACTCCTCAGGCTCTCTTCCCCTGAAGAATGCATCAGATGGCCCATCAATGACACAAAGTTTTACTGCTGTCACATCTGTGTAGCTGCATTCACACACTGCACGAGTGTGCTGGATCTATCAACCATCAAATGAATCATTTAAGAATGTATTAACAGTGGATTTGACTGGGCAGTCCACTTGTTCAACAGGCTTTATCTTTATAGATGCTAGACTGTGACAGTGGCATGAAGACAGTATTTTGAAAGCAAATAGCTTCTAAATACTGTTACTTATTACTAAAGCAGGCAATTTTGAGAAACAAACAGCATTTGGCAGGATAAACTTTTCATGAGACCGACCAGTAAGAAAAACAAGCCAAAAATTAGCGATTGATCCCTACAACTGGATTTTCTACTTCTCATTTATTTCATGCCTACTGAACGTTAAGATGTGATTTTGGTTGCTGCTGCACCCTGACTCCATAAGACAGGTTCTCTATTAGCTTTTGGGCAACTCCCGACACAGGAGGATCATCTGTGATGTGGCAAATTTCTTTACGAAGTTGGGAGAGAACAGCAGGAGGCATAGCAAATACACAAAAAAATGGGAAGGAGAGAAGAAAAGCAGCACTTGGGTTTGGCTGCTTTGCCACCACAGCCAAGTCAAAGAAGTTGCTGATCAGCCTGGAGCAAACACTGTTCAGCAGTAAGGGGTAATAGAAACAAAGGTAAAAAAACTGCTTGCAGAACAAGTATGGCTCACAGCTTGCTTTCACAGCGCCCAAACCCATGTGATATTTTTCCAACAATGAATTCAAGTAGACCACTGAGCGGTCTGAACAACTTCTGCCTTCAGCAGGGGAAAGATTCCACACTCACAGAGCAGGTGCTGCAGAAATGAGCAGAATGCACAGCTCCGTATGGCAAGCCTATGGGAAAACAGTGGATCAAGGGGAAACTGGTTTGTGTTAAATAATGCTTATCCCAAGTTTGTTTAAATGTATTTACTTCAGGCCAAAAAAAAAGGCACAGTCCGGTCTTAAAACAGAGCAAGTGTAAATTCATACAACCACACCTTTGAGTAAACCAGTTGAATGAAACCTGTGCATTATGTCCCATCAGGGAAAGCCTCACTGCAGGTATCCAGCCTACTCCTCACTGCCTGCAACTTTTCTGCAGATCTGACACCACCAGGCCCCTTATAGCATCACCAGAGGTGTAAACAACGATTCCTGAGGATCCATTTCTTCCCCTTTACAGGTGAGTTTCAAATCCTGCACCACATTATGCACAGCAAGTGTTTTACATACTCGGAAAGCACCCTGTAAAGATAGTGCTGTCCTTGACAGGGTCTGTATTATTGTTCTAGCAGGAGAACAGGAAGAAGAATTAGCTTAGAGGTTTTAAGTCATCTAGACTAAAAACAACTCAACTTTTGCAATTGTAAAAGCTAGTTATTAATTGACCGCTGAAATCCAGAATTTCATCTACATTAAAGAGAGAATAAACCTATTCAAGGCTGGAATTAAGCTTTGCTAGAAATCCAGTGAAAGGGCAATCATATACATGAACCCATTTATGATTTTTCCACAATGCTAATAAACTTCTGTTTTGGATGCTTAGGTTGGAATGACAGAAGCTCTGGCAATCCAAAGGTGGACAAAATAATTCCAAAGTGTCACTTGTTTACACAGTGTTGTTCAGATGCTGTAGGTCCCAAAGCCCTATTTTTTCAAGCAGACTTATTACTCTAAGAAAAGATATTTAATGTGTACAGCTCGCCTTGTGACTCTGGAAATCCTGGAGAAAATTAAAGAATCCCTTTTTGAAAGACAATCATTGCTTATGCACATACGCCATAGTACAGGGTATTATTTTCTCAGTCTGACAGAAGCTTAAAGATTGCCTTATGTTTTCTTACAATCCACAGGACTCCAAATTATCTTTACAGCTATCTTGCATTAGTTACAAGGTTTGGTGCAGATATTGGTGGATAGTTTTTGTGAGAAAATCAAGATGCTTTCTTTGCAAGCTGACCTGGACTATTAACACCAACCTACCATGGTGTGCATTAAACCCCTGTGATTCAGCTGTGGAAAGCTCACAAAAAAAAGACCTCAGATGGGAGAGGATCTTGCATTTCTACTCTAAGGGTTTAGCACTGAATTACATACCCACTGTTGACATCTTTTCCCCAGCCAGCAGGTCAAACAGATCTTCCAACTCGGCATAATCTGTGATTCATCTTCATCCACCCAGAGAGGGGGAAACAAGGGGCCTGCTTTCATCTGGAATGAGCAATTTGCCTTCCTGCCTCCCCAGCTCCAAACAGTCACACCTGCAACCAGTGGCCAGACAGATCTAACAAATGCCACCTAGTGCTAAATCCTTGGGGAGCACAACAACCCATGTCTCAGCCATTAAACACCAGTCTCATTATTTCACATGTCTGAGGACATGTGAGGATGTCTTTGGGCTGTGCATGAGAGGCACAACGCTGTTAGACTCAGCTGTTCTCAAAGCACGATTGCAATGACACTATGTGCCAACGTGACTATTTATACATGAGTGCCTGGCACGTCATAGGCTCTGGCATTATCAAGATGTTCTTCAGTGCCTGAGACCTACAGATATGTCCCTTCTGCCCACAATCACTCCCCAACACCTCCACTGCCACCTCACCTTTTCATGTGTCATTAGTAGAAATTCATTTCTTCTGGGAAAAGACACACTGCTCTTGAGAAAACAAAGACTTCCCCTCTGGGAAGACAACTGAAGATCTCATTAAAACAGAAGCTAAAGTTATGACTAATTTAAAACCACACATCACCATTACACAATTAAAACAATGAGACAATAAGAAGGCAAAACTTATAACCTGGTGACTGCTGCTGTACACAAGAAGCAAGGTAGGTTCCCTGAGGGAAAGGAGGAGCAGGAATTTGAAGGATGCGTGGGCAGCACACCAACAGAGGTCAGAGTAAACTACTCCTTGTCCATTCTGCAGTAAAGTAGATGCTTTATTACAGGAGTAGAACATTTGGCTTTGAAACGTAATTGTAACTGTAAGTGCATCTTCCTAGACGAGCGTGGTAGAGAAGAAAGGAAAAGGAAGTACTTCTCTTAAGCTACAAATCCTTTCAATATCAGGAAACAGGAATTTCTTCACACCACAAAAAAGTAGGCATGGAGGGTAAATTGTTTCCTCTTTTTATGCACAAGAGAGAAGATCCATAATGAAATCGTGGCTGGTTACCTGTTCTCAAACAAATGGAACTTGCTGGTGTGCATTCTGCCTGCTAGCTCTGTGACAATCTGTAACACCAGGCACATGAAGATGCTGGAGAAAAGAGAAACTCCCTTCAAGTACTTCCTTTCAGGCCAGGCCCACAGGGTGATGCTATTTTTAATAGTTTTTTCAATGCTCATATCTACTGATGAATTCACCTCCCGTACTGGGAGACAGTTTGACATAAGTCATGCTGAGGTGCCAGTGGGACAACATGCAGTACTGGTGTACTGGGGGACACCTTGAGCAACACCTGCACAGTGTCAATCCTGTTTAACTGCCGGCCTTCAGCAAAGCAGAAGAAAACAAGCAAGAATGCAGTATGTATGTTATTTATATCAGTCCCCTAAGTGCTAAGGGGTAAGCGCACCAGAGAACAAGTCAAGGGCCAGCACAAAGGTTGGCAGACAGTGTGGGCTCCTTTCTCTGTGGAGAACAGGCCCAACAAAATCAGAAAAAAAAAACCAAAACCAAGAGCCCTGAGGATATTTAAGGGTTCTGCGAAGGCATTTCACTGATTAATCCTCAAAAAGAAAAAAACTGGTTTGCATTTCTCCAAGCTGGAAGAGGATCCCTGGAGGAGCACTGTGGGAACTGCAGAACCATTTGTGATTTCACCATTGGATTATGTTCCCTTAAAACTCCCACTGTTCCACCTAGTCTACAGAAATCTGGACAAGGAGGATTCAGACAGCTGAACTCAGATGTTCGGTGCCTTTGTGAACGCTCACAAGGTGTCCTACTTACTCTTCAGCTGCTGCTCAGGAAGAGGGTGGACCAGCCGTAGGTCATGTGCCAGGCTCATACAAGTGTTTTGGATCCCTCTGGACAGTCACCTTGAAAGGCACCAGTCGCATACAGCAGGCCACTGACCCATGCCCAAACTGCTGGATGCTGCACAGGCAGCGCTTCGGTGTCGATGGATCCCTCAGGAGACCCTGCTCCTTCTGCAACATCTCCCACCACGAGGCTTTGTCTGTGCCAGGGCTGCTGCAAGCACTTTCAGCTCCAAGCTGTCTTTGCAGTCTCTCTGCTTCTTCTTTCCCTCCACGGATGCTTGATTTTAACAGCACAGAGAGCTGTTGACCAAGGGTATGATTCAGCTGGAGCTTCTGCCAACAAGGAAATCGTGATGGCAGCCCGCTTTCTGTGGGTGGAGAGGTCACACCTGCAGCCACCAATGAAGTGGCATGACAAGCTTTTTATTCCTGCCTTCCTGTCTTTCGATGTCTGCATACAAAACATGAATGTTTTGTAAACATACTAATCAAGGATCCTTCTGGGTTTCTTTTTTTCCCCTTCAAGCTGGGGAAGAAGAATGCTTACGAAAGGTGTTTCTATTCTGAAGTTCTGCGTAGAGATTTAGCAAGAAATGGTACAAAGATCCAGAGCCAAACACTACGCAGCTAACTTGTGCATGTAGCTCCCTGCAGACATGAAGCAAAATTTACTTCTCTTTTCCAAGACGTATCTTGCCAAGAAGTCAGGAAATTCCTGTAGGACACATAGCTGTGCTTTTGTCTTCATATTTTTATCGTAAGAACAAAAAAAGCTGCTGAGGGTTTGTTGGGGTTTTTTTAGATAAAAATATGCAAAATGTTTAAAGAGAAGAATATCCTAAATTGTCGAGATCTCTCTTACTTCTCTGCTTACAAAAGCCAAAACCTTATGCATACTACACACCACACACATGGAAATAAGATCTGTGTGACACATTGCAGAGATATGATACACCAAAGTTATCACCTGTCTCATACTACCTGCCTCCTCCCAGGAAGCAAGAAACAGCCCCAGCAGCCCCATGCTACTGCGTAAATGTTCACAACTATTTTGCTTTGCGATTTATCATAGTGTGGGTTTTGTTCTTTGGTTTTTTGTTTTTGTTTTTGTTTGCATTTTCTCTTTAAGTCAACCATCCAGAGGAGTGCTTCCCTCTTTCACAGCATGGAAGGTTGCAGTTGTCTGTCTGAAAGGATGGCAATTAGGAAACATACCGAGCAAAAATTGACCAAAATAAGGCCACAGGACTGATTCAGCCCTTTATGGTCAGAAAGGCCCCAACTTCTGCACTGGTACCCTTGAGAGTCTCTCTCATTCCCCAGGAGAAGGGTGGGTGGAGGGGAACACCACACTGAAGCAAGTGCCTGATCTGCAGGCTCAGCCCAGCCGGACAAAGGCAACGCTGCTCTGTGGCAGGGACAATGAGCTGCCAAGGGGAAGGGAGGAGGGAAGCACCAAGGAAAGGTGCTTCAGGGTTGCTTAGCGTGGTATGTTCAAAATGACGACCACCACGGCCTGTGTGTGGGTGGAAAAAGCCATTCTGTAAGAGATCCACGTGCAGCAGCACAATGGATCTAAAGTTCCTGTGAAATTCAGAGCCTTCCTTCACCCTTATCACATTCTGTTCCTCAGTGGTTCAGTGGCAGCACTGAACTGCCTTGCATCAGACACACCACCATCCTGGCTCAGTGGTGACAGTCCACCAAGAGGTCACTCCATCCTGACTCAGTGGTGACTGTCCACCAAGAGGTCACTCCATCCTGGCTCAGTGGTGACTGTCCACCAAGAGGTCACTCCATCCTGGCTCAATGGTGACTGTCCACCAAGAGGTCACTCCATCCTGGCTCAGTGGTGACTGTCCACCAAGAGGTCACTCCATCCTGGCTCAGTGGTGACTGTCCACCAAGAGGTCATTTCACGTCTGCCAATTGATGTTGATTCAACGCTCCACTTGTCCTTACACCTGAGAATTGCTCAGTTTGACCCAAATCCTCAGTAGTTTTTGCTCAGTATGGCACAGTGCTTGGGAAGGGAAATCTCAGGACACTGGGCACAGCAGGGTACCACTCACATGCAGCCTGTATGCTGTGCCTATGCTAGAAGCATCTCATCACTGTGGGCATGCAGAGATCACAGAATTAGCTCAAACTGCTACACCAGGGCTGGCTAACCTCCCGAACTGCTGTTCTTCAGGAGTTAATGTGAAAAAGCACAGCTGTTTTGCAATGGCAGAATAGCACAAAACCTTAGTAGTAACATTTTCAAAATATTTCTGTCCTTTTAAAAAAAAAAAATTAAGTACAATTGTTTTCCTAATAAAATTTAAAGTCATCGTCATACTCTATAATACAGGTGCAAGTATTTCTATGAATACAACAATTGTGTACTAATGCAAGATCTTTAAATTCATTAAAAGGCAAATACTCCTCGGATTCAACAGAAAATATACATTATAAAGAAGAGGTTTCTGGATTTCAAGTAAAGCATCATAAATACCCTAGGCAGAGTCAGGCATAATTATTATTTGCATCTTCTACGCAAAGAAAACATTGGTATTTCCCCTTTTCTACAGGAAGTCCAGTATTGTGTCATTCAGGAAAGCCCTGCTTTGCATTAACTTTCAGTTTCAGTTGTCCCTAGCACAAGCAGGAGAACTTTTGCCTTCACTTGAGCTGTTTCTGTCAATGAGAGAAGCAGAGTGAGCAATGAAAACTCCAGCTGCAGTTTCCCCTGAGTGATGTGGGCATATGCCAGGTCGGTGCCTCAAACCTCACACCCGAGTGAGCCGGAGACCCTGGTCCTCAAGAGCTTGGCCCCACATTTCCATCTGCCTTTATCCCCTAGACACTGCTAGCAGAATTAGGCAATATTTACTCAGAGCTGCTGTATCCTTGAGGGGCTGTGAGAACACCCAGCCAGTTGTCCTGATCTGATGGCGACTGAGCCTCCAGGGGTGTGAAAATGTGTGTGAGATGGGCAGCAAACACAGGCAGCTCAAGGAAAAAAAGCACTGGCAGCTGCCCCCGTGCCTTTGTGCCCAACTCCAGAACACGACCCAAGGCAAACCCAGCAACTAGTTTTAATTGCATACTGCACTTTCATAGGCTGTCTTCATATGTACCCAAAAATTTCTCACGCTGCTTAACTTAGATAACACAGAATTTAAAAATAACATAAGGCAGTCTCCTGACTAACAGAACAGTACATCGAATACGACGCATGCTATACATTATATATTTGTAGAGTATATATGTATAGTGCATGTTACATAATGTATATACACAACAATAACAACATGTGTATATAGACACACAGAGCTTTCGCACATCCCTGTGATCTTTAGATCACAGTTGCCAAAGGCGATGGATTTGCTAGAGCAAAACAAAGAGGAGCGGACCAAAACAGGATTAGCAGTTGCTTAAATCAAATCTTCTCCCTCCCCGGCGTTAATCATTGCTGAGGGCGCTCATTAACTCCGCCGCGGCGGAGCCCTCTAGCAAAGATCGGGGCGGAAAACACCCTGCAGAGGGCCGGC
>VWZN01021662.1:0-25843 GCA_013396955.1 Regulus satrapa | reverse complement strand
TTTTTTTTTTTTTTTGTTCTGTCCCACTTCAGTGCTGTACTGAATAATCACCTTTCATAAGGTATGGTGTGCAGACATATTCCAGGAAAGAATGGAAAATGAAAAGCCTTACTAAGATGACGGTGACAAGCAGCAGAATGAAGATGTGAATGATGCCCCTACATAATTTTTTTCCTTCCTTATTTTTGTAGGAAAGCTTGCATCAGGAGGACCAGATGCCAATCATCATAACATTCCCATTTTCTGGTTCTGAAGAAGAAGATCTGTTCTTGATGGATTTTCTCACAGCAGTGGGCTTCTCTTTCCAATACCTTGTTTGGTCAATGCACCCAGGTTTTATGAGCATGGACAAAACTTTCCTAATCTAAGCCACCTTAATGATGTTTCTTATTTTATGTTCTTCTCTCCATTTATTCATGGCTGTACACTCCGACTGCTTTTCCTCCTTGCTTTTGTCATCAAAACAGGCTCCCAGTTTGCTTTGATCTATATAAAGCTGCCTGGTGAAAGATTCAGAGGGACCAGTTGGTTACTGCTCAGAGCATCCACCACCAGACCTGCTGAAGTGGAAACAGCTTTCAGTTCAACAGCAAACTTCCAGATTGTTACAGCTGATAAATTACTAAATATAAAGTATAACGTCCTAAGAAAAAAAACAGGAAAGATGAAGGAGAAAAAGACTAAAGGTCTGTACAAAGGAGATTGATTTCCTGAGGAAAAGGATGAAAATCAGGACAAGGGGGAGTCTTAAAAAATTGGTGTTGCCAATTTAGTTCTGTTGACAGATGAAAATTCGCATCAAGGAATTCCCATGCATTTTCTGTGATGTCCTCATGGTATATTTTTTCCAGTTTTCTTCTGCCAGTGGTATTGTGTCCTGACATGATGTCCAGGTGTTTCTCAGGGTGCAGCTGTGTGCTGGAATGGGTGAAAGGGCCTGCTGCTGGCACGGACTGACCTTCTGGTCTCAGGGGACTTCTTTTCCTACACCAAGAAGTTGCCTCTCAGTGCTGTGATAAACCAACTGCGCTTCACTGAGTTATCATATCTATCTAAAGTATTTTTCCATTTTCCAGAGTTTCAACAACAAAAAGAAGAGGGAACTTTATTCCACAACAGCTCTTTCTTAAAATTTCTACAGAAAAAAAAAAAAAGGTTTTATTCTGCTGTATTTCCATCAGTTTGATTTATTTCAAATTATATTCAGTCTGCCAAGATATGACCATCCATTTATTTATTAGGGTAAACTTAAGTGTGCATTCATCTACATTGACATTTTGGGTTCGGTGAGGTGTGTATGTTTTGAAGCAAATCTCTGGTTGCCCTCCCTTCCTGCTCTTTGGTTCATTTTGTGGAGCAGCCCCAAAAGACACAGTAAGAAATGTTCCACCTCAAACCTAACAAAGTGCTGCATTCCAATCGCTGATGGAGCCACCTGGAACAAATCTTCCAGAGCACACAGAGGGAGAAGGTTACATCCTCCACATAAGTTGGTTTGCACTGCAGAGCTGTTCCTGTTGGAATCCTGCTGCTTGCTAACATAGACCTAGCCTAAGTCACAGAGTGATTACAGTGCTGTTTTTGTTACCCCATGTTTATAATCCCTCAATTATTTCATTGGATTTGAATGAATTTCTGCATACAGAGAATGCGACAGGACTGAATCCTGACTGCTTGATCATATAATGAAAAATTCCAAATAAAAAGAAAAGAGTCTTAATTTTGCAAAATACATGGCTTCGAACTAAATAACTAAAGAATGAAGAAATGTGGGTTATTATGAACAGAAAACATTATTTTTAAGGATTTTCCATAGTTTTATTTTTACAGCTGAAGGGGAGGAAATCATTCAGCTTTTGGCTGCGGTGAGATTCTTAGGCATTACTCTTAGAAAGCATTAATAAAAAAGTGAGAGGTGTTGTGTCAATGCTTGCAGTTCTGAAAAATATTTGGTAAAGATGCTTGGTGTTTTCATCTTGTGGAAGGTGTAAGGATTAAGAAAAGAGTGAGATGAACAAAAGAAGGAACTCTGCAAATGTTTCCCCTTACTGGTTTATGTTTGTGGTGGAAAACAACAATTGTCCCTCAACAATGGTGTCATGTTTGGCAAGGAGGGATTTCTTTGTAGCTTATTTGAAATAAAGCATGAAATCAACACATTTTCCAGTGTCTTGCTACTAAATTGTGTCCATTTCCCAAGTATGTATGGCAATAAGCAGATGAACATATCTAAATACTCCCACCTGCAAATAGGATGTTCTCTCATGCAGCTTAGGCAAATGTTCTCCTGTCTAAAACTGCTGGAGGAATGAAACTCTTGGCTTTAGCTCGTCCATTTTGGTGACCATGCCTAAGGGAGGACTTTTGGTTAGAGCAAGCAAGTTGCCAAGACCTTGGACGTTTTAGTGCAATGAGTGCAATAGCTTTAGGCTTGGTTTTGCAAGTGCTGTGCACTCACATTCAGTAGTATTTGCTAAATGGCAGTCTCAAAAGTGCCAGGCTTAGAAGCACAAAGTCTGCCCAAGCAAAATTGGGTCAGACTGTGGGAGAGAGAGGATTATTTGGATTTGCATGTAATATGAAAAAGGACTGTTTATTTAGTTTTGCTCTTTTTTCCTTTTTTTTTTTTTAACTGATAATTAATTCCAGTTTTCCATGTTATATATGATCTGAAGACAAGGTCAAATGGAAGGCCTCAATGGTTTTAGTGTGAAGAATAAAATTATCGACCGACAAGAAAAGGATTATTAATGAAATTCCTTTGCCATCTTTTCAACTTGAGCTGAAGCCAAGAGCCTTATTAAAAACTGAAAACCATCAGAAAGAGCTATGGTTCATTGCCACACACTTGGTTTTGCATAGCGTTGTCTAGTCAACCTGCTGGACTTGCATGATAAAAAAATAAACAAGGTTGAAAGAAACCTTAATATTTTTAAAGGGACTCCTCCTTTACATGTTTGATAGAAGCAAACTTGTTTTTCCTTTTTCTCCCCTAAATTTGCTTCTTAGAAGGTTTTCATAGTTTCCTCCCTTTCTATTTAGACATTTTTTTATCCGGCATATTTTTGTTTCTCAAAGTTAGGTTTAATAAAATAGCATAGAGCCACTGTTTATTTGTATTAATACGCCTGACAATTAAAATCAACATTCAGGGCAAATCCAAAAGTAACAAAAGATATAGCCCTAAAATTTGACTTTATATTTATGACTGTTTCAGAGAATAATAGTGTAAAGCAGTGGTTCACTGGGAGAGCCTCTTACACTAGTTTTCAATCTGCAGTTTCTTATTGGCTCTGTGCTGATTGCTTGCAGAATTGAGACCAGAACAATCTGGTTCTTGAAGTGGACTCTAGGTTTTTCCATCTTTCCCATCTTCTCTCTTTATTTGTGTCCCTTTCTACTCGGACGTAAGGCACAAATGCCAAGCAGCTGGCTGCCCTATTTTTCCTGCTTATACAATGTAATTAGATGTTTTTAGTCAAGGCAGATACAAACATGTCCTTCAAACAGTTCAGATTGCCCAGGATTTAATTGGCCCTCCAAGAACACCTTGTGCCCCCAGGTTCCAGAGTGGCAGCTGATGGCGATTCTACACCTCAGCTGGGAGATGTCTGGGTCAGACTGGCTATAAAATGGTAGCTTTTTCTTTGGGTTTCCAGAGGCTTGTCCATAAGCTGCCATTTGGTTAGCACAGAAAATGTGCATGTCATGCAAAAGGCTGTGCCTATGTGGATTACTGTGTGCTGCCCACTGTTGTTGTGATATGTTCATAAAAAGAGGTAGAATAAGCAGAGGCTTGTGATATTTTCAGTCTGAATACTCTGTTGGTGCAAACCTTTCTGGTTTTTCTTTGGATAAGAAGAAACCAGTAATAAACTGTCATATGCCATTTATTCCACATATCTGGGAAAAATGAAATAAAACTTTGATAATTAGCCATTCTTCATAAACTTTAGATGGAGCCCTGTTTTAAGCCAGTTACACATGTGTATTTCCAAATGAGCATCTCTTTCCTTTGGCAGATTACCCCACAGTCTTCACCACACTCCTGAACCCTTCGAAACTTGTTTCTTCTGCTGATGGGGCCCCAAACCTGAGGGGCAGGTGGGTCTCACCTGGTGAGGTGAGTGGGATTTCTGCAGTTGACTTCTAGACAGTGTCTGTGCAATGGCTTGATAAGGTAATTTTTGTTCCCCTCGGGCAGAAGGAAGTTGGAGTGCCAGAAACAGGAACCAGGTGTGACAATAAAGAGGCTGGGAGGAATTAGTAATTTGGAAAGGTATTTGGATTGTTAGTTTTTGTCTGAGATGAGCACAGATGGGAGGGGTCAAGTTAGTGGTGAGTATTTTATGACAAGCTGCAGCCCGGTGGCTACCAATGGAGTTAGAAGATCCAGAACAGCAGAGATGCAATTAGGAGAAGCAGGTTTGGAAACAAGGTGGTTTACAGGGTCTGACATTACTGACAGTGGTTAGGGCACTGGGGAATGGAGCCCTCTTCCTAGCACCCGAAGACATCCCAACATCCTAGTCACTCCCAGAGCAAGCCTCTCCCGTCGGTGCTTTGACAGCAAAGTCTCAGGGCTTACACCTCTGTTGAAGATGTGGCAGCTGAACAGGTTACAGTGCACCAGCTGAGTTTCAATGACTCTGCTGCTGGGTCATGTAAATGCCACATCAATCTTATTTAGCAGGAAACAAGAGAAGTTTAAGATAAATGCTGTCACCTTGCTTTCCTGATGCTCTGAGATGCTGCTTGTGCATGGATCTCACCAGGCCCAGGAACGATGGGAGCTTGCTCCCATGGTGGACTCCTCGTGCCACGATCCCCACCTTGGCCTCATAGCCTGGTTATGTGCAGTGTTTGTGCTGGTGTAGGAACCATTTTGGGTGGGGTTTTTTTTCCAGAATAAATATATTGGTACAATTCCTAGTATTAATGTACTAAGTTGATTTAAAACTACATTACCTCAGTGTAACTTGTCTCTTCCTCAGCCCAGGCATATGTCCTCCAAATGCCAATTTAGTCAACTCTTTGACAAGGTTTTATTATTTTAGGCAAACCCACATAATTAGACTTAGACTAATCTCATGTGTTGATAAGATTTCCGAAGGCAACCTGTACCTACAGCATTTAACATGTCAATGACTGTCACTTTTATTTATATCAATACCTCATTGCTGTGGATAAATTTTACAAGTACATGTGGTCTGAAATCTGTTGAACCCACTGGTTTGTTCAGCAAAGGAGATGGGCAAGCAAAACTATCAGTTGTTCAGAATCACCTCTTGTATTTGAGGATGTTTTGCTTAGTTCTTTTGATAGTAAGTCAGATGCATCAGATGCCTCCTGCTGCCTGGCACAGCCACATCTGACAGGTTTTGCCCTCCCTGTTTCCCACATATTCTGTTCCTTTCAGAAGAGTGTATCCATTTTCTTAAAGTTATTACAGTGAAGAAAAGCTGCTATGTTTTCCAGACTCAGTCTAAAATCTGCATGGAATAAACAGCCACATCTGTGTAATATTTGAACTTACAATATGAGTTACACTGTACGCACTAATATATTTAAAACAGCTTCTTGATTGTCTGAGAAACATCTGCAATGCCATTTACAGCCAAAGAAACGTGTTGCAGTGTGTGAGTTGTGATGGACTTTTGTTGCTTCTTTGTAGTTGGCAGCCTGGGCTTTGTGAGACTACACGTGTGAGTTGCAGCAGTAGCTCAGCACCACAAGCAGCTTCTGACTAGCTGCGACCTCATCATGAATCCATGTGGTCTGTTGTTCCATTTCCTTCATTTTGTACATTTACAGTGAAGGAGTAGTGCACTTTGGATTGATCTGTAAGTAAGGTGGTTACTGGGAAACCACCTGAAGTGCAGAACTGAGAGTGCAGAAGCTGTGGTGTACCAGTTCCTAAAGGAGATGCTCTTATTTACCATGATGGATGCTTTTGTTTGCTTTTAACACAGCTCAATGGTCTCATGGTCAGCTAAACCACACAAATGTATACTTAGTGTTAAAAAAAAAAAAAATGTCCCCGTGGAAGGCTGTTGCAGAACAGATACTCTGCAGTGGTTATTCTTTGCTCTTTCCTGTGTAGACAAGTCCTGTGATGTAGATCATTGCTTTGTCTACCCTTAATGTTCTCATGAGAGGTTTTTTAATTATATCACATGGACAAAAAAAGCTAATGCGAAGATCTGTCTGAAATGTGTTGCTTAATTAGACATGGCTTTAGGGATTTGATTGACTCTAGTTTCCACTTGTGGCTTGATTTCCTCTTTCTGACTCCAAATTTCAAAACATTTGGGTTTGTTTTTTAATTACAATGTAAATTACCAATGTGGGATAATAACATAATGTGGAAAGAGTGGTAAGAATTTCTAAGTTAAATTTTTGCAGAACTCATTGGTCTGACCCTCAGATTTGTTGGCATTGCAATATTCCAAGGGAGATTTGTAATTCCCCCTGTCTCATCTCAGTTTGGGATGTGGGACTCTACTAAGCACTTGCTGTGATTTCATGTAGTTTTTTCCATGCTGTATTGTGCTGAATTCTCTCATTTCATTAGCACAGTTAAGCAAGAAACCAGAAGCATTTTTGCAATTTTTTTATTTCTTTACCCAGAAAGTTTTTGTATCACTAAGCCAAACCAAAATAATAAAGAAGCATTTTGCCATGTGAATGCCTTGTGAATGGAGAGTGTGGTAGCTGGGCTTGCTGCTGCTGTTACAGCAATTCTACTCTGATTACAGAAACACTGTAATATCTGGGGGAAAGGGATAACTGAGATTTCAAGGGACTACATAAGCAGCTCTTCTTTACCAGTAGCTCTCACCTGCCTTTGCAGAGCATGTATTCATTTGTACCTGCAATGTGCAGGCCTTGATATAGTGACCTCCACTCAGACCAGCCTTAGCATCTACAGAATTAAATTCTCACTAAGTACAGGAAAGAGGCATGCAAATTTCAAGTGAGACCCTGCCAAGTTGTTTCAATAATGACATGTGGCTGGGTCAGATGCAAAAATATGAAGTTGGATCTGGTTTTTTGCTTACTTAAAATAGATCCAAGCAGTGAGCTGTGTGAAGCCGTTCTAATTGAGCAGCTTCAGATGGCAAGGAATACGTAGGGTGATAAGCAAGAGAGGGATGTTTGAACCTCAGTTTTGATTCAAATGTTTGAACCTCTTTTCTCCACTAAGAGAGAGTATCTTTTAAGATTGTAACTGTCTTTGAAATCTACTTCACTGCTGATATCTTTAGGTACATACATTGTCCTCTGCTAATTCAAGCTTTAGTATTGCCTTAAACTTCAATTTTGCTTTTCCAAAGCACTATCAAATAAATTTGCCTCTTTAAAAAAAAAATACGGCATTGCTTATTTTGAGAGAAGTTTATATTCATCATGAGAAAGAGTGAACAACTGGGAATCAAGCCTTTGATGACATTGCTGTTATGAGTTTCTTGCAATTGTGTAAAAAAAAAAATTGCTCCGTGTCTTTTGTTTTCACATAACATCCCCAGTGTTACTTAATTATTCTATCTATATGGGTAAAGTGTTCTCATTTATTTTCACTGTTCTTCTTCAAGTGCTTTGCTGCATCCTCAGCCTTGCATTGGCAGGTCAGCTCTGTGAGTCTAGTCCGGTGTTTACATGTTGTAGGCTGTGAGTGGTGTTACTGAAAAAGGAACAGGAATATTCTGGTACATCCTGCTTCAAGGGCTGTTTTAGCACTACAGCTTTTTGGAAAGATAGTTATTTATCAAAATCATAATCTCATTATTCAAGTCTTGACCCATACTTAAGCAGTTAATATTAAAGACTTATGTTACTATCTTTATTCCCCTGGTTCACTTACTTCCCTCTAAATGATCACAACATCCTCTTAATGGAGGCACTAATCTTCATGACAGGAGCTCTGGCTGCTGATCTACTGGCAGCAAATAGATCAGTCACTAGAAAGCAATGAGCATAATTAGATTCCTGGATGAGATGTCAATATCTGGAACCATCTTGAGGGAAGTCACCATTCATCTCTAAAATTCTTTGGCCACTGCTTGCCATTCCATTCTTGGGACTAGCACATCCTGAGTGGACCTTGACAAGGGAGATGGCCATACAGAAACAGCTGCTTTCATGGTCCCCCTTTCCCATATTTTATGTCATAGTGGCATAGAATAATAGAATCACAGAATAGTTTGGTCTGTAAGGGACCTCAAGGATCACCTAATTCACCCTCCCTGCCATGGGCAGGGACACTTTCCATTAGACCACGTTACTCAAAGCCCCATCTTCCTACTCTTTGAAGTCATCCACCAAGATAAGGACCAGTATGGCTGAAGAACAGCTCAGTATTGGTGTCTGTCAGAAAGATGGTGCATGGTATTTTGAATATGGCACTCAGAAGGTTAGCAGCAAATTTACTCTGGGGTACTGAACATGGAAAAAGGGGTACACTGTTAGTTTGTACCCAATCCTTAGTGTTCTGATGGGCTGTAAAACACATTGCATAGGGCAGACAAAAGGTATTTCATTGCAGAGTAGCGCACAGGCTACGAATTCTCTGCAGTTATACACAAACATCACCCCCAGCAGCACCTTTCTGAAAGGGGAGGAACAGACTGCAGCAGACTGCTGTTAAACACAAAAGCTTAGGGTCTCTTTAGCCATGAATCTCGTGGAAGAGTCGAGAGCAGGACAGAACGGGGATGACTGACTCCTTGCAAGACCACGACGCCGTTCTCACCACACACAACCAGGTTTTCAGAGGTCCCCTTCAATTTCAGTAGCTTCCCATCATCAGCTTGTAGTTGCCCACGCAGGCAGTGAGGGCACGGCCACTCCACCTGCTGGGCACTGGCAGGGCTGGGTGCAGTTAACAGCATGACTCCCAGGCTGGAGTGCCATCTACTGAACCGCTGCTACCCACGGCAAGTTGGCGATTTCAGCTACGGAAGCTGAAATAGAAGCAGCAACACCTGGGATATTTGAATTTCCTTATTTCTGACCACATGCTTAAATGCTTAAACCTAGCAATTTTGTTCTCTGTTTTACTCCGAAGGAGTAAAATCAGCTGCAAAAAATCAGCTCCATTCAAAAAAAAAGGAGAGATTTATCTAGGTTATTTTCTAAATTGAGGGGATAGCATGCATTTTCTAAGTAGTGATGTGCAGAACACTGAGACACGCCACCTGTACATCTGTGACAGTTTAGAGAAGCAGCAGAATTTCAATGGGACGCACACGGAATCTGTGATTTATCTAAGAACTACCAGGTGTTATTCTGTAAAAGCAAAAGTCGTGAGCACCTCCACCTGGATCATTAATGCAAGGGTTATTAACACTGTCAGGACAGCATTTCTCAGGTGACTGGAAGCATGCTGCCTGCACACTGTTTCACCTGGCTTTTGTTCAACAGAAATGTCGGGTCCTGCCCAGGCTTCTTGTGGTGCTTGGTGACTGGAGGAGAAAATAGGTAATAGGTTTTCAGTTCTTAGTACAAAGAGCATTTGATGGTTCTGGGAAAACCAAAGTCACAATTCATTGCCTGCCTTTTGATTGGTAATTTAAAAGGTGGAATAAAGAAGTTCAAGCAGCCTTTGAATTGCAGGCAGTGGAAGTATAAAATGCATTTAGCAGCCTTCTGTTGTCCAACTGGTGTGAACATATTGGTCCTGTATAGTAGCCTACATAACTGTATTTATCTTGATTGGTGACATTGTCTTGGCTTCTTTGGAAACAGATTGTCCACAAAAATGGGAGGTATTTTTAGCTTGCTGACCTTAGCATGTGCACACTAAGGAGGAATTGTTATTGCCTATGGGACAACAAAAGACAATACAAATCAATATTGTAGTAGTGTTATTGTTCTCTGCAGCTGAGAACTGCTTTTATGTATTTCTCAGTATTTTCCTGATTTATTTATGTTTAATGTAGTTATCTACTTTAAACTAGCTTTTGGTTGTCATTAAAGGAAAAGAAGGTTTGACTTTCTAACATCATTTACGGAATACTTTAAAATTTGCAACTTGGTCTATTAGGGCTGACATTACTGAGAATTATATTGAAAATCAAAATTTATAATTCCTAATTTCTTAAGGAAGCAAGTACTCTTTATTCACCTTTACATACATCTCAGATGTACCTCTGTAGTATCTCTTCCCTTAAATTTCCTCATCCAGAGAGTTGCACTGGCCTATTTATTTGTCAGATTTTACGCTGCAGTGAGAGAAGTGAGGGGGGAGTTGCCACATATAAAATCCTGAATTCAGAGAAATGTATTTACTAGAAAATTGACCATGCTGTGACTTGTCAAAATCAAGAAATATTGAGCAACTACATCCAAAACTGCAGAATAATCAGCTGCAGTAGATGGAATCATAGAGAATAATCAGCAATGCTGCTCAGTAACAGACAGTGATGTTCCTGCAACAACTGCAAAATGTCTGTGACAACAATGTGAGATGCTGTTTCTCCCCTGAATCTCTGATTTTACTGCCTTTATAGGATATATGATAGGTGAGATTTAGTACAACTGTTGGAGTATCAAATTTAAAGATTCAGCATATAAGATAATTGCTTTCTTACAGTATCTGGCCTCTAGTATCAAATTTAAAGATTCAGCATATAAGATAATTGCT
The DNA here is from genome assembly GCA_013396955.1 of Regulus satrapa. NCBI lineage: Eukaryota > Metazoa > Chordata > Aves > Passeriformes > Regulidae > Regulus > Regulus satrapa. Next base: position 15,198 of record VWZN01021662.1, on the reverse strand, counting down.
TTCTTACAGTATCTGGCCTCTAGTATCAAATTTAAAGATTCAGCATATAAGATGATTGCTTTCCTTTCCCTGTTGAAAAATTTCTCCTTTCTAGCTTTATAGGTATATGTTTGGTTTTTTAAATATGAGTTCGGGTTTTTTTCAATTAATCCAATAAATGAAAATTAACTGAAAACCCAGACTGCAACTCTGTTCATATGATTAAAAATTAATTAATAAAACTACCATTTCTTTGTTATGTAAAGAAGATTCCTTTATGTATCTATGATTTCACCAATACAAGCTTTTCTGAAACATTAAGACATGCTTTTTTGCGGGTTTTTTTCTGTTTCAGATCAATAATTTCAAATAATTGTAAACAACCCACTGAACACAAAGTCTTGAATTGCAGTAGGGTCTGGTAGTCTGGTAGAATCATGAGACCTCACCCAATTTTCTGTAACAGCTCCTTTCCTGTGGTGATGTAGAACTGGCGTGCAACATGCAAAACTGATCTATTACCTGCAAAAATTATGGAGAAAGTCATGCCTTTTCCCTAAGAAACAACTCAGGATATAGCATGAATCAGCAACATGTCCTTTCGTGGCTTCTCCTGTTTCCTGCTCTTAATTTTGTTCCACTCTTGCAATGGCATTGCTGCTGCAGTTCCATGCAGCTTGTCTCCCTCTGCCTTGGCTGCAGTGCTGGTGTGTTGAACTGGCGTCCTCAGCTTCAGTACTGCTGTAATGTCAGGGTTTATTTGCACCCATCAGGCGGGTATAGATACATACATACATATATATATATATATACACGGATATAGGTATGTAGATAGAGATATACAGATATAGATATAGATGTGTGTAGTCATGTGTATGTATTTTTCCCCCCGGTGGTTTCTGAGGTGATTTTACTCATTTTGTTCCCGGAGTGGGCAGAGACAGTAGCATTTTCTACTGTTGTTTTGAATGTGGATAATTTGAATGTGAATAACGGTGTTGTGCCCAAAAGAACAGTCTGTTCAAACAAGCACAAAGATTTTCCCATTTCAGGTAAGAGCCCAGCTGGGGCTGTCTTCTGCAGCCTACAGCAACATCTCCAGCAACAGACACAGACTGTCCCTTTTTCTCTGAAGAGCACTCAAAAAATAAGCCTTATTGGAAGAAGAGATCAACAGTCATTCTGCATTTCAAGGATGGGAATGAACAACATTGCCATAGTGATTTTTTTTATCAGTCTCTAAATATCTGCCTTCTATACAGTATCCTTAGGTGATCCTTAGCTGAGGTTTTATAAACTCTTGTTTTTCCTGAGTTTTGCAGGGAAAATATGCTCAGTCCACAGAGCTTTAAACAAATTGGTATCAAAATGCTTTATTGATCTGTCATCGATAGGGAATTAAGCAGCAATCAGTGAAGTGTTGCATTCAAGTAGAAATGCAACAAGTAAACCCCCAGATTAGACACATTAATGTTAATTAACACTAGCTAATTCATAAACACTCCCTGCAACAAATGCAAAACATTTCAGAAATGCTACAAGCCTGCCTGACCACACATGCACATTATTTAATATTTGTGAGCATCAACTCTGAAACAGATTCAGAAAAATAAAACCCTGTTTTTACTTGTAACCTTTTTGATTTGTCTTCTTGAAAGTGTTTTTTGTAGCTGAAAACCCCCTGGCATTTCATGTAAATAATGGTATCGTTTTTATTCAAGTTATTTTGAGTTCAGGGAAGAGAATAGAACAGAAAAAAATCTTTACTGTGAGGGTGGTGAGGCACTGGAATAGAATGCTCCAAGAAGTTGTGGATGCTCCATCCCTGGAAGCATTTAAGGCCAGGTTGGATGGAGCTCTGAGCCACTTGGTCTGGTGAAAGGAAGACAAATTCCCCTGTCTGGAATGGGGCAACTGAAACTAGGTGATGTTTAAGGTTTCCAACCCAGGCTATTCTATGATTCTATGAATAAAATAGAATAGTTACGCAGTGTTAAGCCCAGCAATATGCAGGACAAACTCTGATGCAGAAGTGAGGGGTCCATCCAGGACCTGTGTGCTTTGCACATCCCAGGCCTGTCCAGCACATAGGGGCAAGAGATGGACAGATGGAAAAGGGGAAAGGTGGCTCTAGAAGAATATGATAATAGAAACTTCCTTTAAAAGAGACTACTCCTGATTGAAATAATTTAATCTAGAAATTATTAAGAAAAAAAAATATTGTCACCATCTTCTTTTCATCATGATTTCCCAGAGCAGACGTGTGCCTTTAAATGTGTGAAAAAATATTCTCAGTTCTAGAATTTAAAATACCTTCAGGCTGAGAGTAAGGTAATTTGCTCATCTTCCATCCGAAGAGACATAATTAATCTTTGCTCTGGATGGGTGATGGAGCTTCACTTACAGTTGTGTGATGCTACATTGCATTCAGTCTCCACATCTTTTCTTGTGATACAGTGACCGCTGATAGAGTTTTTAATTCCCAGGGAAGTAAGAAAGAAGGTCAGCAGAACTGCACCTTGGACTTCTGGAGGGCAGACTTTGGCCTGTTTAGGAGGCTGATTAACATTTTCCCTTGGGAGGCAGTCCTGAGGGGCAAAGGGGTCCAGGAAGGCTGGTCATTCTTCAACAGGGAAATCTTAAAGGCACAGGAGCGGGCTGTCCCCACATGCAAAAGATGAACCAGTGGGGGAAAGCAGCCTGGCTGAACCATCTGAGGTATTTAATCCCTTCTTTGCTGCAGTCTTCAATGGTAAACCCAGCTGTTCTCAGAGTACCTGGCCTCTTGAGGTGGAAGATGGGAACAGGTAGCAGAATTAAGCTCCCATAATCCAAGGGGAAATGGTCACCAACCTGCCGCACCACATAGACAAACACAAGTCTGTGGGGCTGGATGAGATCCATGCAAGGGTACAACAGAGGGAGCTGATTAAAATCCTCAGCGAGCCACTATCCATCATTTATCAGCAGCCCTTCCTATCCAGGGAGGTCCAAGTTGACTGGAAGTCAGCAAATGTGACACTCATCTGTATGAGGGGTTGGAAGGACTTGGGGAACTACAGAACTGCCAGTGTAACCTTTGTGCTGGGGAAGGTTAGTGAGCAGCTCATCTTGAGTGCCAGCAAGTGCAGGATAACCAGGAGATTAGGCCCAGCCAGCATGGGTTGACCAACCTGATCTCCTGGGACCTTCCGACTTAGTGAAAAAGGAAAGGCTGTGGATTTTGTCATTTGCACTTCAGCAAAGTCTTTGAAATCCTTCTCACAGCATTCTCCTGGAGAAACCAGCTGCTCGTGGCTTGTACAGGTGTACTGGTTGGATGGCTGATCCCAGGGAGTGGTGATGAATGATGATATATCCAGCTGTTGTCAGTCACAAGAGGTTCCAGAGGGCTCAGCACTGGGACCAGGCCTGTTCCGTATCTTTACTGATGATGCAGATAAGGGGATCAAGTGCACCCTCAGTCAGTTCATGGAGAACACTAAGGTAAGCAGGAGTACTGATCTGCAGGAGAGTAGGAAGGCTCTGCAGGGGGATTTGGACAGGCTGGATTGAATGGGCCAAGGCACATGATCTAAGGTTAAACAAGGCAAAATGATGGGTCCTGCATTTGGGTCAAATCAATCCCATGCAGCGCTACAGGCTGGGGCAGAGTGGCTGAAAAGTGGCCCAGTGGAAAAGGACCTGGGGGTGCTGGTTGACAGCAGGTGAACGTGGGCCCAGTGTGTGCCCAGGTGGCCAAGAAGGCCAATGGCTTGGCTCAAGGATAGTGTGGCCAGCAGGACCAGGACAGTGATTGTCACTCTGTACTGGGCACTGGTGAGGCCACACATCCAATCCTGTGTCCAGTTTTGGGCCCCTCTTGACAAGAAAGACGCTGAGGTGCTGGAGAGTGTCCAGAGAAGGGCAACAGAGCTGGGGAAGAATCTGGAGAGTGAGTCCTTTGTGGAATGTCTGAGGGAGCTGGGATTGCTTAGCCTGGAGAAGAAGAGGCTCAGAGGGCTCTTGTCACTCTCTACAGCTGCCTGAAAGGAGGTTGTAGCTAGGCTGAGGTCAGTCTCTTCTCCCAGACAAGCTACAGGACAAGAGGAAATGGCCTCAAGTTGCACCAGAGGAGGTTTAGATTGAATATTAAGAAATTTTATTTTTGCTGAAAGGCTTGTCAGTCATTGGAACAGACTGCCAATGGGAAGTCGTAAATTCACTGTCTCTAGAGGTATTTAAAATATGTGCATATGTGACACTTAGGGACATATTTTAGCAATGATTTTGGCAGTGCTGGGTTAATGTTTGGACTCAATGACCTTAAAGGTCTTTTCCAACCTAAATGATTCTTTGATTCTAAGTTTCTCTAACATGCCTTCTCTTTATACAGAGCTTTCTGATTGTTGATCCTGATTATACAAACTCAGGTAATAAGGTCCAGTCCTTTTTAACAGACTCTGGAGCAAAACTATATACAAATTTCAAATTGCAACTCTGTGCAGAGCAATGCACCTGGTTAAATTTCTGGGAAGGAGAAACTGTATACAGAAGCCAATGATGCCTCCTCTGATCTAAGCAAATCTGACAGATTTGTACATTCAATCAAAGAAAACAAAGAAACCAAACTCTGCCATCCCATCCGCAGGATGACCTTTTGCACCAGATTAAAATATTTTGGCAGATACTGCAATCGATGCAAGTACTTGACTACTGACTTTATCTACTAAGAAAATCCATCACAAAAGGTTACTGCATTCTCAAACACCATGCCATCAATGCCAGCATCTTAAGACAATATGAGATTCCATCTGGCAGGTGCCATCTGGAGCCCTGAGAATCATATCCAATTCACTCACCAAGTTAAAAAATACTACAGCACTCTACAAGGAAGAAAAGCACCATTTCTACTTGCATCAGATGGAAACAATTGCAGGCTCTTTTTTTGGGATGTTTCAATTTTGCTTGGCATAACTTACTGATTTTTCTATACCGTCTATCATTTATCAGAGCCCAGAATTTTTTCATAGGAGACCCTGACAGGCATTTTGGGACGTGGAAGTTTTCCATTTAAACTTCAAAAGGATGTGGTATAACCCAAACTGATGGCTGGGACTGTGCCAAAAAGAGGGCAGCAGGAATGAAGCACAAAGCCTCTGCAATTCTTTCCTGGTCCTGCTGAGACGAAGGTACTACCAAACACTTTTAGTTCCACTGCTGCACGCCCTCAAGTGTTGTCAAAATTAAAGGCTAGGAGAATAGGAAAACACTATCAGGAGGAAATTGCTTGTGAAAGTACGTATCAGTCTGGTAAACCTCGCAAGAACTAGTCTGGATATTCACTCTGCAAAACAAAGCAACAAAACTCAACTCCTTGAGCTGCTGGAGACACAGCTTTATAAACCTAGTGGGAAAATGGTGGTCCTGCTTGATTCTGTGACATTTTGTTCCAGGAACCACACAGCCCCATTCCCATGGTATTGCACTTTGGTTTCTAAGGTGCAGTAGGTCTGTGCAGCAACTTTTCATTTCAGGAGAGGCACCTCAGAAACAAATCTGGGGGTATCTGGCTTGGCTGCTAGTCCAAGTGTAGAAGCCTCTGGCAGCAGAGCAGACCTGTCTTTATAACATAAGCAGCTAAATTCAAGAGTTGAATAAAAGGTGGCATTTCGAGAAGATATATTAAACTGAAAGAGGACACCAATGGCAAGGAGAATGCTGAGAGTGTTGGAGAAAGGTCTTAGAATAGGAAAGGAGTACAATCCTTTATGGTGCAAGAGTCCAATTCAGGTAAGCAAGTAAGATAATTTGCAGTTACAGGAAAAATGTAGTTCTAGTTACATTTCAAGTTATGACAACATATGTAGAGTCCTAAATGTACTATAATCTTTTGCTAAGAAAGTGTCACAGTTTTAAGGAGAACTGCACCATAAATCTAGAAGAATTATCACAAACATGCAGAATCCATTTGTGCTGAACTGATAAAAATCACTTACAATGTTAATAGTTTTTTGGATTTTTTTTTTTTTGCAGGTACTGTATTTTTTAATTCAATTTAACAGCAATTACTCTGATTAATTTGCAATTAATACAATACTAATTAACAAAGTATGAGTTTATTTCCTAGCAAAGAGGTAGGTACCAGGCTGTAAGAGGATGATGTCGTATCTGATCATGCTATCAATTTTATGTAACCTAGCACTACCCGGTTACATTTAACCTGAGTATTTTCTTCAGCCACAGTGAGAAGCACTGGAGCAAGCACAACTGGGATTTTTGTGGTTTGTGTGGTTCTTTCAGGACAGCAGCATTAACACAGAGCAGTCACAACATGACAGCCTGAAACCCATTTGGTTTGGGTATAAGAAAGGAGACAATGACGAGAAACCTCCGTACAACTCAACTAACTACAGAAGATATCTCATTTATTTAATCCGTTAATTTTAAATTAATAACATTTGTTAACTTTTTGCCTATGTATGCAGCACATTCAGCATAACTTTACATAACTTGTAACTTTAAAGTGTTGCATTTAATTACTAGCAAAACTCAGTTTGACACAAAGTGAGGAGAAAAAGAAGGAAACAAATACCAGTCAGTATATTTACCATCATAACATTAAAAAAAAATCAGCAATCTAAAGAACTGTCTAGCAAGCTGCAAAGTTGTTTAAAAGTGAATACAGTGTATTTTTATTAAGTCAGAAGGAAGAACCAAATATAATGTAAAAAGCTGTATCTAGTTACAAATCTGTATTTTAAGGGTTACAAATTGAGGAGAACCAACCTCTCAACAAAAATCTTTGTCTACCACTAACAATAACCAATAATTAAAAACAACTGTTTAACCTGTATCGCTTCAAATCAGCAACTTCACACAGACTTGATATCCACACTTGAAATGTGTTACAGAAACTGCAAAGTTTCAGGCAGTAAAATGCAACTTGTACAGTAACAGTTTTAAGATTCTTTACAAAGCACTCCATACTGAAGAAACTGGCAGGAGAACACAAGTTGATTTGGAATTCCTCTTTAGCCCATGTGTTTATCAAGCTACTGAATAAAAAAACCAAGGATTTCAGAATCCTATATACTAAGTGTATACATTTTCCCATTACAGCCCTCCCAAAAATTAAGCCATAACTCTGTAGAAGGCTTTAACGTGATAAAGTCGGGGTGATTTGACTAAGGAACAGACAAGAGAGGTTAGTTTAGTGCTGAAATTATTATCTGGTGCAAGTGAGCCCCGTGTCAACAGGGATATCAGATTTTTCCTTGAGCCATAAATAGAAACTGAATTCTGCCCAAAACCAGCAATAAAAAATCTTTAGGAAAAAGTTCACATAGCAAGTTTAGCCACTGCTGTTAACTATATAAGTAGGTGTTCTATGGTGACAGGCTTCATTTCACAATATAAATGGCTTTTGAAACTATTGAAAGGACAAATAATTACCATAATGATTAGTGAAACAGTGCCAAAAGAACATCAAGCACACACTGGATTCCTTGCTTCACTCTTCAGGCTATGCACACTACATGACAGTTTCCAGGAATATCCGTCTTTTTCTAATCTTTCTGAAAAAACATACCCAGGCAACTGTCTCACCTTTGAGAAGGGCCACAATGATCAGAGAGAAGGCTGTAGCACCCTTCCTGTGAAGACAGGCTGAGAAAATTTGGATTGTTAAGCCTGGAGAAGAAAGGCTCCAGTGAGACCTCAGAGAACCTTCCAGAACCTAAAGGAGGTTTACAAGGCTGGAGAGGAATTACAAAGGCATGTATGACAGGATGAGGGGAAATGGCTTCATACCAGGAGCAGGGTTAGGTTAGGTGCTACAGGAAGAAATGTTTTGCTCTGAGGGTGGCGAGGCACTGGAACAGGTTGCCCAGAGAAGTTGCTGACAACCCACCCCTGGAACTCCTCAAGCCCAGGTTGGATGGGGCTCTGAGCAACCTGGTCTAGTGGAAGGTGTCCCTCCCTATGGCAGGCAGGCTAGAACTGGATAATCTTCAAGGCCCCTTTAAACCCAAACCATTCTATGAGTCTACTGACGCTGACAGTGTACTACAAGATTGTATTTTTTAGTCAATACTCTAAATTAAGGATAATTCTGAAATAATCTTGGCCATTGACATATAAGCACAGCTTAAGGCAAACTATACTGTGGCAGTCAAAACACAAAGAAAAGATGGTGTGTAGATAAAAGCAAGTGAGAAGATGAATGGCAGCTTTACTCTTCCTGAGTTCCCCACCCTTTACTTCTGCCCTTCTGAAGGTATCCTCCAAGCAGTTGATTATAGGACTAATTTTAAAATTCAACAGAAATGGAAATAGAAAGGAAGTCTTTTGCTCCAAGTATATGACTTAAGTATCTTATTTAAATGTTCCACTTTAAAAGCTGAGCTATGCAAGTATTCTTCAGGTGATGGCCTGAAGAATAATTCCATCTGAACCTGCCCTAGAGTACACTATAGCCTCTTATTATGACCTGAAATTAAAGCAAGGGCACATACTGCCAGTACATGTCAAATATTTCCTAGTATGCCTGCAGAGACTACTTGGCCTTGTGACCGACTGCTGTACCTAAGTCGTGTGGTTGCCACTTGTGAGTTACAGGAGTGCCCAGAGCCCATTAATTTTATAGGCCCTTCCTGACTGAAAAGAACCCGTGTCTCAGGCAGTATTCACAAAAACCCCCAACTAATAATCAAAGCCTGGTACTTGTCTGGTATTGTGATAAGAGGAGCAGTGGGGTAATATTAATAATCAACCTACTCCCCAAGAAAACAACTTACAGTTAAATATATTACAAATTGAGTTTAACATATCAAAAGTTGAGAAATACCCCGCTTCAAAAGAGTCACAGCCTATCAGTATAAAGGAAGAATATAAAACTATTTTATTGACCACTGCTCACCAGTATTTACAATAAAGTAAACAATATACAGTCTGATAACATTCAAATTACTACAAAGTTAGTTTTCACCTGGTCTTCTTAAGACCAAGTGATCCCAAATACTAAAAAGAATGACCCTACAGGTTTAAAGGGCTAGGTTTGGATAAAGAAGATACATGCACATCAATAGTATAGAAGACTACAAAACATCTGTGAGTTTGTTTAGACATTCATTATGATTCAGTAATAACTATGGAAGTTCATCAATGTTTTATAAAAGCTTTTACCTAATATGGAGGAAGTAGTATCAAATGCTCTCTTGTGATAAATGAAACAAGTTGCAGAAAGCTTTTATTTACTCGCTGTTGATGCAAAACATACTACTTCAAAAAATATCGAGTTTGAAACTTGTTAGAATGTATGCTTCTCACATTGCTAATAAATCAAATTTCGGGTTTTAATATTCTTATATATAAAAAAAGCAATGCAAACAATTATTGTGCTTCATCTTCCGGGCATGAATGCCAAGTTAGCCGTTCTTCATAAAAAGCAATTACGATCTGAGGACACTTCACATTAGCTTCTTTGGCCAGCACCAGATCTGCCTCATCAGAGTCTTTCCTGATGTAGGAGAGAGTGGGATTTCAGAAAATTAATAATCAGTATTTCAAAACATTTAGCAGCTCTTAGTAAGTCCTATGACCTGAAAAGAATGTCAGCTAGAAATCACTTTCCAGTATACCTTTCACTTAAGCTACCAAGACTTTGCATGCTAATGGTAATGATGAGGTTCCACAGCTCTGCTTTTCTTCCCTTCCCATGTTTCTTAATGTTTGAAAGGAAAATGCTATTCAAAGGGAATCAGTTGTAAGGTTACATACTGCAGTATGTTATGAAAGAAGTAAAACGTGGTTAATTTTGCCTTTTAAAGACTAATCAAAGCTACAAAGTAAGACTTAAACATCAACAGGATCAATCTTAAGAACTGTTACCTACATGCAAATTACATTTAGTGTTTATACAAGTAACTTCCTATATTTCATACTGTTATTCTTGATGCTGTCTTGGGGTAAAAAAACAGGCTTGCCAGTCTGACATGCTTCAGATCCCGTTTTAAAGTGTATGCTGCCTTTAAAAGTCAGCTTTGTGCATATAAACTCATATCTATGTTTGCTACCTAATACCAATTATGAAAAACTAATCAACTGCAACTGAACTAGACAAAAAAAAAAGTCCTCTGTGTTTCATTTTGCCAATTATCACTACAGAAATTCAAACACTCATGATCTTTGCTTTGCAACTTTTCCGAGTTTCACGTAAAATTTACAGAGAATTTGAGAAAGCAGAAGGGAGACAACCTCCCACAGCACTAACCTTCACCAGTCTAGGCACATCCCAAGACAAATCATGTCTCAGGAGATCACCCAGTTTGACTCCATTCTGAAAATCTGCCCTGCAAAGCCATCCTTCTTATCCCATCATCCTAAGAAATCTCAGCAAATGTCAGTTCAATCTCTTGATTTCTCAACACTGGGAAGAAGCACTAATTTTATCCCATTTGCTCAGAAAGCAAGAAATCCTTCTCCCAATACTGCAGCTAATGAAGCTGGTCCCCACCTCCCCTCCCAACAACACAAACTCCCCACATCACTCTCCCTCTTTATAGCCCATAATGTCAAGACTCCATATTGTTTATTCTTCATCTCCACCTCTGTTTTCTCCCGTAGTTGCTTCCAATTCCATGCTTTAATGCATGCAGAACAGCTGGCACTACGCTTGGTTAAACAGCTGGCTATCCAGCAGCTGGCTTCTGCTTATTGGAACATGTAAAGCTGGTTTTCTGCCTGCCATTCCCTCTGCAGGAGCATTACCATGATCCAGTTTTTCCATACAAATGCCAATTTCTCCCTATATTATCAGAAATTACCTTTCAAAGTAAAACTGAACCAAAAGAAAGTAAAGATATTTTGAATTTTGAAGGAAAAGGGATTCAGTTCTAACTGAATATAGAAGGCTTGTTTTTCTAAGAATACAAGGTTAATAAGGGGACCACCAGCTTCTGTGTCTTACTCCTGAAAAAAATGTTGTCTCTTTAACCTAAATGCAGCTACCTGCCCTCCCTTTATGGACAAGAACTGTGGATGTAAGACTTACCATTTCATGAGGAACATAAGCTCTCCACTGCTATCCGTAGCCCCAATTATCCGCTCAGGATCAAGACCTCTTGCAAACCCTCTTGGTTTATCAACCTAGTAAGTTAGAAGATGGTTATCTAGTTTAAGACAAAATTCTATTTTGGTACTAGATAACACAAATTTTTATACATACATGTATGTGTGTGTGTATGTGTGTGTGTGTGTGTGTGTATCAGAATGAAAAAAATATCGCTTTAAAAACCCATCAAATCTATAATTACATACAATTTTTTTATAACCAGTCTTCAGGCCAAGTCATTTAGAGATGGAGTAATAACAAAGGATTTTATATCCATGTTTCCAGCACTTATTTCTGAAAACATAACAGATGAAATAAATGGTCTAAAATCACTTCAGTAGATAAATAAACAAGCATGGTCAGTAAAAATAACAAAAGCAGCAAAGTAAAAATGCATGTCTGGAAGTAGAAAAAGCACATCCTTTTCAGCAAAACAGCTGAAAACAGCAAACAGCTTTGGTTTGGCTAAACCAACAATGCAACTGCACCCTTGGGGAACACCTCAACTCTGCTTGGCTCACTGACATCACACTGGTGACAAAAAATATCACAACTATTTCCTGTATTAGCTCCTTTATAGGTTAACAATATCCTTTTAGAAAAAGTGGCCACTATTGTACCAGATGAAGACGAACAACTAACTCTATACAGAAAGCAAAATATTCTTTGTATTATTCATGAACAATTCTGATGCCTTCCAACCTTTTTGACAGTAACCACATGTCCAAACTGCCTGCTGTCTTCAGTACATGAAAATGATGGCAGTGTCAGCGGTTTCAAAGTTTACAAAGAAAATATCAACTACTGAACACATTACCACATGGGAATTATTCTGTACTTATCAGCACTAAATGTGTCAAGCTGTTTACTCATTTAAACTGAAGGAGAAATCCAGACCTCTCAGGAAATGCAAGCTTTTTTTCACTCACCTTTTCTATTCCTTCTCTACCATCATGTCTGGTCCTACTCTAAGTAACTTAGAGGTTTTCACATTTTGCCATCTTGCCATTCACTTACTCAAAATCATACTAAATATGGCAGCAAAACAGAACTTCATCTTTGTTCCATTCATGAACCTTTTGCTCTAATATAAACCTATCACTCAATACAATTAATTAATAACTATTAACCATTCTTACTTTCAATTATTCAGCAAGTGTTATGGGTCAATGTAAGAACTTTTAATAGTCATGTCAGTCAATCATCCTTTACTAACCATTTGGACAGTCTCATTAACCACAACGAATGCATACCCTTTTCAAACCACAGATCCAGATGCTATGACATTTTTACTGTTTTAAATCAGTCTCATTCTCAAAGTCACAGTATTATTTTTGGGGGATGGAGAGGTAGGGGAGAGATGCAGGGAAACAAAAGCTTAACATGTAAACATATACTTACAGAATCACGCTTTTTCTTTGATTTACTATCATCAGATTCGCTATCTGACAAAGATTTTCTTTTGGCACCATCTGTTTTTTCTTTACCAGCTTTCTGGGAGTTCAGAAAAGCTTCAATTAGCTCTGGACAATCTAAGTTCTCTTCAGGTTCCCATGTGTTGTCAGCACTGAAACAGACACATTTATGTAAAACTAGGTAAAGAAGGAAAATTTAAAACTGGCCCCATGGCTTCTCTTAAAAATAAGCAACTTCATTTTTGTCTCACTATGTAAGGTAGGTTTGTTAAACCTCAAGGACCTTTCTCTTGCCACCTTAAGTACCCTTCTTGTACTGCATTGATGACGGAAAGGATGCTCCATTAGTATTGAAAAGCAATGTTCACAACCTGAATGTAACACAAAAGGCAGCTCTATTAACACCTCTGTTCTCAGTGGGGTATGAAACAAGCAATCCGCACCCTACCCAAACTCACTTCCCTTGTTCCTCTGGAGACTGTCCATGAAAACAAACAATATGAGCACTAAGACTTACAGAGAACAGTCTACACATCAGTCATTACAAACAGCCTAAATACATATACATATACATATATGTAAGCTTTCAGATATGAGGAACACACTGAGGTTGTCTCTGAGCACTGAACACAACTAAACCTAGAGCTATCTGCTTCCTTCAGTTGAGCGACTGCAAGAGGGAACAAAGGTGGACACAGCTGGGCATTGCATGTTTCCATGAGTATGCATTTTGGTAAGTCCACAAATGTTCCCCCACAACCATCATGCATCTCACGTGCAAATACTGGCAGAGCACTGCTGCACCAACACGATACCTACGAATTACTTTCCATTACAGTAACATACTGTAATTTCCACAAGNCACAGCTGGGCATTGCATGTTTCCATGAGTATGCATTTTGCTAACTAAGTCCACAAATGTTCCCCCACAACCATCATGCATCTCACGTGCAAATACTGGCACAGCACTGCTGCACCAACACGATACCTACAAATTACTTTCCATTACAGTAACATACTATTACAAGTTCAAATCAGACCCTCTTGTCTTTGTCTTTACACATTTCAGGTTGCAAGAGTGGGGATCATTGCACCCGCCCTGTCCAGCGGGAGCGCTCCCCGCTGGCTGTGATTGTACCTACACCAAAGGGGAAAAGTCCTGATTGTTTGCTATTGCCTGCTGTGGGTGTTGCTGTTTTGTTTGCCTTGTTATACATACCAGTAAAGAACTGTTATTCCTATTCCTGTATCTTTGCCTGAAAACCCTTTAATTTCAAAATGGTAATAATCTGGAGTGAGGGTGTCTACATTCTCCATTTCAAGGGTGGCTCTTGCCTTCCCTAGCAGACACCTGTCACCCAAACCTTGACAGATATTGACGCCCAATGTGAGGTCCAAGGGCATAAAAAAGAAAAAAGGGTGAAAAAGGAGTAACAGTTCTTAAATAACCTAATTCTTGTGTGCTGGATATAGAGACCCCGTCAGCTGGAACCATGTCATTGAGCTTACCCAGCTTCGGGTGGCATGTCATCATGGCTACATGTCTCCCATCTGCAGCCCCTTAAAACATGGGTCCCATAACTACAGCTACTGTGGCTGCTATTCAGTTTGCTTTGTGCGTTGACAAGGTGAGGAATTTACGGATTTCTAACTTTCTATGGAAGGTGGGCACATGGATTCAGAGTTATCGCACGCTAACTGCATATTTTTGGGGTTACTTTAATAATGAGGAAATGACCCTGGGGGAAATTTTCTCCCTACCTTTCACCCAGCTCTTTGGATCTACCCCACCAGTTTTCGTCTCTAAATGCCNGGTGTACAACTGGATGGTGGTGAGGCAAGGAATTTGGGACCCTTGACCCAGGAGTAAATCAGGGAGGGAATTAAGGGAGTCAGGGTCCCTTTCTCTCTGGGAGCAGTTCTTAAGAAGTGTAAGAGAGAGATTTGTCCACAGAGAAAGAATGCAGGAGCATCATAGAATGCACTGCNCCAGAACCTGGCGCTGTCCCGGGGACTTCGGATGTCACCCCACCATCCGACCCTGCCCCACAGCCCACCTCAGAAATTAAACACCTGGATTGGGTGGGGGTTCTGGTGAAGGAGATACGTGAATGGACCAGATGCTGAAGGAGTGGATTTCCTCAGCTGTTGGGAAACCCTGCCCCTGCCTCGAAGAGNATACTACACCCATTACAACGATTAATGCTGATAACAACCAAGAAACTGTGGGGTCTGTTGCCAACAAGCTTAGGAATTTTGAGAGTATGATCCATGGTCCAATGCAGGCTCATGTCACTACCGTGGTTAAGGAACTCAAAGAGATGAAGGAGATGAGGAAGACCAATGCAGCACCAGTGCAAGTCACAGGTCCCAAAGCTAGCACCCAACGTCCCCCAGCTAGAGAGAAAAGGGTACACTTCATGAGCTGATCTGTGGTTCTTTCTGCATGACCATGGGGAAGNAGCAGTCACCCCTGTGGAAACAAGGAAGTCTAAGATGAAATCAGAGCACCCAGTTAGTTATGCTAAGAAAGGAGAGCCCTCACAACCTGCAGGGGAGCCAGAGATTGAAATCATCACAGTTGCTGACAAATGAAAATCTCCGTAATCTGCACAGACATTGTGCAAAGGGGGCGTGAGGCTGATGCAGTTTGATTACTTCTGGGTCTGGAACATTATGGGTATAGGTGTACAACTGGATGGTGGTGAGGCA
>VWZN01021660.1:40961-54652 GCA_013396955.1 Regulus satrapa | reverse complement strand
AAAAGACACTGAGTCAGATGAAAGGAAGGATGATTAGGCAAAAAGAGGATCATGAATACTTATACTTCACCAAGTAAAAACTCAATAGTATCTTACTGGTATAGATACAAGGAATAAAAACAAGAGCTTTTTAAAGTAAATAATAACAGCTCACTGAAGAAAAAAAGACTGCATATCTGACTCAAATCAGCTTAAAGTACTACTTATTGAGGAAACTGCATTTATATAATAACATTCCAAAGACACAGACAAGTAAAATGGAAAATCCTATTATTTTAGACAGAGCTTAATGTGTTTATAAGAACTAATGGTAGGTTGTGTAGTAGGTATCTTAAATATCTGCTCAGAGTCCATGAACTAATATAAATTTCAACCTGTGAAATACAAAGCATTTCTGGTTTGTTATCTGTATTGATTAACAGATGCTAAAAACTCTATTTAATATCTCTCTTTATTATGTCTTTTTCCCAAGTGAACAAAGAGTAATAATTATACCATGAAACATAAAAATTTATTTAAACTGTTTATAAAAATGTAACTGAGCAACTCTTTACAGTTCCATTTTTATACTACTCACTACTCACAGCTTCTTTTCCCATACAACTGAAATACTTAACCCAGCAACTATTTTTGTTACCTATCTACATGGTCATTACAGATATGACAAGGACAAAAAGTTACTTCATTTGTACAGGCTAGTATCTACTCTGCAGAGAAGATTGGACCAAAGTGACGAATACAATTATAGTCAAACTGAAAGAACTAAATGAAATTCAATAAGGAAAGAACAAATTCCTTCCTCCCCCCAGCTCAGTTAGTTTCAAGTTAGTAAGAACACAGAGTGTACCTACAATGAAGGTAATATGGCTATCAAAACTAGTAAAAACATCTGTTTCTTTGGTCACAGATTTATGGCAGAACCTTTAAAAATATTTTTGGAGGCCATTTCCAAGGAAAGCAGTAGGTTCCCAAATTACGTTTAGCAATTAAAAATTATCAATGATGTTTTTACTCAAATTATGAGTTTAGTACTTAACTAAACACTCAAATAAGCAATAGCAAAGTTCTTTTAAATTAAGACAAGCAGGAAGCTCCTGCAGTTCTGGACTTATCCTGCAGCAATGCTACTTCTAAGGTACCACCAGCATTCAGAACTATGAAAACTTTGACTGCTTCTACACTGAGAAACATATTTTAACATGATTGTTCTGAGTTCCTCAGTTAGATCTTTTCCCTTCTGAACTCACAAAATTTTATCAGCATTTTATCAACACTACACATAGCTAATGGAAATCCTATTCTGATCAATCTGGATGATTAACTGCTTTCACATCCCTCAATACACTATCAAAACACAGGCAGTAAGTGAATACTATAGAAAATAACTGGCTTATTTAAGAGAAACATAACATTCTAATGCTGGATTCTCACATGGGGATGAGGGCCTTGCATTACCAGATAATTCTAAGCACAACAATTGCTAGAGTAATAAATAGTCACCAGAAAATTTTGGTAACAAGCTGACAAGTATTTTATGGTCTTTATCATTATTCACTCCGCAAAGCAGAGTAAAAAGGCAAATGTCAATATCCTGCATTATACCTAAAAATAAAAATAAATAACTCCGCACACCTCTACACAGAGAGAATATAAACACCACATACTATCTTGAGGCAAAAATTCACAATTAAGTCCTACTTGTGTGGATGAAACCTAGTCACAAGCAGCTGATTCGTAGTATCTGTTTTCTAACTCGCCAAACTTAAAGGCTTGGCCTCAGCAGTGCCAAGTTCAGGAGGACGATCACTTCCCTTGTCCTGCTGGCCACGCTATTCTTGGCTCAGGCCAAGATGCCACTGGCCTTCTTGGCCTCCTGGGCACACGGTGGCTCACACTGAGCTGGCTCTCAGTGAGCACTCCCCAGTCCCTTTTTGCCAAGGAGCTCTCGAGCCACTCCTCCCCCAGCCTGTAGTGCTGCATGGGTTTGCTGAGACCGCAGTGCAGAACCCAGCACTTTGCCTTAACGAGCCTCATGCAGTTGTCCTTGGCCCACTGATCGAGTCTGCCCAGGCATCTGTAGAGCCTTCCTTCCCTTCAGCAGATCAACACTCCCAACCAGTTTTGTGATGTCTACAAATTTACTGAGGGAGCCCTAATGTCCAGACCTTCAATAAAGACATTAAACAGGATTGGTACCAAAATCAAGCCCAGGGAAATGGTGCTAGCAATTAGCCCCAACTGGATTTAACTCCATCCACCACAATGGTCTGGGTAACCAGTGTTTTACCCATAAAAGAGTTCACCCATCCAAGACATCAGCACTCAGTTTTTCTAGGAGGAATACAGGTAAAATAATAAAGCCACTGCTGTTCAAAACATTTTTCTAGCCTGAGTTAGAAAGCTCAGGCTGGGCATGTTGATAAGCACACTACAAAGAGAAGGCCAGTTGTAGCTCACTAAAGGCTCTCTGCCCCACAAAGACTATACATCTTTTATATCTCCTTCCCATGACAGAGTTGCCACATTCAAGCATACATGCCATAACCACAGCATGACTACGAATTTAAGAACAGAAAGGTGTTTATTCTTGAACTTCATAGCCTAAAAACTAAGGCTAACAGATTTGGAAGAAGGGGTATGAGCAACAACTTCCTATGGCAAGGATAGAGCAATGCCCAATACATAGTTTTGGTACAGACTCTTTCTTGAAAGTAAAAATATTCAATAAAGTTTTGCAAGGATGTAACAGACACACTCCGTAACGATAAGCAAGCCTCAAGCATTAAATCCCACAAAAGAAATGCATATAGACTTATTGGCACTCTTGGACCCCTCAGTATTACATTTTTCAAAATTCTTTTCTACCATTTGACCATGTTTTCTACTGTAGTCAACAATCCTCAGTTAGGTGCAGTTTTCCCCCCCACCAAATAAGGAAAAAAGAAACCACAAAAATATAGCACAGAAGAAAAGGATGCAGAACACTGGCACCTGCTTTCATTCCTTGTTGCAGACCAGATTAAAACCTAAAAGACTATTTTAAAACAGAAATTAAATGTATCAGAAGCACATAACAAAACTGTTTCATTTGCTGAGTTAAGCACTTTCATAAAAGCTTATTCATCAGCTACATTTGTTCTAGCTAAATTCCCTGATTCTGGAACTCACTGCACTTCAGAAAATTTTGCCCCAAACTGATAAAAAACAGCCTAAAAAGTCATTGTATTTTGTCATAATCAACAATAGGAACTTGTGCAATTACAGTAGGATAAGAGCTGGTTCATAAGATGGGCCCTTTCCATGAAAATGCATTATGAGACTAGGTATATTACAGTCTGCAGCAGAAAAGACTTTCAAGGAAGGCTAAAAAAAGCTATGTCGAATTGAAGGCAAAAAAATACATATATACAGAACAGAAGGACATAGCTCTATCTGGAAAGATAAATTTAAAACAAACTGAAAGCTAAGTTCTTAAGCATTACAGTAGAGAGACTGCAGTAACTACTTAGAAGCACAGCTTATTCTCCAAAAGCCTTTCACTGATGCCACAGGAAGCTTGGTTATCAGCTAGGCACAAGCTTTAAACATATACTTAGGTACACACACACCGTGCACACAGAACAGCAAAAGCCACATATATTTCCACTGCACTGCAGCACAGTAGCACATACTGCTAAAGGAATGCTCCATTTCTTCAATGCATTTGTTCATACACATGAGGAGTTCATCCACATATGCTGCATTCAGAAAAGAAGGACCCTGTGAACAAGCACTTCTCTTACACCAGCAACTGCAGAGTCAGAAGGAGCAGTATCCCTGGTGATCAGATTTTTGTCTTTCAGATGTTAACTTGCCCTTGAATGTTTGTAAAAAATTATAATAATTAAAAAAAAAAAAAAAGTTTAGGGACTCAAGTGTTTTAAAAGCACAGCAAAGCACTTTAAAGCACTCCTGAAAGTATAAAGCCCTTTAAAGGAACAAGTACACACACACACACAAAACAAAACAAGCCACCAAACCAAACAAACAAAAATCTTACCATCCTATTTTAAACTTAATAAAATGAACAGTTTCAAGTTCCTAAATAAAATATCACAAACTAGAAATTAAAACCAAACAGACAATCTGTCCAGTCAGAACCTCAGGTTTCAGCTTTCAGTATTCAACTGTATGGTTATACCAACATGCTCCAGAAGACTTATTTTAAGCCTTTTTAAAAGTATTTTTAAGAGTTCATTTTACTAAAGGTAAAACTTCAACCGATGTGTAGAAAGTGTATCTCAAGAGTAATACACAAAGATAATAGAAAAATATCTCTACATCACTACATTTTTTAACAAAAAGCTAACTCCTTTCCTAGGTTCATTTGAAGACTAAATCATACATAAAACAGCATTCAAAAAGCCAGTATCAGCTACCAGGCTGCTTATCCTCCTCCAGAATTTCCTAAAATTATACCTCTAGTTCAAGATGTTCTTTATTTTTGAAAGTATATGAATGCTTTAAAAGATTTCTTACAGGCATGCCAAAAATCTTTGCTTAGAGTAATACCCAGAAGCTAAAAATATTGCAGCGGGGGTGGAACTACACATTTATTTGCTGCCCAGTTCCAAATATGTACTAAAAAGTGACCAAACAGGCACTCATCTTGAGCTTAAATCAGTGCCCAGCACTGGTGTGATGGAATACACTCCTCCTCAAAGCTAGCAATTCTTGCTACAATTTTAATATGTTGAGGTATTCTTCAAGTATTCTTGAGGTATTCTTTTGTGTTACACAGTGCAATGAAGTAACTAAATAAAAACATATCACAGAGAATATGTCAGGGCAGCATATGCTGATGATGAGTTAATATATGCCTTGTCACAGAAGAACTGAAAAGAGCTGGCAAGCGCTTTGGTCATGAGAACCGTAAAATAAAGCAAAAAGACTTCAAATGATCCAGCTACATCTGATGCCTAGCTGTCTACCTGAAGAAAACTCTCAAGAAAGATATAAACTGGAAGAGTAGCTAGAAAGCTTATTCTTCCAAAACAAGACATATTCTACTGTAGTTTCAAAAGAGTACATTTAATTAGCTTTTATTTCAAATAATTTTTGCAACTCCCTCTGTTTACCACTTTCAGCCTCTCTCTTCTGTAAGCATTTTCTACTTCAGTAGAAGTATGTCTTTTGATTTCAAAAGATGTTAAGTTGGAAAGTCAAAGTCAGGAAAAAGTTCTCTCTGAGATTTTTCTAAGCTGGGATGAAAAGAGATACAAAGATTCTGAGGGTCAGGAGGGAGCAGGAGGAAAACTTGTGGACTATCTGTGTCTTTGAGAAGACTAAACACACTTTCACTAAATCTACTATTTCAGTTCAACCAATCATTCATCTTGAGAAAGGCTGAAGTATGACAGTTCAACTGTTTTGTTACTCAAAAGACGATCAATTACCACAATCAGATCTGTACATGTGAAACATATTTATTTTACAATTTGTCAGAAAGACAAAACTTTGAAAGCATAGGTAATTCGGGAAATAGCTATATAAACTAATGCTTCCTGTGTGGCTGGGTGTACTTGATTTTAAGGTAAAATCTTAAATTTTACCTCATTATCCTATCTTCAATTTTATAGAAAACTACTTCAGAAAAAAAAAAAAAAAAGTAAACCTAAGGGTTTCATCTTGCCTTTTTTAATTAATTCACTTGAAGCTGACACTAATGCAGTTATTCATCTGTTACTCAAATTTTAAAAATCATGCTTAATTCCTTTAAAAGTAATATGGCATTGTGAAGACTGATGATCTGATGGGTTTAAATAAGATATCTCTTACAATAGTTGTGCCATATTTGCATCAGCTAATGACAAACTCTTTTAAATACTTGAAAACCTAGACTTCTGCACTAGACCTAGATATATTCAATAGTACAAAAGCTTTGAGCAAATATTTCCAATGAAACATCAGCAAACTTGAGGGAAAAAAAATCTAACACAGTTAGCTTTAAACATTCAGAGATACTGAGAAATGGTTCAGGATACGCATATGCAGAACTAAAGATATAACTCTATTAATTTAGGAACTTCTTTTCTTCTTGTCTGTGGGAACCTTTGATAAATCAAACAATAGCTTATTCTTAAAGAGGAAAACCTTTTAAATACTTGTTGTAAGAATATTCAAACATTTGCAACGAATTTAAAACCTGTTAGCTAGCCCACTTAGTCCTCCACACAAAGGGTGTATTTTGGAGAAAAACAAATTGGAAGGAAGGTGTAGCTATGCATTCTTCATACCGGAGACATGAAAACATGCCCACAAGCCTTACAGCAACTTAGTAACTCCACATCAGGTGTCACAATTACACAGGTGTTAAACTCCAAAAAGGCACAAGTAATATTTCCTCTTGGGGCAGGGCAGAAAACACAGGACACTGAACCTGAAATCAAGACAGAAATATAAGAGACCTTAGCACTCAACCAGGTGAGAAATGGCCCTCTTAGCTCTTGGATCCATAGATCAGATGCCCTCATACAGTGGACAACAGCCATACGCTTTGTGTTCTTCTGCACATCTCTGGGGTAGCTAATGGGAATGACATCTGTCACAATAAAGATGCCAAAAAATGGTAACTCCAGCTCCTGCTGCTGTGCTGAGCCACATAAGGAAACGCTTATGACTCAGGAACATGCAAGTACCAGGGATGACTCCGCTTTCTCACCATGATGGTCCTCAACTTCCCAGCCAAGCTGATCATGACAGGATCAAGAAGAGCTAAGAAGACAGGGAGCCCACAGGGTTAATGAACCCAAGGGATGCAGCGGCCACAAGCAGTCTCCCCAAACTCCCCACATAAAAGAGCAAATGAGTGACAGGAGGTTATGTAGAAAGCCAGAGAAAGAGCAGGAAGTCTGCACAGCACAGTCAGGCCTGGCAGCTCAAGTGAGGACCAGACAGAGACACACAGGGGAAGAGTAATGACCCGGTTCAGCACCATGGTTACAGCAATAGGATATGCATCCAATTTACAGTTATCTGTATCATGTACACACAAAAACAGTACACTACAATAGTATGTAAATATAACTCATTTTTCTGACCAGGTGAGAATCACATAAAATAACAACATTTTATAAGCACAACCAACATCACTTATCAGATAGATATTGGTAACAAAGAGTTAAGACAGCACAAGACAAGCAATCCTGTATCAGCAAATGTCCATTTATGCAAAAAGTTCTAAGGCATTATGATCATCTGATTTCTCTTTATATACTCTCAGAGACTCCTACTGCAAGAGTCCACTCTACTATGCATTTTTATTCTAGGATCACTGATAGTTCACTCTATGTTTTCACAAGGCTTTTTTAAAGTATTGGCTGCATTTATGTAACTACCTAATGATGCTGTCCAAATTCAACAGCCTAAGTGGGGGGGGGCACTGCTGCTTTAAAACTGATCCTTCCAGTAGCCAAAATGAGCAAAATACCATCCTACCATCAAAGGTACACATACCTCTAATGCTTCTGTTTGGTGCAGGGTTGAACTCAAAGCTAAGAGCTGATCTTCACCAAAGAGAGAGACAAAACCTCAAATGAGAGATTAAATACACCAGGAAGGAGAACTTAAATTAAAACAGAAAATATAAAGTATTTTTAGAGAAAGAGACATAATGTGGTTTACAAAGTTCTGTCTCCACCAGAGACAGTCAAAATACCAATGCACTATAAAGTAAAAGTTTCTGAGAGCTTGATCCAAAGAGACATTTTCCTATCACATTTACTGCAATATTTACAGTAACTACTGGGAATCAACAACAAATTGGGTAATAGAGAGTTTTTTTACTAAAAGTAAGTTGCAGTAGTGAGATTTTATTCTATGGTTGTCCTTGAACTTCAGAAATTAAGGGGTAAAAAAGCAATAAGAAAAAAATAGATAATTTATATAAATTACATTATTAATTAATTTATATATTATTTACTTCTATAAACAAAATATCATCTTTTCTTTCAACATCAATCTACACAATGCCAAAGGATGAATACCATATAGGATGCTTTCAAGTTTTTTAACTCTAAAGTTAATGCAGCAAGAACTGGACTTGATAATACTTATGGGTCTCTTCTACCTTGAGATATTTGATTTGATTTTCATCCATAAAGAGGGAAAAAGGCTACAAACATAAAAGCTTTGCATTCATTTGATTATATACATATATTCAAATATATATAACAAATAATAATTAATTGTCTTTAGATGCTTTATGCTGCATTTGACATTTTTCATTTTCTAAGAAAACATATTCTTTGATAGTATTTACACCCTGAAAATGTCTTCTTCTATCATTATAGCCATTTATTTCATACACTGCATTTTACTTATTCATTTTATGGAACTATTTGATTTGTTCAAATCTCAGGTTATAAATTACAAAATGGTCTTCTGAAACCCAAAATATATTTTTTTTTAAAAAAGGGGAAAGGGAAGAGAAATAAAGCAATCAGCCCTTTATCTCAAACCATCCTCTACATTCAAGTCCCTCTCAACAGCAAAATGAGGAAGCATCTCAGCTTTTTTAACTACATTTTCGTTTTCAAAATAATAGCAAACATGACTCATGGAAATCAAGCTAATTGCTTCATTACTTTAAAATAAAAACTTTGGAAAGCTTCAAAATTAGTGGAAGAGAGTGATAGCTTGAAATATAGATTCTGAAAACAAATCAAAAAGCCCTTTTAATCTTTAGTTTCTGATTTGGGGAAGCAGAAGATTCTATGACCTTACAAAAACTAACACACTTTTTAAAGAGATACTTCGGACAAATTTGTCTGGCTTATTATACCTCAATCACCACAGCATCATCAAAAATAAGGATAAATTAAAACATAATTGAAAAATATACCACAACAAGGATGGATCTTCTATAGAAAGAAAATTACCCATCCAAAATACACTTCTGGCAGAAGCCTTCTCATGAAGCAAGGAATTGGACTAGATTTAGGCTACAGTTCAGCTGTTGCTTGCAGACAATTTAAATCTAAGCTGCTGTCAAGACACAGTTTGACACTTTGCTGGTCCTTTATTCCTGGCTATGACCAACTCTTTTTCTCCTGAGGCTCATGCTCAGCAAATTGGATCCTCCCCTGTTCCAGCTCATGGGCTGCATAAGTCCAGTAGAACAGGAGAGCAACCAAAAAGAGACACTAACCCAAGTGTTCTCCTCCTTCTGTCCTCCATTTTTCAGAAGGACACTAAAAACACTGCCGTTAGATTCACTCTCTCAGCAATCTAATAGCTATAGCTAATTCTTTATTTAGAGTGGAGGAGCTCTATCAGCAGAGATAGGCTCATCACCCCAGCCGTGAGTCACTTGGTACGTGGGAGTCCCAATCTTAGACCTGGCTTCAAATCCAGCAGAACTAGAATTTGACTATAAATTGCTCAAAACCTAAGAGCGGCTCACTGCAGGCTCTAATATNAAATAGCGCCAAAGTTGTTACCCTTTTCTTGTTAGCAAGCACATTATGCAGATAAACTACCATACACTATTGGCTAACTGTAAGCAGCAGAACAAACTCTAACAGACAGCCAGTCAACTACACCAGCTGACCACCCAGCGAAGATCAAGCATTTCAGTTTTTCTCAGCAACTCTTTGACTTTGCAATCCAGTTCTTAGGAAAGAAATCTAGTAAAAAACGAGGCAACAGTGAGTCAACTCATCTGGAGTTAAAAAGCTCCTATGAATTTTAATGTTATTGTATGCAGCTTACATTGTTCTTTACCAGTACAAAATACAAATTATATATCTTACCAAAATCAACTAAGTTAATAATAATCTTACAGCTCAACAGGACTCAGTTTAATATTTGCATAGAACAACGAGACTTGAGGACAAAAGTGCAACTGGCTATATAGGAAGTCCTGGCCCCAGTCTTAGGTTTTGTGCAGATGTGTATCTGAAGAAATATTCCCCTTCTGGCACACAGAGAGCATTTCTGATCTAACAGAGGAATGAAAAAGCACACAGAAACAGAGTCAGTGTCCCAGGGGGAAAAAAAAAGTCACTCTTTTCACCAAATAATCTAACAATCTACAACACACAGATCTGCTCAGGTGGAATATCATGCTGTTGCACAGCTCAAACTATGCCAAAGCACAAACGCAGCTTCTCTTTCCAGACACCCTATTTCACTCCTTCCCATCTAAATAGGTTTAATACTGGGATAACATCCTAAGCAGCTTTGTCTTAATCATCTGCATTTTCCCAAGCAGCTTCTGCACTGGCAAGAACCTAGGATCCTTCAGAATCAGACAGAAATACTGGCCAGAAATTAGTAGGGACTATTGCAATGCCCAACACATCTTTTATTCTTCTTTATTACATAGACCTAGTCTTTCAAGAGCAACTGATAACCAAATCTGGAGTCACTCTATTCCAGGTCCCATACAAGCATGAGTTTTTCTCAAAAAGCTTGTTTTCCAGCCTCAGTTCTACCATGAAAAGCTGAGCATCCAGGCAGTCTTACAAATGAATTGAATCTCCAAAACTCCATTTTTTTTTATTCCATTCCCCTTCAGTGCCTGGAGCCAACATTTCCATTCAGCACCAAAATTAATTATAACTATGGTGAAAATATTATCACTTTTCTTCCCTTCCACAGATTTCTCCCCAAGTCAAGTCATAAAAACAAAAACAAAACCCCTTCCACAATACAACTGTCAAGGCAGAATCTTAATGCTGCCCCCTGATACAGAGCAGAAAGCATCACATGCCCATAAGGACTGAAAAACAGTTCTGAATAGACACAGCCCAAACACATCAGAGTGTGAGATTAGGCTGCTGACGTACCCTGCAATTCCAATGTTTGATTAGGAACCACTGGTCCTGTATAGCTTTACATGGATTTACATCAACACCACAAATGCTTTCCCTGCTCTGCCAGAACATTAGGTGTAATATTTCCCAGAGGCATTTACAATAATGAAATAGTCTCAAAAAACATTTTTCTGTTGTGAAGTAAAGAAGATGTGCCCCTGTAAGACTTCTACCTAATTAGTATCATGCATGTAGTATTTCCTTTAATTCACCTGCTTACTTACACTGAAGCCTAGCAAACCCATTTATAAATGGTCACTTTTTTCTAGGCCATTCAGAAAAGTGCTATTACACAAAATTAATCATTTTTTCTGAATATTTGACACTAAATACCACATAACTTTCAGTGGCCCACTTAAATGGATTTTCCCTGATTAATGAGGGAGTGCCACAAGAGCAAGCAGATATTAATAATAAAGAATTGGTCAAAACAAGTGAAACAATATTCACTAAATTAGGTTTCACCCTTTACCCTTTCTTGCAGTTGTATGCTCAGCCTATTTTTTATCTATGAAGACAGTCTTGTAAATAACCACAATAATTCCAGAGAATCCAGCATGATTTTTAGTTATGCCATTGCAGATAAACCTTTCGGGTACTGCAAACTTATTACTTTAGAAAATTCTACTACTGAATGAAGTAATTTGTTCCTAAAATTACTTCAGCAAAGGAAAATTTGTTACATTACACATGTTCTTAATTCACTTTAACACTGTTCTACGCTAAGGGAAACACCATTAAAGTTGAATCACAGAAAGGCAGTATAAAAATTTCATTCCTGCACAAAAGACCAACCCAATCAAACAACACCTATTTCTGCTTTTGTTAATAACGAACTTGAATAAAATACATTTGAGTAATTAAGAAAATACAGGCAATTCTTCAAATGCCAAAATATATTTTGACTGTGATGCAGAGCAAACAGATATGCCTCATGCTTATTCAAAATTGAAAAGAACTGCTTAAAAGAATCTGTCTTGAATAGTATACATATGTATATAAAATATATAACAATCCTGTCAATGATTGTTTTGAAACCCTCTAGGTAATGCTCTAGCAACTTACAGCATAGCAATGCTTAAAACACAGCTGCAGTAACTGTCACTAACAAAAAGTGTAAGACACAAGTAGAAATAAATATGATTACAGCAATATGCTGTGAATGTTTTCCACTCTTTTCCTTACAGTCTGCAGTTCCCATTCTGATGCAACCACTGGAAGATAATTAAGGTGGAAACAGATAACAGATACAGCCACTTACCTCGCAATATGAAGAATCTCTAAACAAATAGCACATTGCAATTTACTTTGTCACTTACCTCGTAGGACCAAACGCACTGAGTTCCTCCAAACCTCCGGACACACCTGCCCACTTCCACATCCTCATGAGTGGTATACATTTCTCGAAGGCATTCGCCTATATGTGGCACCATCCTCCGGAGGACTTCCCGGCTGAAGATCATTCCTGGCCCTCCCATGCAGAAATTTTCTCCAGGCTCCAGCCCCAGTTTTCCAAGTTCTTCAATATTACCCAGACCAGTCTGCCCCAAATACAGAGGTTTACTGCTGTTCAGTGAGCGAAGAAACTCCTCCAATTTTTCACCTGACAAAAAGACAAGATTACTGTTATTTCTCTGACTACTCTGCCAGCCATCACCTTTCCTGTACTTCAAGCTTTTATAAAAATATAACAGTACCTAAGACTGTCAGAGGAAATCACTTCCAAAGCAATACCCTACACCTCACAGAAAACATCCTAGGACAAGTTAACAGTGGTTGTTTGTTTTGTTTGTTTGTTTTTTAATCAACATTACAGTGTTAATTACATTAACATTACATTTTCCTTCCAGCCAAAAGCTCCAATATGGTCAAAACTTAATTTCCAACAGTGAACTTTGTTCAATCAGAACTGACAGAAAGCACTAGCCCGGATAAAAGTATAAAAGTTCTCAAAGCTGGAAAATTTGGACAATATAGTTGCAGGCTGGGGAGGAAAGGGAGTGGATGGGAAATATCAGGTAAGATTTTAATATGATTAGTTTTTGAAAATACCAGAGCAAATCTAAATTAACTAAGAAAAACATGTTTGATTACAAACTAATCCTTGGAAAGAAAGTAAAACTCTCATTAGTTTCAAATACAGTCCTCCTCCAAATCCCTTAGCTAGTTATTTTAGGAAACTTTAATATTTATTTGAAATTTAAAGTTTCCAGATAGGTTTAATTTGGTGCCATGTAATCAATAAGGTTCAATCAATTAGCACAACTTCAAAAAGAGCTCAAAGAAAACACAACTTCACATCTGCAACTGAATGTATATACATATATATGCACATGTGTACATCTGCAAGTATTTGACAGGTGAAGGACAGCTGATGAGCAGGCAGCCAACTAAACGACTCAAAACTAAGTCACAAACAGGGAAGGCACAGCCACCGCCAACGAGCTTACAGCAGTGTGTGCAACCAAGCTCACAACCTGGGCTATATGTTTTCAACTTCAGCTTCCCTTTCCCAAGAGCGGGACACGGGACGAACAATGCCAGCCGCAAGCGCAGACCAAAAGGAAGCAGGCTGCAGAGCATCAAGCCCTAAGGGTGCTCTGAAACTCGCACGGGAGCCGGGCTGGTGCTGCCTGGAGGCACACCCGCCGCACAGAACACCAGCTTCACCCGGGGCCCGCGGCGGCTGCTCTCGCCCAGCCCAGCGTCGAGGCAGGCAGAGAGCCGGTAGCGGCGACAGGAGCACCGCTCCCGAGAAGTCCCGCACCGACTCCACCGGGGGTGCCGGGGACAGCCAGACACCCCGCGGTCGGGCTGTGGGCCCTGCACTGCCCC
>VWZN01021660.1:17322-27998 GCA_013396955.1 Regulus satrapa | reverse complement strand
AAAACATATGTTTTTAAACATGATTTAATACATTTTTAGGCATTATACAATACAACAGTAATCACATTTAAGTTCCCTGATTTGATGCCAATATTTTCATCAAGGGAATAGGTGTTTGCTGAAGACCTTGCTTTTTTAAAATGTAAATTTTCATCTGAGCATTCTAGCTGTAGATGGAGGGGTTACAATAAGTACAAAGGAAATTTATATTACATCATAAAAAATGCACTTTCATAATAGAGTTTATTGACTTTGGTGTGTTAATTTTCTTTGGAATAAATAAGTGTTTGCAAACTAGACCCCAAACCTGCAATTATATTGCATACTAGTTATGGTCATTTACCTTATAAAACCAACATGTATAGTCTTAACTCTTTTTGCTTGTTTGTTTTTTAAATTTAAATTGAAACTCCAAAATGGGAGAACTTTTAAGACAGAACCAGTTTAAAAGTCAAAGCCATCTGCTTCTACTAGCTGAAAAAGAAAGAGAAATATCTAGGTTTTGGGCATATTCTGCCTGCATAATTAAAGTAGAACAAAGTCCTTGTTTATGAAAAACATTTACAAAGAACTTTCTTTTTCTTCTTGTTCTGGAATAGATAATAACTCATTTTGTGTCTTGACATAACCACATTGAAGAAATTATGTGCAAGATGAGTCAAAATTATCCCCTCTCTTTACAGAGAGTAAGAAAATACTTTTTCTTTTCTTTCTTTTTTTTTTCTTTTTTCTTGGTTTTTTGTTTTTGTTTTTGTTTTTTTTTTTGTCAGAAGCAGCGTGATGATAATTTAGGAAGTGTCTCTGTGCCAGGCAGCTCTCAGCTCCTGTCGTGTTCCTTAGAAGTAGGATCTGCTCACCCATGAACTGGATGATGGTTTAGTGACAGCTACCAACTCCCAGAGAGTTCTCACCTTCCCACTTTTTAAAGCAGCCCAGGACTACTGCTTAACAGCACCTGGTCATTTGCACCCTGCCTCTGAGAACATCATATTTCAGAGTCTACCCACGTTCAACAGACTTTACTCATTCATTTTGAAGTCTGTTTGCTAAAATGTATAATGGCCACTTTTTGAGGTCCCTGGCCCTAATGCAAAGCATGACTCTGATGTAGGTGGTGGTGCAGCTTTCCTGCAGATGGTATGACACAATTATCTCAGCTCAATGTGGCAAGCCAGTCTCCAGAGAATATTGCATTGCCTGTGGTGTAAATATGGTGCACCTAAAAACATGTCAGAGGAAGCTGCAAACAATTATACTGATTAATTTTTAAGCTTGAATGTGCTTGCCAAACTTGCATACTATCAATGTGCAGCGTGAATGGAAACTGACTAGAAGTAATCTGTGGCTCCACAAACTTGAACTGTGTCAGATAACCAATTATGATATTGGTATCTACAAATAGAACCAGGATGGATCAACAGGAGCTAACTTTGTGTCAGAAAAGAAACTTGAGAAGAATCTCATAATTATACTGTAAAAGGAGGATTTGTCTAATGACACTGCTGATGTTACAAAGAACAACTTCCAAGGCATCCTGACATCCTCTCTGAATGCATGAAAGGAAAAAAAAAAATACAAAATCCTTAGCCATTGAATTTTTTGTTTGTTTGTTTGTTTTAAGGATATTATTCAGATTCATTAGAATGAATCCTCAAGACATGCCCCTCATTGTTACCAAGTTTTAAAGCTATAGCTGGAAGCACATCTTCCAATAGAGAGCAGGCAGGGAAAGCCTACTGACTTTAGTACTTGTAGTGTAGTATAGTCAATCAAGTGTAGTATACCACTGAGCTACTATTGACAGAATTTAGATCTCTTTGGCTTGCAGAGCTTTATCATAGATGTATTCCTCATCATCTCATTGATCAACAGGTTTCTCCAATTGATTCTGCTGAAATAATCAGTAACAATTTATTCTTTAACACTTCATAAACATGCAGCAGTTGTTTACTCAATTACTAGGCTTGAAACTGATTCTGGACCCTGAACAACTCCCGATTATTCACAGAAATCACCATGCTGAATAATGAAGTTAAAATGGATTAAGAAAACAACAAAAAAGAAGTTTTATTTTCAGGAAATACTCAGCCCCCAGCCATAACATGTTAAAACATTTGCAGGGGAGAAAGTGGGGAGAATGTTTTCATTAAAAGACAGAATCATCTTGCTGGAGTGAACTGATCCCGCAAGAGGTTTCAGTGGGAGCCAGCAGAGATGACCAATGATACCTTCCTGGTTTGCCCCAAATTGCAGGGCTGCCCCACTCCCCAGGTAGCCAGTACAGCCTGCAAAGCTGTTTCAATGTCCAGCTCCTTGTCTGAATTGCCTGACAGGCAGGGTGTCCACACTTCCCAACAGCCCCAGCTGTGTGCCCTCAACAGCGCCAGCTCACAGCTGTGTGAGAAATGCAGCTTTACAGACCTCTGCATAATTCAGGATTGAAAATACACTGAAGAGCATTCCTGCAGCAAGAGGTGTACGATGAGAATCCAATAAATGTTACAGGTGCTAAACAAATTGAAAGGTCAGTGATAGTTGCCTGCTGCCAGGATGCAGAGAGAGGAAGGCCAGGGACTTTGGCAACACCTGCCTAAGCCATCATCACAACTGATGATTCTTTTGAACACAGTATTGTTTTGTCCAAACCAGGGGCACAGGGAATAATCTACTGTAATGGAAAGAGATCTCACTCGAAATGGAAGCAGATCTTCTGATGCTAGAATTTTCTTCTGAAAACAAGGTCACTGACTCCTCAGTTGTCATAGGGATATGAACACAGCCCTGGGGAAAGTATCGGATCAAGGCACATACTCTTAAATGTGATAACTTCACTAAAATTCAGTGGATTTCACTATACAGATCCTACCATCAGATGCCTTTATTTTTGTCAAAAAACACCCAAAAAAAAAGCTGATTTCTCATTTCAAGGTCAGACATGCATTTAGGCCCTTAGTGAATTCTTCTCTCCCATGGCAGTTTGCAGGGTATTGCAACATTAATTTCCACACATTACTGCTATAAACCTTTTTGCTCACTTGTGTTCTTCTGCCTCAGGATTTGACGACTTGCCAATTTAACACACTGCCTTCCAGGCTGCAAACAATATCCCTAATCAATTTGCCTGGAGAACCCATTTTTCTCAAGATTTGAGCTTTGCATAAACTTATATTCCAATTTAATTAGTTCTAATATTTAATATTTTAACCCATATGTAAAAATCTAGAGATACTGTGGAATCAGTTCACTCAATTCTAAATGCCTTTCCCAGGATTTATTCTTGTCCTAAGTATACTTTATATGTCACATTTCAATCAGGGACAAAGCCTGATTTAATGTCATAGCTTTCTCTTTATCCTCAGCTTAATCTTAACAAATTAGGAGGTTTTTAATTCCATTTCTCTCTCTCTCTCTCTTTTTTTTTTTTAATTTTTTTTTAAACCATCTCTATAAACTATGCTCTATGGTAACTTAATATTTCAGGAATTTAAGAAGTGTTTATGGGGTGCAGTAACTTGTCAGATGTTTAGAGCAATATAGATAAGTTCAGAAGAAACAGCTTCCAGATTTCTTACTTGATTTTTTTCCCCCACACATTATTCTGAAACTTGCTGCAGTTAATACTAAGAAACAGACATTAAAAAATGAAAATTTTAAAAGAATATATATTAGGACCTGAACTATGGAAATGTGTTACATGCCAGTTTACTAACACTTGGTTCAGCTCACATCTCAATGAGCTGAGACATTATTTATGGAATTTTTCATTCAAAAGCCATAGAACAAATGGAAATTTACAGATTGTGCTAATTTTAGCCTAAGAACTACTTTTGTGGGGCACACAGTCTCTTTAGCAATTCACCAGCAGGGCTAGTCACACACAGAACATTATTCACTAATGGCTTGTGTATCCGGATTATTTTATATCCCAAGCAGTTTCAGAACATTATTATTCTCATAGTTCAGAAAATTTAAAAAAGCATACGTGGGTGTGGAAAAGAGGAATCAGACTTTGAAGAAAAGCAAGCATCTCCCAAAACAAAACCATCCCTTGTTATTTCCACTAACTTTATCACTTCCCTTTCTGAAAAAGGACCAAGATATTCAGAAAAGAGACCCAAACAGCTGAACAAAAAAACCTGCTTCAACATGCATGCTTATTTGTGTGCTTTCAGTGTTCAGTTGTGCCTAGAGAAAAACAGCTTTAAGGGCTGAACAGGCACACACACGCACAGATATTAGAAACAGTCTGCCAAATTGGAAGCAAATAAGCCAAATACTCAGTAGATTTGTGCTGTGTGTGGAACAATAACTGTGTTGCCGTAAAACATTCTGCCTTCCACCTTAACTCCACAATGCTTACTACAAGAAGACTAACCTTACCACAGGCAACAAGAATTCCCACAGATGAACCCACTTACAGCTACAAGAGTTTCAATTTACTACGGCAGCTGCAGCAAATTGATTTCTGAGCTGAGAGTGGCCTATTGGAGAATTTCCAAAAGGAGCACAATCAGCACAGAGGAAGCCCTGGCGAGAAGCAAGTCCTCTTCAAGAAGGCTGGTTCATATACTGGGTTGTCTGTGAAGCTAAGTGTATGGAAAAAATATATGCACACCAACTCAGGATCTGTGTGTTTTTGCAAAAATGACAGAACAAGTCATGCTGCTATGAGTTAACCATTCTTCTCTCCCAGCCTAAAAATTGCCTGCCAACTGGTTACAATAATGCATTGAAAATATAATTGTGCACAGGATTTTTGTTGTTGGGTTGCCTTAATAGAATGTCATATATCAGAGGAGAGAGTGTCCAGCATTTTTTTCCCCAACTAGATGACTTACAATAGGTCTGGTGAGGAAAAAGAACACTTAAAAATATGTAATTTGTAACTGAATATTCTGACTCTTGGATTCAGTGTCTCATGATCAGCATTTAGCCATTTCAGGATTACTGCAGCAAGTTTCCACTTGCAAAGATCAAAAAAATCAGCTTTGATGATTAGAAAATATTACCAAGTACCTCTCTCAGGAAGAGAGCTGTCGGTCAGGATGCAGTGCCACCACTGACCAGACTGGCTGCTCCCAGGGAGAAGCTCACTAGGAAAGAGCTGCAAAAGGAAGAAATCAAGAGCAATAGAGGGATCTGGTCAAAAGGCACTTACCTAAAGCATATTTAGTTCATTCAAACTCCACCTCAGCTCAAACTTGAACTACATCTGATCCTCAGCAGAAATCTGCCTGGAATGTGCTTTTGTTTGGAGAGGAGGGGAGGAGACAATGCTCCCACAAATACCAAATCTTGAAATTAAATCTTTTACAGATTTAGATTCATGGACTTACAGATAAGTATTACATGAAGACATTTATTTTTCTCTACCATTGTTCTGTTTGTCCTCCTTTCAGACAATGGACTGTAAATGGGCACAGGCCTATGAAACTTGGCTTTAAACTCTGAGATTGCAGTGCTACCAGGGTGCTGAGAAATTAATTGAATTATGGCACAGGTCATGTTCCTACCTATGAATCCAGGTACCTGAACAGGAGTGTAGCAGGATCTTGAGTCCAAACCAACATAATGGGAAATAAAAGTTGGAACAGAGAAAGCCTTTCAATATAGGCAGGATCCCACAGAAACAAGAGTCTTTCCTGCATTCAGTAATGTATTTCTCCAGAAACCAGATAATTAGGTTCACAAATAAACAGGTTATGGCTGCTCAGAACTGTCAATCTACATAAATTTGTATGCTTCTTTGCTCACAAAGTAAGACTAACTAAGGAAATTGAAAAAAAAATCTAGAGGCACTTTTCATGAAGAAAGCGATATAGGACAAAGTGCTGTTGTTAATCAAAAAGTGTAATCCACTTAAAATACTAGATGCTTAAAACTTTAAAAATTTATCAACAAGAAGATGATACATTTTATCATACACCTGTCACTTGTTGCAGCAGGTAACTGATAGTCTAACTTTTCAAATCTAGATACATGTCCTAACCTGTAATTCCACCTGAAAAAATAGTTGAAAGAAGCATTGCATTTGTTGTGCTGGATGGCTGTCTGATGGCTGACTAGATCCCCATAAATTTTTATTTCCATGAATTACTAAACTTACAGGATCATAATCACATAGAATAGATCCTTGAAGTGTATTTGGCAGTCTGATCTGCTTCAAAATATCTCTGAACTAATCAGTGGGACTTGGGTAGGAAAGTTTGTGGCAGATCTTACCGATCTCTCAGTTATAGATAGCAGAGATATGCAGCATCCACACAGGTTCTGCTATTCTGGTTATTCATTCACTATTCACACACCAAAATCATAATTAAATTAGTAACTTCTGCCCTACCCAGATATATTTATGGTACATTGCAACTCACAATTTACATTGCCTTGAGTAAAAGTAGGATTAGGATTTGAAAAAGAAAGAAGAAAACACAAAAATGTCTCTTTCCCTTTTTTTTTTTTTTTTTTTTTGGGTTAAAAAAAAAAAAAAAAAAAAATTTTTTTTCTTTTTTTTTTTTTTTTTTTTTGAAAAAAAAAAAAAAAAAAAACAAAAAAAAAACCAAAAAAAAAAAAAACCCAAAAAAAAAAAAACCAAACCAAAAAACCCAAACCCCAAACAAACAAACATTAGGCTGGAAGATGAAAACATGTACATTGTTAAAGCAAAAAGCCCTGTGAGATCCTTTTCATGGACTAGGTCTCAACTTTAGTGAAGGGAAGTGGTAGATGTGATTTTCCCAAATTGTGCCTGTTGAACTGCCAGAACCAAGCAGAACTCTATTTTCAGCAACTTTACAGGCCAAAACCAAATAAAATGAGAACATAGTTGCACATTCCTGGACACTTTTGGGATGAGAAGAATGAAGCAAAGGAAAAAAAAGGCTGAGAATTTCCTCAACAGAATCTTCAAATATGTTCTAGTGATTTGGGAGGGTAGTTGTACTGAAAGCCAGTTAAAAAGTTCAGTCAATTAGGCGGTTTTAAAAACTAATCCTTATTTACTGGAGAAAATTGCTCGTGAAATACAGTAATTGTCAGTGCAATTATAAGTGGGCACAATCTGCAGAATTCTTATTTTCTTCCAGGTTGATGCTGTGCAGTTTGTAAGAGCAAATTCCTGCACTTACTGCATGTTACTGCAAATGCCAGCCTTCCCAGTAAAAGGTAGTATTCTACCATAGTTATACCACTGTCTTGCATATTTTTAGAAGTGCTGGTAAGATATTGATGTATCAGCCTGCCTGGTGTGGTATGTTGAGAAGTGACTGACTACATACAAGTATTTGCTATTTTAGCTGATTACTATTAGGGCAAAAATTTTCAAATCACGTCAAGATTTGTTTATGTTTTGATGAAAACTTGTCTTCCTTCTTATCTTTAAGCACCTGTTTAAAGTCTTATTGAAGTTAAGTTTTGTGACCAGTGGCAGGACTAGAAGGAACAGAATAAAGCTGAGGTAGCGGAGGTTTTGGTTGGATGCCAGGAAAACGTTTTTCACCCAGAGGGTGGTTGGGCAATGGAATAGGCTCCCCAGGGAATTGTCACAGCCCCAAGCCTGATAGTGTTCAAGAAGCATTTGGAAAACACTCTCAGACACATGGTGAGATTCTTGGGGTGTCCTGCGCAGGGCCAGGAGTTGGACTTGATGATCATGATTGGCCCCTTCCAATTCAGCATATTCTATGATTCTGTAAAAATATGAAATTATATGTGTAAGCGTGCTCTGAGGGTAGGAAGAGACCAATGAATGTCGATCACAGAGATTACTTACCTAGTCGAGTTGTTTCATTCATGGAATCATATAATGATTAAGGTTGGAAAACACCTCTAAGATAATGAGCTCCAACTCTTAAACCAGCACCACTGTAATGACCAATAAACCATATCCATATAAGCCATGTCCATAGGTACCTTGAACACTTCCATAGATGGTGACTTCATCACTTCTCTGGGCAACTTGTTCCAGTGCATGACAACCATTTCAGTGTTGAATTTTAATTTTTTTTATAATATCTGTTCCAAAGCTTCCCTAGCACAACTTGAGGGCGTTTCCTCTCGTTCTGTCACTTGCTACCATGGAAAAGAGGCTGACACCTCCATGTCTGCACCTCTTTAGACATGTCTACAACCTCTTTTCATGTAGTTGCAAACAGCAACAAGGTCCCCCTGAGGCTCCTTTTCTTAAAAGTTTTTAAGTGCTTTTGGAATAAACTAAACATTCTGTCACTAATACTAGTTCTAGTTTATTATGAATGTTGTGTGATGACTTTTCTTCTTCAGTCTCTGTCACTAAGGAATTAAAAGAACCCCAGACTACCCAAACCAACAAAAGCAAAAAAAACTTGCGTGACAAAAGAAACAGCACACAGCAATATCTATCAAACAGAAATTTGATTTTTTTTTTTCCGACGAGATATGTAAAGTAACGCTGGATCTAATAATTAAATGTGGGGTGTCTAATTTATTGTTTTGAGAGCTAGCACACGTTACGAAGGATCCCGAGGCTCCCCGGCTTTCCCCGGGAAGAAAAGTCTTTGTCTCAGTCTGTAGAGCTGCTTGGTTGCTCTCAAAGTATCCGGGCGTTGTTTGCATACGGTCCCCAGGGGCACAGCTGGCGTTTCGGCAGGCAGTGGGCTCTCCCGGCGCGGGTGCTCCTCGAGGGGTGCCGCAGCAAGCCCCTTCCTTCCCGGCCGGGCGCCAGGCGCGTTCCCGATCCCCGCCGGGAGCGCGCAGGAGCCGCGCCGCGCTCCGCCGCCAGGGGGCGCCAGAGGAGCCCGCAATCCCGGGCCGCCCCTCCCCCGCATCCCCGGGAAGGAAACGGGACATCAGCCTACATCTGGGAGCGGGGGGGTGCGGGGGAATAGAATAAAAATGTGTCCGGATCGGAGTCTTCGCGCTTAGACGCGGTTTTCCCTCTTTGCTGGCTCTCCGCTAGGTGACAGCAGCGAAATCAGAGTGAAAGGGCCCGTAGTGATCTTGTGGAGAAAATGGCTTTATCCTTTCAGCTAAGCCCTCTCAGGGTAATGCAGTTGAGAAACCCGCATTATTGGCTGTTTTCCTGGAAATTACGGAGCTCTTTGCTTTTAGGCTTCCAGCCTGCAGGCCCCAATTTACAAAAGTACTGTCTCTGCATTATATGCAATGCACTTAAAGCAAATGTACTTGGGCTGGAAAAAAGTCAAGCGGTGTTGGTTTAATGTGAGTATTATTTCATAATGTCAGCTATTAGTCTTGTAAAATACTGCCAAGTTCTTACTTTAGTAAACTGAATGGGCCCGGTCTTTCAGACAAGAGCTGTTATCTGTGCTGTGACTGCAGCAAGGCAGGAGACTGAGTTCCCTTGTACATTTACAGCAATGTCCAATTTTGTATCAGGGATACGAATTTTATGCACGTGAATTTCAATGCTGCTGCTCTTTTGCTGTTGTCTGCACACCAGATTAAAGCAGTAAGCTTTTTGAGCTGGAATTTTTTTCAGGTTGAATTTTCAAACTAGTTATGGTACAAGCTATAGTAGGGTCCAAGAAGTTACAGCACACACAACAATCAGTCGTGGGCTAGATGAGAAGGAAAGAATGAAATACACTTGTCTGAAGACAAATTCATCTTGACATGAGTTAAACCACTATAAACCTGTTGTAAGTAGGGCACATTCTAGAATACAGAGGGTACAGTATAAACCTTCTACATTAATTCTATTCCTGACAAATACAAAAGCACTTTCTTATGGGACAAGGAGACTTGGTATAACCTCAGCTTTCCAGCTTCTGTGCATCTGTGAGCTTCTCTTTCAAAAGGGAAATTCCTATCTCAATAGTATTCATAGCTTCTCAAATACTAAATACAGATGTATAAAGGGTTTGCAACACCCAGAGCATCTTTTCAGAAAGGAAATAATTACCTGAAGTTCATCTCCCTGTTCACTTACTTTTTATTTTGTCATTTCATCTCATGTTTTGATTCTCCTGAATTATTCTGACTTGTATTGATTTTGTTCCTTTAATTTACAAAGATCCTTTTTTCACAGCCTGATTATATAACTTCTATATACTTAAGATTTATTAATTCCATTTTATACTCAAGTAGTCCACAGATTTTTATGAAAAAAAAAAATTACTGTCCATCTTTTGGGATGGCAGAAGTTGTATATGTTGGAAGAAGATGACGTAGTGATGGAAGAGCTTTGTCACAGATCTCAGGCAATTTTTTTTTTATATAAACTCAGTGATCTTTTTCTGAAAAAGTGTAAGAAAATATTTATGCATTTAAACTGGCTTTTACTATGTGCTGCATCATTCCAGCAATGCATTCAGTCACTAAATAATGTGTTAAATTTTGGGGTTGTTGTTCATTGTGATATCTTCAAAGATGCTTTAATACCCTTCTATATTCTAGAAATAACTATCATAAAGAGACAAAGAGGATGGTAGGTGTTTTTAAGAACAAATAGTCAGCTGGTTCTCTATACACACCATATGTAACATACCACACATAGTAACTGAAATTACTAGTCCAAAGAAGGCACTAAAAAAGATAGAGTATGGTTTTCTTTTTAAATTATACCTGTAAGGAGGCATTCAGCCATGCTCAGAATATTAGCCTCTTTTCAGGGTCAATTCCTTGTGCTGTACAGGAAGGTTTTGAAGAAGTGATGTCAAATAAATTGTGTTTGTGGAAAA
>VWZN01021659.1:54484-69386 GCA_013396955.1 Regulus satrapa | reverse complement strand
TTTTTTTTTTTTTTGGCTGGACGTGGGATAAACTCTTATTTTCTTACCCCTCACCAGACAGGTGCAATTTGGGATTTCTTTTCATAAACAAAAAAAAAAAAGAAAAAATTGCTGATTTCCCAACTGCTGCCAGATTTCCTGAGATGTCCCCTGAGTGAATCCCCTGAAAATTCACTGAGGGCGACGTCCTCGTGTTGCAAATCACTCATGGAAAAGAGGGTGCAGAGCAGAGCCTCCCTCTCTGAAGTCAGTGAAACGAATGAAATTAATTTACTTGAAGGCTTTGGAAACGTCCCTGGTTTGTTTGGTTTATTTTTCAGAGCCTCCTCACTTTGTAATAAGCAAACACAGCCTGAATTATTACAGAATTAACTCAATTATTCGACCGCTCTTTGTACTGGGCAGGAAAATATTTCGCTGCCGTGTTGCTTTGAGCTCTTTTAAATGAGTTTCAAACCAGACATTTCTGCGTTCCTGTCGTCCATTCTCCAATTCCCAATGTTTTCTCCTGATGAATAGAGCCTTTCCTCTTTTCCTTGTGGTTTTTTTTTTTGCTTGTTTTCATTTTGGATCCCCGAACTGAGCATGCCCAGAAATTCAAGCCCCGAGATGAAATCTGTATTATTCCAACATTTGCTTAAGGATTTCCTGTGCCAAGGGGAGAAATCCTTGTGCTCGTTGCGCACGAGCGCTTCCGACTGGCGTCGCTTGGGAACGCTTGGATTTAGTTTCCCGATGCTTTGCCGTGTGCTCAGACACCTCTTGCTGGTTCAGAATCCCCTCTGGCTTTGGGATATTTGCCCCAAGGGGGAGTGGGAGCAATTTGAGAGCAGGTGAGAGTCGCTTTTCATCGCAGGGCGTTGTGAAACGTGACCCCAAGTCCCGGTTCCTCTGGCCTCTTCTGGTTCAAGCTGACTGTTCCCTCTTGCAGAGCACAACCTCGGGATGGCGCTCAGGCTGCTGTGTTTTAAACGGGGCTTTGGGCAGGATCTCTCCCCAGGTTTTTTCTGGGTCTTGCACGTTTTGCTCTGGAGAACGAGGTGAAGGGAGGTTTTCCCTTGGTGGGTTGTTCTGTGCTGCTATCCCTCTGTCTTTTAGTCCCACTGCTCATCCAAATCACATCCAGTTCCCAAGGATTTGCAATTTCTCCCTGTGGATTTCCTCCCTCTTTCACCCAGGACAGGCAGCACCTCTAACTTCCAGCTTTCCTAAGGTGGGAACATTCTCTTCAGCCTCCCTCAGCGCTGCTTTTTTGGCCGGCTGCTGTAAGGATGTGGCATTGCTGCTGCTCCTGGAGCAGCCGGTGCCAGGTTACAGCCACCCTGAGGGTGCCAGCAGCCTCTGCCCCGCTCCCCGCCGGGGCTGGAGCTCCAGCCAGCGTTAAACATTAGCGAGGCAGAGCCTTTGCCGCGGAATTTTGCTTCCTGCCCAGCCTCTCCTCCCTTTCCCGGGAGCTCAGCCGTGTTGTTTGTCCTGGATTTGGTTGGGAAGCCATTGCTTGTGCCCAGAGCAAGCCGGGAGGAGTTGCAGTGGATCCTCCAAGAGGATCCCGCTCACGGGCATGCTGTGCCCCGGGGGAATCACCAGTGCAAACCCTTTGCTCTCATTTTTCCCGGGGGAAGGAAGTGAGGCTCAGTGTTCTGGCTGACCCTTTCCTTCCTGAATAACTTCTGCAAATCCAAATCTCTCGGAGTTCCTCTTTGTTCAGGCCAGGGTTGGAACGCCGCTGGGTTTTTGGCAGGGGTCGAATCAAAGTTCTTGTCCTCCGCTATCCAGGGAAGGTTCAGCTCTGACTGAAACCAGATCGTGGCTCTGTTAAACTCATCTGGGAAGATGCTGAGAGCGGCAGGGGCCGAGTGGCTCTTTCTCCAGTTCCTGTCACGAGGGATTTTCCCAGATCTGCGCATTTAACAGGACTTCTGTTTGTTTTAAAACGTGGAATGTGGTGTTGAGGGTCAGTGAGCCCAGTAAACCTTGAAGATGCCCTTTTGATAGTTAAAGCACTCACGAATGTCGCCGGGCTGCTCTCCTCTGCTCCCGCCGAGCTTTGTTGATGCCTGTCTTGCTGCCTCGATGACTTTAAGGATTCTTTTCTTGTCTGATTGTAGTCCAAATGCGTTACAGAATGTGCAGCACAGCCAGGGGACACGGTAGGTGTTCCGTGGGGCGTGGGGTCCAGGGGGTGCCAGTGCTAGTGAACCCTTGCTTTAGAGAACTGGAAATAAAGAGGGTCCGGCAGAGCCCAGCCCGAGGTGGCAGAGGACACGCTGCCAGCTTCACCAACCTCGGGGATGCACAAAACAATCACTGCTAACAGCCGGGAGACACCTGGAGCGGTGCGAGCAGCGAGCCCGACCGGCTTCTCATTTGCATTTCTACCTTGATTTGCAGAAGGTGGCTGTAACGAAGCTCACTAAGGAGCGCAGACTAAAAGGAAACAAAGTGTCCTGTGCGGTGGGTTTCTCTCCGAGGCTGCCCCGACCCCGTCCGGCATCGCGGGTGACTCTTTGTGCTGCTCTGCGACAGCAGCTGCGCTGCCAGCACCGCCCCCAGCTCCTCCCTGTCCTGCCGGGGCTCTCCCCCTCTCCCCATTTAGGAAGAGGAGCTGGTGCCTCCCTAGGGAATGAGCCCCGCTCTGTGTTTCTGTCTCCTCTCGCAGTCCCGGGGCCCTCGGCTTGGCTTGCTGTGCCTCCCACGAGAGCTGAAGCGTTTTTTTGGTGCTTAGCGAAACAAAGGGATTTGTCAGGCTCCGATGGTCAGGATCGATGGTGGATCGGGGCCGGGGGGAGGGAGGGTTGTGTTCCAGCCCGAACAAACATCCACACTGCCTCCCTGGGCCCTGCACGCACTGCTGGCTGCAGTTTGCAGGGTTCCCGATTAATCCAAAGTGCTGGCTGCAGTTTGCACCATTCCCAATTAATCCAAAGTGCTGGCTGCAGTTTGCAGTGTTCCAGATTAATCCAAAGTGCTGGCTGCAGTTTGCAGTGTTCCTGATTAATCCAAAGTGCTGGCTGCAGTTTGCAGTGTTCCTGATTAATCCAAAGTGCTGGCTGCAGTTTGCAGTGTTCCTGATTAATCCAAAGTGCTGGCTGCAGTTTGCAGTGTTCCTGATTAATCCAAAGTGCTGGCTGCAGTTTGCAGTGTTCCTGATTAATCCAAAGTGCTGGCTGCAGTTTGCAGTGTTCCTGATTAATCCAAAGTGCTGGCTGCAGTTTGCAGTGTTCCTGATTAATCCAAAGTGCTGGCTGCAGTTTGCAGTGTTCCTGATTAATCCAAAGTGCTGGCTGCAGTTTGCAGTGTTCCTGATTAATCCAAAGTGCTGGCTGCAGTTTGCAGTGTTCCTGATTAATCCAAAGTGCTGGCTGCAGTTTGCAGTGTTCCTGATTAATCCAAAGTGCTGGCTGCAGTTTGCAGTGTTCCTGATTAATCCAAAGTGCTGGCTGCAGTTTGCAGTGTTCCTGATTAATCCAAAGTGCTGGCTGCAGTTTGCAGTGTTCCTGATTAATCCAAAGTGCTGGCTGCAGTTTGCAGTGTTCCTGATTAATCCAAAGTGCTGGCTGCAGTTTGCAG
Organism: Regulus satrapa; assembly: GCA_013396955.1. NCBI lineage: Eukaryota > Metazoa > Chordata > Aves > Passeriformes > Regulidae > Regulus > Regulus satrapa. Next base: position 65,816 of record VWZN01021659.1, on the reverse strand, counting down.
TGTTCCTGATTAATCCAAAGTGCTGGCTGCAGTTTGCAGTGTTCCTGATTAATCCAAAGTGCTGGCTGCAGTTTGCACCATTTCTGATTAATCCAAAGTGCTGGCTGCAGTTTGCAGTGTTCCTGATTAATCCAAAGTGCTGGCTGCAGTTTGCAGTGTTCCTGATTAATCCAAAGTGCTGGCTGCAGTTTGAAGTGTTCCTGATTAATCCAAAGTGCTGGCTGCAGTTTGCACCATTCCCGATTAATCCAAAGTGCTGGCTGCAGTTTGCACTATTCCTGATTTACTCCAGCCCTTCTGGAAGTGGTGCTGACTGGTAAATCCCTGAGGGAATTGTGAAATTTGCTCTCTTCTGCTGTGGCCACGAAGCTGTGACTTCTGTGGCTTAATCCTTACAAAAATGTCGATTTTTTAAATTAAGTTTTTTTTAGCTGCTGTCACTTACTCCGTCTGCTTTTATGAATCATTTATGGGGTGGCAGAGTAGCCACTCGCTGATTGACTCACCCAAATATTTGCAGGTCCTGACCAGCAGATCACACAAACGAAAATATTCCAGCTGGAACTCATGGAACCTTTCCTTAGCAGCCTTTAAAGTGGTGTTTTATGTCTTCGAATCCCTTATGATGATGGCAAATGCTCTTCCAGCCATTCCCCTGAAACGTGGTTATCCTAAATGCTGGCAAATGAGCCCTGGCCTCTTATATTGCAGTTAAATGCTGAGCTCTTTTTTTTATTTTTGCTGCATGAGGAATTCTTCGGTGCCTGTTGCTCTTTCACTGTCCTGTCAAGCAAATTGGGGTGGAATTGCTGTGGAAGGCTTCCACTTAACGCTGCCACGGAGTACTTAGCTTGACGTTGGGGTTCAGAGACTCTTAGGGGCTGTTGTGTGCATTTTGTTTCTCACAGCCTCTTGCTTTGGATGCTTCAGATCCCACTTCAGGGTTGCCTTGTAGGAAAATGCTTTGCATGGTGCTTCCCTCCAAGCTCTGCTCCAGCAGAGGTGCCACCCCTGCCCTGCCTGGACTGACACCTTGGGAATGTTCTTTATTTTCCAATTCTCCAGCAAACTTCACTAGTGCAGACGTGGGGTGGGGGGCAGAGCTGAGGGGGATGGAAGGATTGAAATCCCTCCCCCCCGGGTGAGGGTTTGTCCCTCCAGGGCAACAACGCCCTTCCCGTGGATTTATCCAGTCCATGGGGCTGGAAAGGTGGAAGGGAGGGATGGATCCTGAAGGTTTTACCCCTGTGGGGCGAGGGAGAAGTGTCTGATGGTGCTGTTCACCCTCTGTGTGCCGCAGTCCTCCAGCAGCGACAGCGGGAGCAGCAGCAGCAGCAGCAGCTGTAGCAGCAGCAGCATCAACAGCCCCGACAGAGCAGAGTCCAGCCTGAACCCCAGGATTGCAGGATCCAGCCCTGTCTCCTCCCAGCCCTTCCACGAGCAGTCTGCACTAAGCCAAGGTCCTTACTTCCACATCAACCAGATCCTGAAGGAAGCCCACTTCCACAGCCTACAGAGCCGGGGCCGCCTCCCTACATGATGACCCAGCAGCTCCCTGCCTTCTGTGAAGGGACAGCACTGTGTAGATTTGATATTTCAACTTCAAAGTTTGTTAAAATGGAATTGCACAAAATTGCCTGTTGCCTTTTCAGTCTATATTTGAAATAACAGGTTAACAGGAGATTGTTTACTTGTGGTTTGCTGCACTATTGCAATGCAAAAGGGGCTTTGAAGCAATTTTTATAGGATTCTTTTTGGGGTGGTTCTAAAGTACGTGGCAAGAGGAGACTGAGGAGTCCACATGTGTGTTATAGGATTGCAAACTGTCCAATTCCAATCGACTGCCTAATCTGTTTGTTAGCAAGTTGTTGCTTTCTGTAAAGTTCTCTTAAGCGTTCCTCTTCAGTTTTATAAGTCTTTTTTTTAATTTCAATAAACTAGTTAAAAAATGATTTGGCAACATAATTTTTTGAGCATTTTAAGAGTTAGTGAGAATAGGAGCAGCCAGTGCAGGTCCTTAGGCCTGTGAGCTCCCACCCAGCTCAGGGTGATGAGTCTTCTCTCAGGAGCTTCACTGCTGCAGGACTGGAAGGGAAATGTGAACTCAGAGCCAGGACAGGTCGGGCAGGTGCTGCAGGGGCCACTCAGAGCAGGGTGGTGCTGCCCGCAGGACACAGGCGTCTCACCCTGCTCCAGCACCCCTTTCCAGCTGTGAAATGTTTTGTTTTCTTGTTAGTGTGTAGCTTGTTTTGGCAGGTTTGGTTTTTTTCCCTCTTTAATTTGACTTTAAGGATAGGAGGTGAAAGAGCAGCTCCCCCTCTGTTCCAGCAGCCAGGGGGGGACAAGGACAATCCAAGCTGATCCCGTGCCACGCCCTGCTCCGGCTGAGGATGGGAAACCCTGACAATCCCGGAGGTGTCACCGCTCCTGCCAGGATCACAGAGAGCTCTCAGTGAACACAAACACCCCAGAGCAGCTTTTATTGCTGGCTGCCTCACTTGGTCATGCCCGAGAGCCAGCCCAGCTTGAAGAGGGACGGTGCCGCCGCGTCCTCGTCGTCGGTGAGGAGCTGCCGGAACAGCGAGCCCGGGCGCGCCGCCTCCTCCTCCCTGGGCAGCGCGGCAGCTGCAGCCGGGCCCTGTGGGAAGACAGAAGGGGGGAGGACGAGGAGAGCAACCCCGGGGCTCCCTCCAGCCCCTCAGCAAGGCGAGCTGGAAGCGGCGTCACCGCTGGGTTAGTGACAGACACACACGGGGCCTGCTGCGAGCAACAGGCGCTTGGCACATGGCTCTCAATGCTCCTAAAACCCCTGAACGCTCTTCCAAAGCCTCGCAGCAAGGGAGCACAGCGTGGCAGAAGCACAGCTGGTGCCCCTTGCAGGAGCTGTTCTCGGAGAAGCGCAGATTTTAACCTCTCCAGAAGAGTTTTAGCATTGAAGAAGGAGCAAGCATCTGTCAGGGATCCTGGGAAGTGTGGCTAACACAGCACAGCAGCTGAGGGGAGTGACAGGACGAGCCAGACATCACTGCACACTTCTATGCCCTAGTGCAGCTGAGCTGTGAGAGGTAAGGAACACCTTCAGTGGGAGGCTCTGGGCTTTTAAACACCCCTTCTGCTGGGTTTGCTCCTTAACGGCTCCGAGTAATGGAGAAGGAGAGTTGCAAATTAAACATCATCTCAAACGACACTGGTAACACCAGGCCTTTACCTCTTGGGCTTGGCTCCTGTCAAGACTCAACAACTTGTCCCAGTTGCCAAGACCCCCACGGATGGATTGGGCTGGTAATAAGAAACATTAATTGCTGCTTCCCACAGCAGTGAGGTGTTCCTTGGCTCTCAGCCAGCACCCAGAGCTCCATCTAAGCAGTTTTAAACCAGGGGAAATGGAGCAACAGGAAGATTGGCTGCTACAGCTCAGCGCCAGGAGAGCAGCAGGACACTCTTCACACAGCTGGGGTACCTGGCCAGGCCTCCTCGGGGGTTACAGGGCAGCATCCCACTGGAAAGGAGTTCAGGCATTAGCTACTGTGCTTCAGCCTTCCTTGCAGCCCTATTTAACACGTTGTCTTTGATGCATTGCCCTCATCCATGTAAACCCTCACTGCCTCTGCAGTGGTTGTTGTTGCCTGCTCTGCCACAGAGCAGTGGCCCCAAAACCACAGGGGCCAAGGGTGGGGTTTTGGAGGATCCTGGAGAAATCCACCCCATCCCCTGCTATGCTGCCGCAATGATTCCTTATACTGAAAATAAAAATCAGGTGAAAAAACCCCTTTGGCTACTTTCTTCTTTTTCCCCACAAACTCGAGTGCTGGGGGGGGACGGTGAACACTGGGAGAATATTCCTGTTTTTACAGCTCAGTTCAAACACCGACCTGCACCCTTTCTGTGCTCCTGGCAGCGGACTTGCTCTTCCGCGAGCTCGACATGCTCAGTGGCAGAAGTCCAAACCTTAAGAAAAGGAAGCAAGAAATGTGGGAAGCAGCGATTCCGGAGCAGCTTGGCAGAAGCAGGAGAATGCCTGCAGGAGCTGGGTGCCTCACCTGATCTGGCTGGACGCTAAGGGCAGGATGTTGTGGAGCTCCTGCGAGCTCGGCGCGCCGCCCCTGCTCGTGTACTGGTGCTCTGTCCCAGTCAGCAGGCCAAAGAGAACCTGGAAGGCACCAGGAGCTGCTTGGATTTGGGGAAGAGAAGCGGGAAGGCACCAGGAGCTGTCTGGATTTGGGGTTCCAGCAGAGCTGACCCCGCAGTCCGGGCCGAGGCCACTGGCACGCCATCAGCGCCGAGTCTGAACGTGAAGCATCTGCCTTCCCCCTCTTAACTCCTGTGTTTAATCATCCCCACAGTTGAGTCCCAGCCCTGTTTCAGCACTACTTAACCCAATTAGTGTAGCCCAGGCTCCAGTGAATCCTGTTAGATAAAGTTCAGCCAGCCCCACACCAGCGGGGCCGTGCAGCCGGCTCAGCCAGCTCCTCTTATCTTCAGCTGGCACCCATCACTCTTTCCCCTTTCCAGGGAAGTGCCAGCGCTTATCTCGAGGCACTAAGCAGTTTAAAGCCAGCCCAGCTGCCCTGCTGAGGGCGTTGTGCAAGCCCTGCTCCCTACCGAGGTTCTCTGCACCAGGCGGTTCAGGTTGCTGTTCAGGTGCGGGGTGAACACGTCGAGGTCGAAGGGATCGATGTGTCCCTCCAGGAAGTCGATGACCTTCTCAGTGCTGCGGGCAGAGCAGAGGGCTCCTCTCAGGGCTCACATCCTGGTGATGCCAGCTCTGAAGCAGCCAGGGATTTCCTGTCTGGGGTGACTGAGCAGAAGAGGAATTACTCAGCACAACAGCAGCTGCCCCAAGGGTTTTTTGCAGCTCTTACACAACCCCAGCAGCAAGAACCTGCTCCCCGTGGTACCCCCCAAGGCTGGAGCTTACACAAGGCTTTAACTCTTGCCTGGAAGCTGAACTGCTCTCTCCAGGGGCATCCTCTGAGGGTATCCTATGGACACAAGGAGGGGGACTGGCCCACTGCCCATAGAATTCCCCCCTTCTCTCTCTGGAGGATGAGCTCAGCGTTTGTGCAGGGTCAGAGCTGGGAGCCTGCGCTGTTCTAGGGCCCCCCAAAGCACTGCTGCAGGATGTGAACCCCAGAACGTCCCATACCCGGAGTCCTGCTTGATCCTGCTGGGTTTTGTGTCCTCACTCTTGGCTGTCAGGATGATGCTGAGGTACCTCAGGTCGTAGAGTAACTGCAGAGCCCTGCTCTGGGTCAGGGGGAAGCTGTCCGGCCTCTGCAAACGGCAGGATGGGGGCACAGGGGGGAATATTTGACAACACCAACCCCAAGGCACAACCAGAGTGTGAAATGTGGTGTCTGCTCCCCTTCTGCCTCAGTTCTGGGGGAGGCAGGGTGAGTGTAAGGGTGTCCCCTTCCCAGGCAGTTTCTGCATTCCCAGCCACGCTGCCATCCCGCACCCAGGTACCTTCTCCTGCTTCTGCTCCACCAGTTTTTCATAGGCAGCGAGCACCTCTGCCATGCAGCTCCTCAGCAGCTCCTGCAGGGTGACCTTGGGCAGCGTGTGACCACCAACCCTGTTCACCTCCTGGCACAGGCTGAACAGGAGGCACTGAACGTGCCACGAGGGCTGGGCAGGAGAACAGAGTTCATTTGCGCTTGCTCTGGAAACTCCATTCCCTTCCACATCCCTTCAGAGGGGAGTGGGAGTGTGCCACTCCCTCAGCAGCCACAAAGCTCTGTCCCACAGGGTCTGCTTTACTGACACCCCACATTTTGGGTTACAGCAGCTCCCACAGTCCCAAGAAGACTTTGACACCGAGTGCAGTCAGAAGAGAATTGCTTGCTCATGTTCAGTCAGCCCAGACCCTGCTCTGCCCACCCACTCCCTCATCTCCTGGGTCTCCTGAATTCTCATTCCTCAGAAAACAGAATTCACTGGATGAGGCTCACTGCACTTCCCTGTCCTGCCCCTCCCGTGCTGTGCAAACACAGAACTCGCTCCAGGCCTGGCCCTCCTCCCCCTGTCACCTGCTCTGTCCCCGTGAGGTCCTTCCTGTGCCACCAGCTCACCCTTGGAAGCCACAGGCCTCAGGTCCCTTGGGATTCCACGGTCCCACTGTTGCAGCCCTGTCCTTCAATGCATCCAACTCCCATGGAATCTCTCTCCTGGGAGCTCTGTGTTTAAATCAGGCCTCCTCTGGCTCAGTTGTACAGGATCTGGGCCAGCCTTACTCATAAACAGTGACAATGACCTATTTCCTTCCTCTGGCCTCTGTCCTCACGAGGTGAGTATCTCAAAGATCACCCGAGAGTGTTTGTCCTCTGCTCGTGACCCCAAACCACCCTCCCAGCCGCTCTGGAANATCTCCTGGGTCTCCCGAATTCTCATTCCTCAGATAACAGAATTCACTGGATGAGGCTCACTGCACTTCCCTGTCCTGCCCCTCCCGTGCTGTGCAAACACAGAACTCACTCCAGGCCTGGCCCTCCTCCCCCTGTCACCTGCTCTGTCCCCGTGAGGTCCTTCCTGTGCCACCAGCTCACCCTTGGAAGCCACAGGCCTCAGGTCCCTTGGGATTCCACGGTCCCACTGTTGCAGCCCTGTCCTTCAATGCATCCAACTCCCATGGAATCTCTCTCCTGGGAGCTCTGTGTTTAAATCAGGCCTCCTCTGGCTCAGTTGTACAGGATCTGGGCCAGCCTTACTCATAGAGATAAACAGTGACAATGACCTATTTCCTTCCTCTGGCCTCTGTCCTCACGAGGTGAGTATCTCAAAGATCACCCGAGAGTGTTTGTCCTCTGCTCGTGACCCCAAACCACCCTCCCAGCCGCTCTGGAAGGCAGAGCTGGGCTCCTCCCACAGGCTGCTCCCCACACCTGCACAGGCAGCCGGATCTTTGACGTCACGCTGCTCCCGGACTCGGTTTCCTCCTGGATTTCGATCTCATCCCAGTTGGTGGCCGTGGCCAGGACTGACCCAGCGGTGTCGAGCAGCAGCGTGTGGCTGAAGCACTCAACCAGATCCTGGAGCACGAAAACGAAAGCCTTGAGCACAGGACAGTTCTACCACAGGAGCGAGGCCAGCCAGCCCACCCTGCTTCCCTCCCAGACCGAATCTCACGCACACCACCCCAGCGGGCAGCAGCACGGGGGGCTCCCGGCAGCCCCAGAGAGAGAACCCCTGCCCAAAAAGCCTCTCCGAGGAGGAACACAGCTCCTTACTTTGGTGACAGCCGAGCTCCAGAGCCGATAAGCCGACAGGCTCTGCTGCAGGAGCTCTGCCTTCACCTCCTGCCACTTGGCCAGCTCGGGGGACACCTCCTGGGCTTTACCCTTGCCCAGCTTCCTGACAGAGCGCGGCTCCTTGAGCGCCGCCTCCGCGCCGCCCGCCTGGCCCAGCACGCAGCGCTGCAGGTGAGGGCACAGCTCGGGCAGGGCCTGGCACAGCCGCGCCATGAAGAGCACGGCGTGCAGCTGCCCGCCCTGCGGCCGGCCCCGGGCGCTCCGCAGCTGCTCCCGCACGCAGCCCAGCAGGTGCTGCACNCTGGCGAAGGGCCCGCGCTGCCCCACGCTGACCCACGCCGCGTCCCCGGGCAGGTCCCCGGGGCTCTCCGACCACAGGAACAGGGCTACGTTGTGTTCCAGCTGCATCTGCTTGCTCGGGGCACCGCCCTGCTCTTCCAACTCTTGCAAGGCTCCGAGCAGCAGCTGCTGGGAGCTGCTGGAAATGGAGTCGAAGCCTTCTTTGGTCAGAGTCTGCAACAGAACCAGGAGGAAAAAAAAACCAATTTCAACTTCAACACAGCCTCGGGGCACCGTGGGCTGGGCGAGACAAAAAACTGCAGAGCGAGGCTCCTCACAGCACTGCACCCACCTGCAGCCTGTCCAGGAAGAGCTGCTGCAGCAGCTCCTCCCAGAAGGACACAGGCCTGTCCAGCAGGCGCCGGCACACGGCCTCCCAGCTGTGGCTGCTGGACTCGCTGGACAGCAGCTCCCACACGGCATCACGGATCCCTGCCAGCCCCTTCATGCTCTTCACGTACACCAGCAGGGTCCTGACCCCCGTCCTGATGTCGTCGCTGCACCTGGAGGCAAAGTTTCAGCTCTGTGAGGGGCGTGAGGCGCTGGCACAGGGTACCCAGGGGCTGGGTGTGCTGTGCTGCCTCCGGCTGCTTAGGGGAGGATGAGGGATGGGGAGGAAGTCAGCCAGGCTGGGACTGCCTTGGCCCTGTCCCACTCACATGTTGATCCACTGCTGCAGGGTCTCCCTGAGGTGCTCCTGGCTGATGGGGTGTGCCAGGGTCCGCAGGGCCGGCTGGAATTCCAGCACGGACTCGGGCAGGTACTTGAACCAGCTGCTCAGCTTCAGATCCTCCTCCAGCACCCCTCCTCTCCCTGGAATCACAGCCAGGGATCAGCCCTGGGCACGGGGCACCCTCCTGCCCGCACAGCTGGGCAGGTGCGGGCTCACCTGCGGGGTTCTGGCCCGTGGTGCTCTCCAGGGTGGAGAAGAGCAGCCCACAGGGCAGCGCTGGGTCCGGGGCCACCCCCTCGGGCACGGTGTAGAAGAGAGCGTGGGCCTGGTACAGCGTGGTGGTGAGCAGCTCCATCAGGGAACACACCTGAGCTTTGATACCCGCACCTGCAGAGAGGGGACTTGGAGCCACGGCAGCCCCTCAGCACCCGCCAGTGCTCCAAGGCCTTCCAGGGAAGGGCTGGAGCGCCAAGGACTCCGCCTCGTGCCCCACCTGCTTCCCCATTACAGCCGGGCTTGGCCTAAGCCCCTGACAACTGTTAATTGTTGATTTTTTTGCAGCCTCCCACCGTGAGATTTACGGGAACCGCCCATCCCCGGTCGGGGGCGGGAGGAGGGGAGGGGAAGAAGGCTCGGCCCTCCCTGGCCCGTGGCACTGACCGTGGTGCGGCTGGTTGAGCAGCTGCTGGATGGCCATTTTCCTGGCGAGCAGGAAGTCAGCCAGGGCCTGCCGAGGGGAGCTGTCCTCCAGCAGCATGACGGCACACAGCGCCTCTGCCACGGCCTGGTCCGAGCCCGTCGGGCAGCGCAGCAGGGCCTTGCTCTCCTGCAGGATGGTGGATCTGCCACGGGGAACCAGCTGCAGTCACTGCCCGAGCCGCGCGCTCAGCCGGGCCTGTGTGCTGGCTGCTTTTCCCTCACAGGGCTGGGGGCGTGGATTTCTGTCCCTAAAGCCCTGTCAGTCCTGTCTCGTTCCGGGGGGATATTCCCTCCCTGTCCAGGGACATTCCCGCAGCACCCTGACACTGCCACAGCCCAGGGATCCTGCCAGTGCCTTTCCTGTGGGATGCAGCTGCAGCAGAGCCTCAGGGACCGGAGGATTCTCCCACCTTGCTGCAGCTCTGCCTTCCCCGGGCTGTGTCTGAGCCAGCCCCACCGCCAGGGAGCCCAGCTGTGGGCTGGGAGGGAACTTTAGGATCGAGCAGCTCCAAATCTCTTGGACCAGGCTGCTCCAGTTCTCATCCAGGGTGGGGCACCGGGACACCTCCAGATCCTGTGCCAGGACCTCACCCCCTCCCCGACCTCTGCTCCCCCCTTCTGTTCATCTAAAACGTGTTCTAATGCTTGATGTGTCCTCCCAATAACTGCTCGACCTGCGGGAGAACGAGGAGCACCAAGGACGTGACGAACAGCCCAACCTTTTAAAAACGTGGCTGATTTTTGAGATTTTTTGGGACAACTTTTGAGATTTTTTTTTTAACAACTTTTGAGATACACACAGACAGCAACCACCACCTCTTTTCACTTCCCGGTACCCACCCGAGGAAGCAAAACCCCACCAGGAACCACAAAACCTACACCAGCACACCGCTGACACGGGAATATTTTCAACCCCCACCGCAAAACCACATTCAACCACACCACCCCGACCTTAGAAAACTCCCGTGGCTGGGTGATAAAGGCTGAAAAACTCTCACCTGAGGTGACTGGCGGCCGCCACCTGCCTCAGCAAGATGGGGAAACGAGCCAGGACGGGGCTGCAGCGAGCCCGGGGGGTGTCGAGCTGCAGCTGGCGGCGCAGGTGAGCCCCGAGCAGGTGCAGCCGAGCAGCGGGCAGGTAACGACCGCCCTCCACAGCTCCCCAGAGCTGCTCTGGAACCTCCAGCAGCAGCTTCAGCTGCGCCGCCGCGCCGTAGAAACTGCGCTGCGCCGGGGGGCGAACCTGCAGAGGGGGAAAAAAAACCACAAAAATTATCGAGAATAAAATAATTGAGGAGGATTGTGTTATAAATGGCTATCAAATACTTGGCTTTTCACAAATATTATAATGAAAAATAGTGTGTGCAGTGTTAGATGGACGTGATTGTTTAGTTCTGCAGTTAACAAAGAAATTAGAAGCGTTGTAAATATCTTACAAGATTTGGTGTTTTGTTTTTGTTTTTTTTTAACAAATAGTAAATCTCTCGCATTCTTGAGAGGAAGCTTATCCAGAAAGAGAGATAGAAAGTCTGGAGAGAAGAATTTATGACCAAAGAAGCGGACAGGCCAGGGCCATTTGGAGAAGGGGGGGCTGCTCTTGAATAATGCATGCAGCTTTATGAATATGCAACAAGTCAACGCATTTAACGAAAGGAACCTTACCTTGAGGGTGTGCTCTTCTTGCCTTATCGTACTCCTTATTATTTACTCTATTAATAAACCTTAAAACTGTAACAGAGAAGTGAACCTCGTTTTTCACAACTGTCGAGCTCGCGGGGTGTCTGCGGGCGTGCCCCCAAAAGGAGCTCACCCTCAAGGTAAGGCGTTTTTAAATTGATTTGTTACATATTCCTATAGCTTCAGGCGTTATTCGGGAGCAAACCCCCTTCCCCGATGGCACCGGTTTGTTCCCTTCTTTCGGCCATGAATTCTTTTCTCCAGGCTTTCTGTCTTTCTCCCCTGACAAGTTTTCTCTCAAGAATGCAGGAGAGATCTGTTTTAAAAAAAACCAAACCAAATCCCGTAAAATAAAAAAAAGATATTTACAACACTTCCAAATTTGTTAACAGCGGAACTAAACCATCCCATTCATCCAGCGCCACACCTACCACTTTCCATTTGAATACTTGCGAAAACCCAACTATTTAAGAGCCATTTATACCACTGGAGCGGGGATGAGGGAGGAGCGGGGAGGGAAACGGAGCAGCGGGGACCCCTCTCGCTCTCACCGCGCCGGCGGGGCCGGGCCGGGCGGCTCCGCCGCGCTGCANCCGCCGCCATCTTTGTGTCGGGCAAAGCCGCACCACCCTCCCCTCCCCTTTTCCTTCGGTGCCGTTGTCATGGCACCGCCGGCATCTTTATGTGGGGCATAATC
>VWZN01021659.1:20136-37734 GCA_013396955.1 Regulus satrapa | reverse complement strand
TTTTTTTTCCTTGTTTCCCCCTTTCCCCTCTCCCTTTCCCTGCTGTTTGGTGGTTTTCCAAAATGCACATGGAGGAGCAATCACCTCCTGCCCCCCCTCTCTGGTGAGAGGGATTTTGGAAGCTGCCCTCACCTGGGCTGGTTCTTCCCCCTCCCTGGGAAACATTTCCCTGCTCTGGCACCTGCCAAGCAAAATAAATCCAGGGTGAATAAATCCACTGCTGGGCCAGGGGTGTCCAGGGAGGGTGGCCTGGAGTTGTTTTGGGATCCAGGAGCACCCAAAGGTGCTCCAGCTGATGCTGGTGGCACAGGTGTCACCTGGCCCGGAGGGACCCCTGTGCAAGCTCCATCCTTGGTGTGGTGTGGGCCAGCTCAGCTCCCTCCTGCCCGTCCTGGCTTTGCCTTTTCCCTGCCTCAGTTCCCCCTCTGGAACTCCCAGACAATTCCAGGGTTTTGCACGCAGGAGCCTCTGAGGTGATGTTTCCATAGAGACAAAGCTTTGCTTGCTGGGCTATCTGATGGGAAATTCTGCCTTTTCTCTTAAATCTTGATATCCTTAAATGAGATTTTTTTCATTTCTTTTTCTATTTTTTTTTTTTCCCCAGCTGTTCTCTGTGGTGCTGCAGGGCTGGGCTCAGACACCAGCAACAAACACCTGCAGCCCCCTTTCCCTGCAGCCTGGGCCAGCTTTTCCTCTGGCTGGGCTGGAGTTTGGCTTTCCCTGCCCCAACTGGAGCAGGAAATCACCCAGCCATGCTCCTCCACCCTCCCCAGGCACACTGGGATCAAACATTCCCCCTAAAACAGCCTCAGGAATTCACACGGCTCCGCTGGAGCCTCAGTGAAGCCAAGAGGGAAAGTTTGGCAAGGAAAGTGCCCTGCCAGGTCTCACCTTCCCCCTGCCTTCCCCATCTCCTTGTCCTGCCTTTCCTGCTCGGTGTTCCCATTCTCATCCCGGGGAATCCCTGCTTTGAGGAGGGATTTAATTGCTAAACCCAGCCCTGGGTGTGAAGCTCGTGGCTCTGTTCATTCTGCATGGGCAGATCAAGGCTCCCGTGTGGCTCCACAGCCACATCCCTGGGGCTGGGGGAGGCGAGGAGAGCCTGAAGCCCAGAGTTTTGGGGGTTGCTGCAGTGACTCCCTGGGAGAGGTGTTTGGGTTTAAATCCTGCTGTGTTTGGGGGGGGTCCCACCAGAGTGGGGGCACAGGTGTGGATTCCTTGCCTGTGGGTGGATTTGGGAATCCTCTGCCCCTAAATCCCATCCTGAGTTCAGGGATGGGCTGAGGGGAAGCTGCTGAAGGGACTCCTTGTGGGTCCCTGGCTCTGAGGGTGAAAGAAAGATAAACTTGGTGTTTTTGGGGGTGTAGCAAAGCCTTCCATTGGGAAACATCCTTCCCTTCCACCTTGAAGTAAACCTGGGCAGGGCTTTAATTTAATGATCAATTAATTCCCAGCCAGAGGTTATAGATCCAGGAGGGATTGATCCCCGTCTCCTGTCCCAGGTGAAAATGATGCAAAATCATTTTTCAGCCATGAAAATCCCCGGTGCTGAGCACCAAACCCACCTGTGGCATCCTCTGACAGGCTCAGAAAGCCCAGAGGTTTCTTTGCAATCTCTTGATCCGTGGGATCTGTGGCAAACCCGGCTGCTTCCCACCCCTGCCCTGCCCCTGTGCAGAGATTTAGTGCTTGAAACCCTGTGGTGGCTGGGTAGGTTGGAATAATTTGCAAAAAACTCTCCAAGAAATCCTAATTATCCTAATTTCTGCCAAAGCATTTTGTTTCCTTCATGGAGGTAGAGGGGCTTGGGAATGCTCTGTAAATCCCTGACTTCCAGGAGCTGCAGAACACAGGAAGAAATCACTTTCCCTTGGCCTTGGGCTGGCTCAGAGCTGTGTCATCACCCTGACGATGCCGTGGGATCCTCGGGGCTGCCGTGGGTGCTGCCAGGATCTGGAGGCTGAGCTCTGTTTGCCGTGGGGAAATGATATCTTAACGTGAGCTGACAAGATAATTCTCCAGAGCCTTTCCCTGCTGCCTGTGTTTCCACGCTGGGGTGTGTGGTTGTTTTTTAAAGGAGGTGGCATTTGAAATATGAGGTTTGACAGCCGTGCTTAAGGCTGACATGACAACCCCTCGTTCTTACTCACAGCGAGCTCAGCTTCTCACAGCCCCCCCAGGGACTGGTGTCTGCAGCAGAGGCAGCTCCTTCCTCCCTTCCTGAGCAGGGATCAGTGAGGGGGACTTGGCTCCGAGTCCTCGTGCTGCCAGAGCTGGCCAGCAGCTCCTCGGGACTGGCTCGGAGCTGGAGGAGAGCAGGTTTGGCTTGGAAATTGGGGAGGAGCTCTCCGTGAGGCACCACAGGGTGCCCAGAGCAGCCGTGGCCGCCCCCTGGATCCCTGGCAGTGCCCAAGGCCAGCCTGGCCCCGTGGCAGCTCTCCCTGCCCCATGGATGAGCTTTGAGGTCTTTTCCATGCCAAACCATTCTGGGATTCTGAGCGTCCTGCAAAGGGAATTCCTGGGCAGGGGGTCAGGGTGCCCTTCCCCACAGCACCCCCCTGCTGTCCCACGGCATCTCAGCCCTCCCCTCCTGTCCCCAGGTGATGCTGGCAGCGTCCTACTGGTCCCTGCTGGCCCCGGCCATCGAGATGGCCGAGGAGTCCGGAGCCTTCGGAGCCTTCTCCTTCTTCCCGGTGGCCGCGGGCTTCGCCCTGGGGGCAGCGTTCGTCTACGGGGCTGACCTGCTCCTGCCAGTGCTGGGGAGTGGGAATTCCTGATTTGGGAGCTCATTTCAGTCTTGGTTATTGGGAATTCTGGGGCTGGGAGCTCATCCCAATGCTGGTTATGGGGAATTCTGCAGCTGGGAACTCATCCCAGTGCTGGCTATTGGGAATTCTGGGGCTGGGAGCTCATCCCAATGCTGGTTATGGGGAATTCTGCAGCTGGGAACTCATCCCAGTGCTGGCTATTGGGAATTCTGGGGCTGGGAGCTCATCCCAATGCTGGTTATGGGGAATTCTGCAGCTGGGAACTCATCCCAGTGCTGGCTATTGGGAATTCTGGGGCTGGGAGCTCATCCCAATGCTGGTTATTGGGAATTCTGCAGCTGGGAACTCATCCCATTGCTGGGCTGTGGGAATTCCTGATTTGGGAACTCATCCCAGGGCTGGGGAGTGGGAATTCCTGACGTGGGAGCTCGTCCCAGTGCTACTCAGTGGGAATTGTGGGGCTGGGAACTCATCCCATTGCTGGGCTGTGGGAATTCCTGATTTGGGAGCTCATTTCAGTCTTGGTTATTGGGAATTCTGGGGCTGGGAGCTCGTCCCAGGGCTGGGGAGTGGGAATTCCTGATTTGGGAACTCGTCCAAGGGCTGGGGAGTGGGAATTCCTGATTTGGGAGCTCATTTCAGTCTTGGTTATTGGGAATTCTGGGGCTGGGAGCTCATCCCAGTGCTGGTTATTGGGAATTCTGGGGCTGGGAGCTCATCCCAGTGCTGGGTATTGGGAATTCTGGGAACTCATCCCAGTGCTGGTTATTGGGAATTCTGGGGCTGGGAGCTCATCCCAGTGCTGGGTATTGGGAATTCTGGGAACTCATCCCAGTGCTGGTTATTGGGAATTCTGGGGCTGGGAGCTCATCCCAGTGCTGGGTATTGGGAATTCTGGGAACTCATCCCAGTGCTGGTTATTGGGAATTCTGGGGCTGGGAGCTCATTTCAGTGCTGGTTATTTGGAACTGTGGGGCTGGGAGCTCATCCCAGTGCTGGTTATTGGGAATTCTGGGAACTCATCCCAGTGCTGGTTATTGGGAATTCTGGGGCTGGGAGCTCATCCCAGTGCTGGTTATTGGGAATTCTGGGGCTGGGAGCTCATCCCAGTGCTGGTTATTGGGAATTCTGGGGCTGGGAGCTCATCCCAGTGCTGGTTATTGGGAATTCTGGGGCTGGGGAGGGCTCCTGCCCTTCCTCCAGCTGCAAGGAAGAGCAGCTGGTAGCTGGACATGGGTGGATTTCTCTCCCAGATTTAATAAATCTGTGATTTCCCCAAGCCCTGGCTGGCTCTGGCAGTGCTGGATGCAGCTTTAGACTCGCTGAGCTCTGTTTTTTGTTTTTTTTTTTTCTTTTTCTTAATTTTTCTGTTTTCTTTTTCCCTTCTTCACACTTCTGCTTTTGTTCTTTTTGCTGGCAGCATTCCTTGAACAGCCCAGGGGCTTTATTGGCAGAACTGCCAACCTTGGGAGTAGCCTGAGACTGGTTATTTTTTATATATATATATAAAAATATAAATATAAATAACATATCTATTTATTTCTATATACAAAAACGTAAATAAATTTGGAGCCAGTGGATTTCTGCAGCTGAAAACACAAGAATGGCGCAGTCAGTCGGCGAAGAGATTTTCCCAAGCATTTCCAAGGAGTTTCTTACATTTTCACATTTAGTTCAGTGGGATTTTATTGGCCCTGTGGCTCTGAGGAAGGAGTGGGAAGTTTTAAGGATCTGCTGCCTTGGGTTTCTCCAGCAGGATGGAGAAAAGAGTTGGAGCACAACCCCCACTTGTTCCAACTGGTGGTTGGAGTTTCTTTTGGGGTGTTGAAACAGGAGCCTGTGGAGAGGGAAGAACTCGGGGAAACGAAATTCTCCTGTTGGGAAGAGCAGGATGGAGTGACAAGGATGGGCAGGGAGGATGGGGGGACCTGCAGGAATTAAAATCTCCAAGATATCCTGAAATGTAGGTGTGAAAATCCCCAAAATCTCCTGAAATGCTGCTGGGAGCGGAGCTGCTGTCTCTGTGTGGAACAGCTCCTGCCACCACACACTCATCCCATGGGAATTCTGCTGGACAAGGAGGATTTACAGCCCGTGGAGCTCGGGGAGGGGTTTTATCCCCAAATAAAATCCCTGCTGGTGTTAGTTTTCCTCCTTTGCAGGTGGATGCCCTGGCAGGGTGTGTGTGATGTGAACTCACAGCTTTCGGTTTCAGGGTATAAAGGTGTATGGAGCAAGCTGGAGATTTTTGCTTCTGAAAAATTCAGAAGCTTTTTCTTCTTCTTCCCCCTTCTCCTCCACGGGTTTGGGTGACGTTGTGTGGTTGGGTGCCACACTGCAGGTCGCCGCTGTCTGGTCATTGGGTTAAAAGTAAAAATAATCCAGCTGGCAGTGATTCATTGGTGAAGTTTACCCTTAAAAGACCTCGTAGGTAGGAGCTATTGTTGCCAATCCCACCCAGAAGCTGAGGTGCTGAGAGCTCCCTCCCTTGTAGCACTGAGGAGAAGAAGAAACATCTGAGACCCAACACGAAAATCCATCTCCTGCACCTCAACCCTGGCCCCGAAGGAACTGAAACTCCCCCACAGGGCACCAAAATCAGCCCCAAGTGGGAGTGATCCCGAACATCTGGAGTCATTCCATCCCTCACAAAAGGCAGATCTCATCTGTTACAGCTTTATCTTTGCCAGGTGAAGCCTCCAGCGTGTTTTGTTCATCCTCCAGCTGAGCAGGATGTGCTGGTGGAGGTTGGCAAACAGAGCCAGGACGTTTGGAGGGCAAAAACACATCCCAGGGGTTTTAAAGAATGGGCTCTCCTTGATCTTGCCAGATCTCCTGGCATGGAGGCTGCAGTTTAGGCTGGTTTTTTTTTTTCTTTTCTTTGAAGGAGGCTTTCAGCTGGTCTTTGAGGAGGTTTTGGATGCAGGGGGGCAGCTGATGGGGCTGCTGGTACCTTTCCTAAAAAGGGTAGCTGACTTCACTGCCAGCACCCAAAGCCTCTGAGGGAAAGTTTACTTTCAGTAAACTGAAAAGAAAATTCAGTGCAGCAGGTCCCTGATGGCTCAGGAGCTATTTTGGGTCTACTGCAAGGCATGAGACTGCTGGAATTAAGTGTTATTATTCTCATCCTTCAAATCTGCCGTGCAGCTCTGCTGACTTGGCTGGGTTTCGTTCCGAGGTTGGGCTTTGGTTGGGGTTTGTGATGTGCTTTTGCTCCTGGGTTTTCACACCCGGGGTGAAAATTGGAAGCAGCATCAGGCAGTGGCCCAGCTGCCCAGGGCAGGAGTCCCCATCCCCGCAGGGGTTTAAAGCTGAGGGCTGGGGGACGTGGCTGTGGTGGCCTGGGCAGTGCTGGACAGAGCCCTCTGCTCTCAGGGGGCTTCTCCACACTGAATGGGTGCAGCATTCCCTGGGATATCTGGCATTCCCTGGGATATTTGGCATTCCCTGGGATATCTGGCATTCTCTGGGATATCTGGCATTCCCTGGGATATTTGGCATTCCCTGGGAGCTGTCCCAGGCGATTCTTGGGGTGTTCCCAAGCCCACCCAGGTGGGGTTTGGGGGTTTTGGGTGCAGCAGAGCACCTGTGCCTTCCAGGAGCTCCCCGGCATCGCAGCCTTTGGCAGGAATTCCCTGCTGGCCTGGGGACACCAGCAGGGAGAGGGATGAATCCAGCAGGTCCTGGTGGGAAACATCCTTCCCTTCCACCTTGGAGTAAACCTGGGCAGGGCTTTCATTAAATGATCAATTAGCCCCCAGCCAGAGGTTTATAGATCCAGGAGGGATTGATCCCTGTCTCCTGTCCCAGGTGAAAATCATGAAAAATCATTTTTCAGCCATGAAAATCCCTGGTGCTGAGCACCAGACCCACCCGTGGCATCCTCTGACAGGCTCAGAAAGCCCAGAGGTTTCTTTGCAATCTCTTGATCCGTGGGATCTGTGGCAAACCCGGCTGCTTCCCACCCCTGCCCTGCCCCTGTGCAGAGATTTAGTGCTTGAAACCCCGTGGTGGCTGGGTAGGTTGGAATAATTTGCAAAAAAAACCCTCACAAAATCCTAATTATCCTAATTTCAGCCAAAGCATTTCGTTTCCTTCATGGAGGTGGAGGGGCTTGGGAATGCTCTGTAAATCCCTGACTTCCAGGAGCTGCAGAACACAGGAAGAAATCACTTTCCCTTCTCCTTGGGCTGGCCAAGCCTCAGCTCCTGCTCTTCCCTCTGCTTGCCATCATTACTAAACAGGATAACGAGGTTTAATCAGCCTGGCTGCTCTCCCTCCAGGCTCCCTTTCCCTCTTCTGCCCAGGGAACAGCTCCGTCCCTCCCCTGGGGGGATTTTGGGGTCTCCTTTGGGAGAGCAGGAGCAGCAGAGTTAATGATTCACCCAGGGAATTACTCAGCTCCAGCCAATCCTTGGGGTGTACAAGGCAATGGGGGAGCCAGGGCTCTCATTCCAGCCTGGAAATACCATCTCCAGTGGATTTTATTTATTTTTCTTTCTCTGCTGGGTACAGGTTGGATGGGTTTTTGGGTTTTTTTCGCTCCTGAGTGCAGAGGAAATCGATAAAGCCCCACGTGATGGGCAGAGCATTCCTTGGGTTTAAGCAAACAGTGGCTAAAGTGGCTTCTAAAAGCTCAGGGATGTTTTTTTTTTGTGGTTTTTTTTTTAGGGTTGGGATTAATGAGGGAGAAATGGTATTTTTGCTTGGGCTTAGGTGTTTATTAGTTTTTATTTATATTGTGGCTTTATAGAATGCGAGTTTTACTGTATATACTAAAGTATATATACTAAAGTATGTATACTAAATAAAAATGGAGTTTAAGGTTTCCCTTTATAAGGCTTTTTAAGGGTAAGCTAACTAGTTAAATTATTTTTGTTTTTAATTTAATAATTAGCTACTTGTGGCTCGCATTGCAGACTTTTTTACTTAATGACACAATATTAAATTTGTGGAGAAGGAGGACAGGTTAACACTTTCAAACTTCTATTTTGCTTTATAAATGTTCCTGTACCTTAAAACTTTAAGGTTATAAAATATTACATACTTTTATTTAAGCTACACACTCATATATTATTATATTATATAATTATAGTAATAGTATAATACGAATGAGATAATTATTGGATAATAATATATAATATGAAATATATTATTAATAATGTATTTATAAATAATATTATATAATAGATAAATTATATAATATAGACATTATATATAAATATGAAAACATGGACCTATTATTTTATATGAATAGATATATTTAATTCTGTGTTTTATATAATCACAATTTATAATATATAAATATCTAACTCACCGTTTTGCACGGGGAATTTTGGGTGAGAGCTCTTGGGAAGGCTTGGAGAGCTCGAGGAGCAGCCCCTCATGAGGATCCTCTCCTGCCCAGCCGTGGTGTCTGGCTCAGAACGTGCCTTCAGGAGGAACATTTTGCCTTCTAAATCCACGCCCAGTCCCTTTTTGCCTGGGAATTGCTCTTGGATGAGGCTGCAGGAGGAGGAGGAGGAGGAGGAAGGACCATCAAGGTGTAGCTGCATGTTATTTAAAATTCCAATTTTTTTTTTTTTTTCCTCGGGGCTGAACTGCAGCTGGATCAGACCATGGGGAGCTGGATCTTTTTGTGGGAGAGAAGGGATTCCTGGAAAATATCTGCATTTTTCAGAGGAATTTCTGCCTGGAAAGGGCGTCAGGCCCTGGAAGGAGCTGGAGGTGGCACTCAGAGCTCTGGGTGGTGACAAGGTGGGCGCAGCTGGGACTCAGTGACCTCGGAGGGCTTTTCCAGCCTCGGTAATTCTGGGATTTTTGGGATTCTCTCCCTGCTGGGACCAGGCACTGATGCTCTGGATCCCTCCTGCCCTTGCTCCCACCTCCGCCTGCTGCTGCCTCTCCCCTGGATGTGATGGGTTCATCATTCCAGGGCCTGCTGCTGATTTTTTCCTCACAGCCCAGGTTCCCCTGATGCAATTTGCCGGTTCCTGCGGGATGTGCCCAGCTCACATCCTCATTTTAATGTGCTTTTTCCTGCTCGGCGGTGACTCCTAGGAAGTTCATTAGCTGCACACCCTCGCTGCCGGGCTAGGTGGAGGGGTTTCAACCCAGGGGTTGTGGATTTTTCTGATTTGTGAGGTATCTGGAGCCTTTCCCTGCCGGAGGGGGAAGGATGGAGCTGGGGGCTCCTGCATTCCTGCTTTGCTGGGATTTCCTTTGCTCAGGGCAGAGCAAACAGCAGCTCTTGTGTTTGTTTGGTTTTGTGCAGCCCTGGCCCTTTTCCACAGGCTCCAGGAGGAAGGAGGGATCCGGTTCTGAGGGTGAAAGAAAGATAAACCTGGTGGTTTTGGGAGTGTAGCAAAGCCTTCCATTGGAAACATCCTTCCCTTCCACCTTGGAGTAAACCTGGGCAGGGCTTTCATTAAATGATCAATTAGCCCCCAGCCAGAGGTTATAGATCCAGGAGGGATTGATCCCCGTCTCCTGTCCCAGGTGAAAATCATGCAAAATCATTTTTCAGCCATGAAAATCCCTGGTGCTGAGCACCAAACCCACCCGTGGCATCCTCTGACAGGCTCAGCAAGCCCAGAGGTTTCTTTCCAATCTCAGGTTTCTTTGCAATCTCTTGATCCGTGGGATCTGTGGAAAACTCGGCTGCTTCCCACCTGTGCCCTGCCCCTGTGCAGAGATTTAGTGCTTGAAACCCTGTGGTGGCTGGGTAGGTTGGAATTATTTGCAAAAAAAACCTTATGAAATCCTAATTATCCTAATTTCAGCCAAAGCATTTAGTTTCATTAATGGAGGTAAAGGCTTATTTACTGCCGCAGTGCAATTTGTCAGCTGCTCTTAATTAGAATTCTCTCTCATGATGCATCAGGCATTTCATAAAAACATTATTTGGGAAGCCCTAAAGCTGGAGCTGCAGAGCTCCTTGTTTCTGAGTTGGGGCTCAATTCCCTCCCACCCTGGAGCACTTTGATGGGGTGGGGTGAAAAATCCCTTTGGGGAAAAAAGCAGAGACTGAGCAAAGCTGCCTTAATTCTTCCTTCCACGAGCTCCTGCTCTGGGTAGACCTCTCTCCATCATTGCCTTCTCCATCCTGAGCCTCTGGAGCAGGAATTGCTGCTGATATTCCGTGGGCTTTTCCCTCCTCCTGGCTCAGCCTTTGCCGACTGAATTTTGATTTCTGTTTGGGCCTGGCTCAGAATTGTAAAAGAGGAGAAGTTTCCCACCAGGAGGAGCACAAAAGGATCTCCTCCGTGCCCTCCCTCTGACTCCTGCACCGGTCCCTGTTTACCCAGCTGCTCTTTGATCTCAAAACGTGCCTTAGAATTTGCTCAGAGCACAACCCCGAATTAATTCCTCCACGGTGAAAGGCAAACCTGCCATTAAAATGTCAGGGAAAGCAGCGAGAGAGGCTCTGGCACCGGCTGGGGGAAGGCAGGGAGAGGGGAAGCTGCTTCCGTGGGGATCCTACCAAACCATCCCCAGGGCTCGGGAGCTGCAGGGGAAACTGAGGCACGGCTGGGTGCTCCGGGGAGACATTCATTCATTTTTAACTCCCCAGGGATCCCTGGGATGCTGCTCAGAGCTCTGGTCTGCTCGTAATCTGGGGGGGGCAAAATCCCCCCAGACTGGGATCGCAGGGAGCCTGGGCTGGGGGAGAGGGGCTGGTGCTGCGGCCGAGGCCTGGCTCACGTCGGCAGGGCTGAGGCTGAGGCTGCACAGGAAGCCGTGTGTGCAAATAATGGAATTACTGGCACTGCTGGCACGGCGCTGGGGGCTGACGGATGGCCTGAGCTCGCTTTTCCCCCCTGCGAGATTCCCCCCGCCAGGCTTTCCTCCAGCTGCTGGGCTGGGGGTTTGGTTTGCGTTTCCCGCCGGTGGAAATCCCCGTGGGAGAAGGGGTGGAAGTGCTCCTCGCTTGGGCTTTCTTTCACCCAGCTCCCCTCCATCCATCCCGTCTGGGGGTGATGGCAAACATTTCAAACCTCGCCTGGCGGGGCTCCAGGGCAAACCTCGCTGCTGCCCCACGTCCTGCTGGCGCTGGGAGGAGAATGAAACAGCCCTGGAGATCTGCAGCAGGCCACAGATCTCCTCCCGGCGAGCCCCTGCGGGTGGATCTCCATCCTAACCGGTTTTGCTGGGCTCTGATCCTCCGCTTGGAGCCAGCAATCCTTTGAAAACATGGATTGGCTGGTCGTGGTTGAGGTTTTCCCCAGCACTGCTGGCAGGAGAAGGTTGGTGAGAGGAAACCCCCGATGTTGCAGGGATGGGGTTTGTTTGCTGAAGAAGTTGTTTGGTTCGTTTTTGTTTTTTTGTTTTTTTTGGCAAAAGGCAGGGAAAACATTCCTGGGCTTTTTGTTTTCGTCGTGGCAGAGGTTACGAAAGCCACCCCTCCCTTGTTCCCGAGAAACATCCCAGGTGTTCCTGGGGATCACCAGCGTGTCCCCTCCTCCCGCCGTGCCAGCTTTCCTGCCAGCTTCTCCTCCCTCCTGCAGGGGGAAAAGCCCCGGGTGTGCCAGGGGGAAAAGCCAGGGGTTTGTTTTTCAGAGGAATGTTGTGCCCATCTCCCCTGCTGGGGCTGGTGCCAGTGATTCCCTGTCCCTGCTCTGGGCACCTGGCTGGGCTGGGCTGGCTGGCACAGCCCCAGGGTTGGAAGGGCTGGGATGTTCTTCCCTCCCATTTCCAATTTTTTCCAAAGTTTTGGGGGGATTTTTGGTGGCTTTGCCTCCCTCCCAGGAGAATCCCCCAAAGCTTTGGCAGCTCTGTTGGGCACCCAGGGCTGTCCCCACGCTGGTGCTGACACTGAGGGAGGCGATTTCACTGCCCTGCCCTGCCTGCTCCGCGCTGCTCCTGCAGATCCCAGCGCTGAGGGAGTGAAATCCTCGCCGTGGTGAGTGCCAGTGCTCACGAGTGAAACAGTGAGTGATTCAGATGAATGAAGGCTGCTCGTGAGAGCTACGAGCTGCTCTGTGCCTTGGGCTGGCCTGCAGTTGGCTTTTGCTGATGAAGCTGATCCCCTGGGTTCAAGTGGTGGCGTTGAAAACCCAACAGTGCAACTGGTTTTTTGTTGGTTTTCAGCTCTTTGTGGGCTCTGGCAAGTGAGAGGGAATACAGAGGAACCCATCTCTTTCCATTCCAGGAACTGTGGAAACAAAACTGTGGATGGACAGAAATGGTGGTGGTTCATCCCTGTGTCATTGTAGGGGTTTTTGGTTTTGCCTTTAGCTTCTTTCAGGATGGGGATGAACACAGAGATGCTGTTCTCGTTGGGGCTCGGGTGTTTGTTGGTTCTTATCAGCATTGCAGCCTCACAGAAGCTGAGTTCTCTGCACTCGAGCTCACGAGGTAGAAATGGTGATGATGGTTTCTCTCTACAAGGCCTTTTAAGGATGAGCTGACCAATTAAGGATTGCCAGCTAAATTATTTTTACTTTTAACTACCTGTTGCTGTGCTGTGGACTTTTCCACTCAGTCCCACAATATCACCCAAGGAGAAGGTGGTGAAAAGGAAGAAGGAAAGCCAATGCCCTAAACCCTCCGTTTTGCTTTATATAATATCCCAAACCTTAAATTGTAATTTTTCCACCCTGTGATCTCACACACCTCTATCCAAACTCCACACCCACAATCCCAGAGCCATCCCTCAATTTTGGGAGCCTTCTCCACGGCCTGGCCTCAAACCCAGCGTTCTCCTGGGGGTCGGTGAGCACAGAGAGCTGAAATTCCCTGTGCCCGGGGCTCCAGTGTGTGATCTCAGTGTTTGCTTTGCACAGTGCTGGCTGTAAGAGTGGTTTAAAGAAGACAGGGCAGAGATGAGTGCTCTTGGTTCCCAGATGAGAGTCCCGTGTGTGCCCTGGAGTGCCATCAGCACTGAGAGCAGCCCTTCCCCTCCCTGGCTGTGCTTTGTGGGGCAGGCTCAGCGTGCTGGGAGCCGCTCCTGGGGCGGATCTGCTGGGATTTCTGTCCCTGGGTGCCCAGTCCTTTCCTTCCCAGTCCCCATGGCTCAGGATTCCTGATGCCCCACGTGGGAAGGGGGAATCGCTGCCCTGGGCTCTGCCCTGGCACCTGAGCCACCCTCTCCTCTTCCCTTCTTGCTGTTATCTCTGGGTGTTATCACTTACTGAGAGGAAAACACCTGACTGAGGCTTTTTAATCTCCCTTATATCTGTGTCTGCTCCCGGACGAGTCAGGGATATTGTTATTTTTTTTAAATTTTTTTTTTTCAAGTAGGCAGTAAAATGGATTCTGTTCCTCTTTCCCATTGTGGTGCTTTCTCCTGGGGCTTTGCAGAGCCTTTACCAGGGCTTTTTTCACGTTGAAATCTCCCCCAGATTTGTATCTGTGATATAAATATAGAGAGGAGCAGCACCTCCAGCTTTGGGGCTGAGTGACCTCCCCAGATCACTCTCAGTCCATCCCTATTTCTTGATGAATTCATTCTCCTCCCTTGACCAGGCAGCTTATTTCTCAGAGGTGTCACTCTCCAATTCTCTTTAAAATTGGCTTCAGATCAATTAAAATCTTGGCCAGGGGACTGTGATTCCAAATCCTTGCTTTGCCTAAAAGGATACCTTTTTATTTTCACTCTAAAACAATATTTTAAAATCTAAAAGAACACCCGTTTTATATCAAAAAGGAGCTCTTTTTTTTTCCCCTAACAAAGGACACGTTTTTATCCTACAGAAAGGATATTTTGTTTTTTTTCCCTCATTTGCTTTTCTGCACAGGGTCAGGCCAATCCCCACAACTTCTCCGCTGTCACTCCAAGAGCAGAGCGGTGCCGTGGGAGCTCCCACATCCCAGAACAGTTTTCCACCAAGTTCTTCCTGTCCAAATCTCTCCCTGCCTCTCGCTCTTCGCAATAATCAACCCCCGTGGTTATTTCAGCTGACGCTAATTACTGCCGTGAACTAATTAATGCCAGTTGCCTTTCCTCTTCTCTTTGCAATGTTTTTTAACCCACTGACACATTCCAATTAAGGGCCTCCTGCAGGCGCCGGGCTGCGATGATTCAGAGCGGCCTCGCTTGGGAGCAGCCGTGTGCTTTCCTGAAGGTCACCAATATTGTCACAAATTGCCCCCCCCCCGCCGGCAGGGAGGGGACCTGACCTTCCCCAAACCCAGCTGAAACTGCCTCCAGCTCGGCGGGCATCGCTGGGGGTTTGGTGTTTTGGGATGCTGTTCTCTTTCACCAGAGGTGAAAATCCGTTTGGATTTGGAGCGGGACAGGAGGGATTGGGAAGAGGCTTTGGGCAAGGGATAGATGGACATGGGGAATGGTTCCCACTGCCAGAGGGCAGGGCCGGATGGATACTGGGGGAGAAATCCTTCCCTGGCGTGGGATTCCCAGGGGAGCTGGGGCTGCCTTTGGATCCCTGGAGTGCTGGACAGGGCTTGGAGCAGCCTGGGGCAGTGGGGAGGTGTCCCTGCCATGGCAGGGCAGGGATGGGATGAGCTTTGAGGTCCTTCCCACCCAAACCATCATGGAATTCTGTGGCATGACTCCCTCGTTGCTTAGGGGGCGAGCAGCCTGCAGCAGGAGGAGCCCCTGCTCCTGGGGCTTTCCTTCCTTATCCAAGCAAAACCCTCCTCTTCCTCTGCTGGGCTCATCGTGCAGCTTTTCCTCCGTCCCTGGCTGCTCTCCCAGCTGCTGCAGGTGATCCCAGCTGGGATCCCAGCTGTGCTGCCAGGGGAGGCTCTCCCCCATCCCACAGGGATTCCATCCCCAGCCCCTCCTCAGCCTGGAGCTGCCTGCCGGGTTAGGGGAGGTGAGAGCTCCGGGCTGAACTGAGATCCCTGATGAGTATTAATAGCCCTGCTCAGACTCGTCATGCAAATGAGGGGAGAGGAGCCAATTGAGTTATTCATCTTTAACCTTTATTTGGGGTTCGTGTGACCCCCCCAGCGAGGCTCCTGTTGCTGCTCTGTTCTGCTGCCCTCGCCCCAACAGCTGCACCCCTGGTCCTGGGGGTGATTCCAGGTGACCCCACCTGGGTGTCCCTCCCTGCCCCTGCTCCTGGGGGCGGATTCCCAGCCCTGCAGGGAGGGGGGACTCAGGTTTGGGACACCAGGTCACAAATCAGTGCTGTGGGACATGTTCCCTTCTCCCAGGCCTGCTCTTGTGTCCCCGATCCCGCCGTTCCTCCTGGCTTTGTTATCTCCAGGTGGGGTTGAGAACCTGGGGACATCCAGAAACACCCTCCTGGCTTCCTTTTTGTCAGGAGCTGTAGTGATGGGGCACAGGGGATGATTCCCACTGCCAGAGGGGATGTTGGGAAGGAATCCCTCCCTCTGCGGGTGGCGAGGGGCTGGCATTGGGTTCCCAGAGAAGCTTGGGCTGCCCCTGGATCCCTGGAAATGCCTCAGGCAAGGTTGGATGGGGCTTGGAGCACACCGGGCTAGGGAAAGGCATCTCTGCCCATGGCAGGGGGTGGCACTGGATGGGCTCTGGGGTCCCTTTCAAGCTTTTGGGTGCAGCGATGAGAAGCTGCTGTGCTTGCTCCCAATGGATCCCAAAGCCCTGAGGGCAGAGGACCAGGCTGGAGGGGCAGCTCTGGGATGTCCTGACGTGTCCGTGTTGCCTTGCAGGGTTTCTCTGGCCCTTCCCACGCCGCCCTGGCCCTGAGCTGTGACCCACGAGCCGTGAAGGAGAAGCAGGAGCGGGACGTCGGCAGCGAGCTGGGCATGCAGAGCGAGCTGGCCATCAGGATAGGTAGAGCTGGGCTCCAGCCAGGCAAGCATCCTGTCATATACCACCAGAGTGCCCAGAGCCCGCCGGCCCCGGGGGGACAGTGACATTCCAGGGCTGTGCCCCTGCCCGGCTTCCTTCCCTCCCTCTCCGTCGTGTCTCTCCCTCTGCTGCCTCTTCTTCCTCCTCGGGTTTCTCCTGCAGCTCTCAAAGCCACTTGCACTGTCTGGGCCATGAATTATTGATCAGCAGCTCCGTGCTGTGCTGGAGGAGCGAAGCCCTCGGGTTATTTCCAGCGCTGACCCTGCCCGGTTCTGCCTGTGCCCCTTGTGGCCTCCCCAGCTCTGGCCGTCCTTCCTCGTTCCGGGAGCTGCCAGAGGGTGGAACACAAGGTCCTGCTGGCAGCTCTTTCCTCCTTAAACAGATTGGAAAGGAGGAATTTTGGGTGCCCCTTTGGGTTCCCCAGGCCCTGGGCGTGTTTGGGGTGGGTGGTGAGGCAGCACAACCGGCCCTTCCTCCGCCCAGCAGCTTGCCAGGAGACAAAGCAAATGCAATTTAGCAAATTAATCTTATTTCTCCTCTGATTATTTGGTTGGAATTGTGGTTTAAAGCATCACGAGTGCGACTGGGAGCAGATTGATTTGAAGGATTGGTCCTTCTTTCCAGTAGCACTGCTCCCCTCTTAAATCAGCCTCTTTTATTTAACCACATTGCTTAATTACACGCTTCCCAAAGTGCTGGAAATCCTCAGGATTTGGAACAGCAGCCTGGCTTTTTCCAGAGGCACGGGAGGATTTTTTTTCTGCTCGATGCAAAGAGCTTTGCATCCTCTTGAGTCCTTCGGAGGCAGCTGCAGGGGGGGGTTGGTTGATGTTTTTGTCAGGTGGAAACTTCCCATCTCAGGTGCAGTTTAATTTTATTCTTCCAAGGGAAAGCACAACTGCTCAGCCCTACGAGCTGCTGAGGTTTTTATGTTTTCATCTCTTTTTAGCTGCAGACAATAACGGTGCAAATGGTTTTGGGAATAGAAAATTTCCATTAGGCTTTGTTGTTTTTTGCTTGGTTTTTTTTCCTTCTCTCTGGGGAAATGGTATTAAGAACCTACAATACATTAATTCTTTTATTGTCTTTTCCTTTTTTTTTATTTTTCCTTTCTTTCTGCTGAAATAAACTCAAGATAGCCCCAGCCTTCCAAGAAAGCTGTTTTCCCCAGAGCTGGGTATTGCCTGCCTGGGCTCTGGGGAAGCTCTGGGAACATAATGGGTGTTTTCAAAGTCTAATGGGTACTAAGTGGAATATTTCAAGCTTAATCACTGCTGAATCATTGACCCTTCCTTCATATTTACATCTTTTTAAATCGCTAAAGCTGTGAAAACAAAGGAAAATCCCAAAGCAGCAGCTGCCTTGCTCTGCCTCAGTGCCTGGGGAGGAGGAGCAGGGAGCTGGGATGGGGATGGCAGGGAAATGTGGGACCCTGCAGGGCCCTGCCCGTGTGTCTGAGCCCCGTGTGCAGCTGGGTTTTCCTTTCCAGCAGGGCTCTGGGCTCTGCTGACACTCAGAGCTGGCATCCTGCTAGCTGCCACCAAGCCAGGGGCTTTCCTCCACACCTAGGAGGAGGAGGAGAGGTGGGAGTTGCACCCATCCCTCCTCTGCTCTGTGGAAAAAGCCTCATTTTGATGGTTTTTTCCCCTCAATCAGCAGCGTTTTGCAGCAGCCTGGGCTGGTGGAAGGTGTCCTTGGCAGGGCATGGAGTGGGATGAGCTCGAAGTTCCCTCCCAAGCCAACCCATTCCATGGCTGTTCTTCCCCCTGATCCCAAATCCTGTGGGTTTCCACTGCTGGTGTTTGCTGGGGCTCTGCTCCAGCCCTCTCCAGCCTGTCCCGAGTAGAAAGAAGATGTTTTGGAAGCTGCTAAAAGCTGGCTGTGCCTCGTGGGTATTCCTGGGAAGTGGAGAATGGGTGGATTCGCCCTGAATTGCACTGAAAAGTCTGTCTAGACTCTGTTTGATGAGTGGGATAATCACCAGGCTTTAATTACTCCAAGGGAGAGGGAATCCAGCCTCGTCTCTGACAAGGCAAGGGCTGCACTTGGTGTTTCTGTGCTTTGGGCCAGCTGGGGCTGGAGCTCGGG
>VWZN01021659.1:0-13037 GCA_013396955.1 Regulus satrapa | reverse complement strand
TTTATATTTATATTTATATTTATATTTATATTTATTTTTGTATGTTTATTTTGACTTTTTATTTTTTGATTTTTATTTTGACTTTTTAAAAATTTTTATTTTGATTTTTATTTTGATTTTTCACTTTGATTTTTCACTTGGATTTTCCAAGCATTGTCGCCAGCTTCAAGCCAACCTCTTTATCTCTGAACCTGTGTTATCTGCAAGGCCCAGAGCTGAGCAGATCCCTGAGGCAGCCCCGAGCTCAGCCCGGCCCGTTTCACCCTCCTGGGTGATGCTCAAGGATCAAACTCCAACCCCGGGGGCCTCTGGAGAGGGGGAAGCAAAGCTGGGATTGCTTCCCTTCAAAGGCCCGGGGTGGATCTGTGGCAGCAGATGGTGTGAGCTGCCTCAAAGTCGGGAGGAGGCCGCGCTGAATTCCCAATTAAGTGTAATTAAAACGGGGCTGATTTATTGATTCGGCTGCCAAGGGGCGTCGCTTCCCTTTGAACCGGGGCTCGTTCCCGGTGCCTTCCCGGCAGCTGCCAGGGAATTGAGGCGTCCACAGGAGATGCTGGGGTTTCAGATTCGTTCTGGCAATGTCCGTGGGGCTCCTTCCAACCCGAATCCAGGGTGGGAACGGGGGCAGTCCCCGAGTCCCATCCTGGCAATTGGGGAATCCTTTTGGTTTTGTTTGAAATGGGGCTCGGAGCAACCTGGCCTAGGGAAAAATTCCGCTGTGGAGTGGAACTGGATGAGCTTCAAGGTCTCTTGCACCCCATCCCAAGCCGTGCCACCATCCCGTGCCACCATCCCGTCCTTCTCCAGGTGGATCTCAGCAGCTCTCCCGGAGGGCACGGAGGTGCCTCGGGGCTATTGGCTGTGCCCAGCGTGCTGGGTGCCAAATCCCTGTGGAATATCCGGCCTTTCCTGCTCCCTGCTGGCCTTACCCTGGTTTGGGGTTGGCAGCCCCATCCGTATCCCGTGTGCAGGCAGGGTCGGCGCTGGGCTCTGAGTGCCCAGGGTTTTTCCTTGGCGAGGCAGCTGGAATGATCCTGTATGGAAACGCAGGAGGCAAATGGAAAGAGGAGGATGGTTTTTCCCCCCTCCCCTCCCCCCGTGTGTGCTTCCCGGCTGAGTCATCCCTGCATTCCCACCTCGGGAATCCATTTGCTTTGGGTTCTGAGGAGAAAAGAGAGCCCGGCTCCTTCTGCTGCACGCCCCAGGCGTGGCTCGGCTCCCGGTTTTTTATGGAGTGGATTTTGGGGTGGTGTTTGCTGCCCTCCCTCCAATCCCTTTTTTTATTGGGGTTTGGGGATTGGTGTGGGGATGATGCTGGGCATGGTTTGTGTCCCCTCTGCGGGGACAGATGTTGTCCGGCCCCTGGGAAGTGGCGTGTCCTTCCTGCAGGGAATCCCGCTGGTCCCGGGCTCCTGGGCTGGAGCCACAGCCTGTTCCTGCTCCTGACAGAGACAGGAGTTCTCATTTCAGAGCTGTTCATCCCAGATCCATAAATCAGAGTTTATGGAAGGAAAAATCCCAGGCCCTGAGCCTGAGCCTTGCCTTCCCGAATCCTCCCTTTGCCCACGTCACTGCCAGCCCTGGCTTTGCTTGGCTGCTTTTATCCCTAAAATAGGAGCATGAAGCATCGAGCAGGGCTGGAGAGAGCTGCACTCGGCATAAACCCGGGATCCTGGCAGGAATGTGGGAAGAGTCTCCTGCTCAGCCAGCAGGGCTCTCCTCAGATCCATTTCCCTCGCTGTCGGTGTTTTCCTGCCCCAGGGGAATCTCCAGCTCTCCTCCCCGTGGGATTTGCCGGGGTCCAGCCCCCCTGTGCAGGACGCAGGGATGCGGGGGGATCCCACCACCGGCTCCTCTCCAGGCTGTCCCACAATCCCTTGAAATCCAGTTTGTGTGCAGCAATCCCGTGGTTCTGCCGGGACGGGATTCCCTGCGGGTCACGGGGGTGTGTGGGGGATCCCTTCGGGGGGCTCTGGTACCCCCAGCTATCCCAGTGCCAATCCCACCCGCCTGCCTGGATGATGGACTGTGCTCCGGGAAGCAGCCTCGTGCTTTGCTTATTCCTGGAGAACAAAAATCCAATCTCTTTGTCCCTCCAGAGGGAGCTGGGATTGATTTTGTGAGTCTCAGGGCTGAGAACAAAGGAGCACTTTATTTCTTTTGCTCAGGAATCGATTCCTTATTTTATTTTTCCAGCTCTGAGAGGGGCCCCTTTTCCCAGGTGTGTGCTCGGCCCTGCCAGCCCCAGACTGGGAATCTGGTGCTGTTTCCCTGTGCTGGCTGGGGAGCGAGGATGGCAGCTCCAGATGTGTCTCTCCAGATGTGGATTTATCCCAGAGCACTGGGAGCTGCTGAGCAGCAAATGCAGCCTGGGACTGGAGGAATTTCATCCAGGAATTGGCTTGCCAGGAGCTGGTGTGCAGGGAGAAGGAGTTTTGAACTGCCAGAGGGCAGGGATAGATGGGATGTTGGGAAGGAATTCCTAGCTGGGACAGTGGGGAGACCCTGGGAAAGAATTCCCAGAGCAGCTGTGGCTGCCCCTGGATCCCTGGAATGCCCAAGACTGGGTTGGACGGAGCTTGGAGCAGCCTGGGATAGGGGAAGGTGTCCCTGTGGAACTGGATGGGCTTTGAGGTCCCTTCCCACCCAAATCATTCCATAATTATGGGCACCACTCCATTGGTCACTTCCATCTCTGCTTAAACCTCTGGGATCTAATGCTTTTATTAGTTTATTTTCATTTTATATTAATTAATGTGCAAAGAGAGGTTTTCCAGCTGAAGCCACTGTGTCCTTTTGGAATGAAAGGAGCAGCAGGTGACTTTGGATAGTGGGAATGCCAGCAGGAAAGAATGAGAGGAGTTATGTGGAACAAGAATTGAGCTGCTCATCCTGTCCCAGGCTTGGAAGTGCTGTAAGGAAATGGTGAAATGCAAGCGGGAATAACCCCATTTCTGTGCTGGGATTCCAACACCTGGGATGTGTGGCTGTGTTTGTCCTGCTGGCTGCTCCTGGAGCCTGTGCCAGCCCGAATTCCTGCTCCGTGCATCCCCATCCTCAGCCCTAATTAAAAAGCACGGGCAGGAAGGGAGAACGAGCTGGGAATAACGTGGCAATGAATGGGTAAATTCAGGTGTGTGGGGAGCACAGCTGGGTTGTGTGCAGGTGTTCCTGGGGGTGCTGGGATGGTGGCAGGGTCAGGGGGAAGAGCAGGATCCTTGGGAATGGCAGGAGAAGGCTCTGCCAAGCCCGTGGGGCTGCTCAGGGGGAGCAGCACCAGCCCCGTCCCCATCTTCAGCCTGCTGATGCTTTAACGGCTCCTGATAAAATCCCACTTTTCTTTCCCACTGGGGATGAGCCTGGTTTGTTGGGTTTTTTTTTTGCTGCCTTCCCTCAGAGACTGGGTGTCTGATCCCTCTCCCATCAGAAGCTGCTCCCTTGCCAAGGCTGGGAGACGCGAGCGTGGCTCAGCCCTCGGAAATGAAGTGATTAAATTAACTGGGATGTGTAAAATTTCAGCATCAAATGATTCAGCCAAGCACTTCATCTACTGGGAACTCTTTCAGGAGCTCTTGGAAGGGAGCAGGAATTAGTTTGCTTAAAAGGACCTGGTGCATGTAATGACACTGAACGCGGTGCCCGATTAATGCCCGCGGAATTAATCCTTAAACGTGGAGCTGGGAGGTCAGGAAGGGTTTGGGAATTAGTCCTGAGTGCTGCCAGCCCACCCCAGGGACCAGCAGCACCTCGGCTGGGCCGTGTGTTGTCACCACGTGTTGTGTCACCTCTGGCACCTGGGCCCGGGTCCCTCACTGGGAGCAGCCCTGGGGGCAGCGGGAGCTCCTGTGCCTTGGCTGGGAAATTCCCCTCATCCACTGGGGGCTTCCGGAAGCTTCTGGGGCTCTTTTTGGGCTGGATTGCTCTGGAGTGATGGTTGAGCTGGAATTTGGTTGAGCTGGAATGTGGGTGTTGTGCTCTGGGTGATTTTTCAGGAGGGTTTTGGGGCTCGAGCTCTGGGTGATTTTTTATTTTTTTTTGAGGTGGGATTTGGATGTTGTGCTCCGAGTTTGAGGTGGGATTTGGATGTCGTGCTCCGAGTTTGTTCTGTGGGGTTGGGCAGCAGGATGGGGCTGCAGTCCCACACCCTGCACAGGGGGTCCTGCCTGTCCCATTCCCACTGGATTCTGGAGCATGGGAAGCCTGTGCTCCCTGCTCAAGCACCCTGAGCCTTCCTAGCAGTAAATAAAAGCTATTTTTAAAAAGAAATCCTTATTTTTGCCCATAGTTGGGCAGCTCCACGGAGCCTCTTTTCCCAGCATTTTTGTTGTCTGAGTGTAAACTTCCCAAGAACTGGGTTTTCCCAGCACTGGGGGCTCGTTCCCAGCTTTTCCCTGGCAGTTTTTATCTCCAGCTCTGGTGGGATCCGTGCTGTCAGACCCGATCCAGGGCTGTGGATCCCGGGATTGCACCTGGCTGGGAGCCCGTGGGATGCAGCTTTCCCTCTACCTGTCTGCGAGGGGCTGGCACTCGTCCCCCAGGACGCGCTGTGCTTAATTACTGGCACTAATTAAAACCTCTTCTGGAGGTGGGAGATAAGAGCAGCGTTTCCTGTGTGGCAGCAGATGCTCCCTAACACCCATCTGCTCCTCAGCATCCCGGCCCTTCTGTGCTCCCTGGAATTCCTCCTGCAGTGGGAAAAGGGGGAGGAAAACAAGGACGTGGGGAGGTTTGGAGGAGATGCCAGCAGGGAATGGCTCTGGCTACCGAGGGCTGCTTGGAAGAGCTGTGACACTGATGGCTTCAGCCCCAGGAGCTGCCAGAATTCCTGGGGGAAAAAAAACCCTTAAAAACCAGGGAAAGCTGAAGGGAGACAAGGCTACCAGTAATCCTTGGGAAAAGCCTTTAAAAGATGGAAAAGTGGGGGAAGACAGGGCTGGAATCCTTGGAAAGAGCCTTTAAAAGATGGAAAAGTGAGGGAAGACAGGGCTGGAATCCTTGGAAAGAGCCTTTAAAAGATGGAAAAGTGAGGAAAGACAGGGCTGGAATCCTTGGAAAGAACCTTTAAAACATGGAAAAGTGAGGGAAGACAGGGCTGGAATCCTTGGGAAAAGCCTTTAAACCAGGGAAAGCATGGCTGGAATCCTTGGAAAGAGCCTTTAAAACCAAGGAAAGCTGAGCCCAGGTGGATGAATCCCAAGGGCCCCATTCCCTCCCTCTCCTGCAGCATCCAGAGTTTGTGGAGGGGAGCTGAGCCCAGGGCTGGGATTCTCTGTGGAGCCTTTGGGAATCGGGGAGATTTTCCAAGTGATTCTGGCTGTTCTTGGCCATTAAGGGTGAGGATTTTGCTGCCATTCCGTGGCGTTCCTGGGGCAGGGCTGCCAGCTCCCCTTGGGGAACTGTTCCTTCTCTCCTTCCCCGTGCCGGGACAAGGCTCAGCCTGAGCTCTCTCTTCACCTCTCCTGCTTTTCCCGGGATATTGACAACCCAGAATTCCAGCTGCAGGGAATGGGGAGGCTGGGGGGGTGTTGTGAGGCTTGGAGAGGAATTTGGAGCAGCTTTTTTTGCTGCTCTGCTGCTCCCCCCAGGTGAGCTTTGAGCGGCCTCCCTGCTGGAATTAAAATTACACAACAGAAGAACACTGGAGGCTTTTCTGCCTTCCCCGTATTCATCAACACCAAATAATTTCCACAAACAGCCAGCGAGCAGCAGTTAATTACGGATTTTAATAAGCCTGTGGTGCATCCGTGCTTGGCACTGCCTCTCCTCCCCTTCCCCCTCACCTCAGAGGTGGGAGCTGACAAATCTGAGCAGGGGGAACCAGCTCAGCCCTTGGAAGTTCAGCTGAAGGAAGAATTCCCAGAGTCCCCAAGCCTGGAGATCTCCCCAGAGCCCTTCCTGGTGAGGCAGAGCCTCGTTGGAAGCACTGGATGGGGGAAAGGTGGAGGAGAGGTTTGGAGCTGGGAATGGTTTCCCTTCCAGCATCTCCAGCCAAGGGAAGCTCCAGATTGTCCTGGGCGAGTTTGTTCCAGCGTGGAGAGAGGAGATGTTGGGATGCTGCCTGGAGAAGGAGCCTGTGCCAGAGTGGGACCAGCCCCTCCTGCCCCCAGCACTGCCTGCAGGGCTTCTGCAGCTGAGCCAGGACTAAAACGGGTCCTGAACCCCCTCGGAGGAGCTCCAAAGCTGGGCCAGGGGAGTTTGGGCAGCTCCGCAGCCTGGAATGCTCTGAACTCTGAGGAGAGGTTAAAGCCAGGCCTAGGAGGGGAGGAGGAGAAGGGCTCAGAGCTGGAGAGCTCCACGGGTCTGGATTTGGGGGCTGAGGGAGTGCAGGGCAAGGGCTTGGGAGCCCAGAGTCAACAGAGCCTGGGTGTGTTTGTGCACCAAAGCTGAGCTCACGGCTAATGCAAACAGTTTTCATTAAGAAATAATCAAAAATAAAAAGCCATTTCACATGGCTGATAAGGAGCCAGTCGGTTTTTTCACTTCAGCAGCAGTTTAAGCCACGCTCAAAGCCATTTATCTTTTTTTCCAGCGCTGGCTGCAGAGGATATGAAAAATGCAGCAGGCTGCACATATGTAATTAAACTTTTGGCAGAATCTTTGCCCCGCAGCTTTACTAAGAAATTCAATAATGATAAATCGAGTGGAATATCTAAAGGACTTTTTGTGAACAAGATTTAAAATAATGTCTGTGGCACGGAGAGTTATTTGCCACCTAATTGTCTTGGCATGGCTCTGGGAGCAGCCTGTCTGTGGTGTCAGCTCTTCTTTACAGCCCAGCCTTGTTCTGCTCTTATCTCCACTCCAATTTGCCATTGAGGCTTTCCTGATTCCCAGCCAAGCCCGTGCTTATCCCTAATGACTGTTTTGTTCCCCCAGCTCGGCGTTTCCAGCTGGGAATGCTCCTGGGTGTGAGGCTGGCCCGGGCTGGCAGTGGTGGCATCGCTGCTCTGTAATTATCCTTTCCTTTTTATCCTCTTTTCCAGCAGGGCTTGGAAGTAAAGCCCTATCCCTTGACACTCCTCTGGAAATGATGCTGGGATTGTCTCCCTGCTGCCTTTATCCCTGGCTGATCCGGGGATCATTTGGAGGAGAGCTCATTCTGTGGTCAAACTCTCCCTCCAGCCCCCTCCTCAGCGCTTTCCCTGGAAAATCTGCACCAATTCTTGTTGGCTTCCACAGGTTTTCCCTGTTTGATTCCCCCCCGTGGTGTCTCCCCCAATCCTTTGTCACCGCTGGCCTTGGAGGGGCTTCAGATCTCCTCGGAAATGGAAATTTTTTCACCATTTTTCTGCCAATAGGACCAAGCGGGTCAATTAAAAATCATATGTAAAACATAATCGTTAATGAGGTATCTGATAGAAGTGAGCTGGGAATGAGCACCTGAGGAGGTGGCAGTGAAGTGACAGAGCTGGGCTGGGCTTTTATTTTTGTTGATTGGCTTCAGACTGAAAGAGAGGAGGAGTAGGTGGGATCTTGGGAAGGAATTCCTGGCTGGGAGGGTGGGGAGGCCCTGGAGTAGAA
Source organism: Regulus satrapa (assembly GCA_013396955.1). NCBI lineage: Eukaryota > Metazoa > Chordata > Aves > Passeriformes > Regulidae > Regulus > Regulus satrapa. The sequence goes on along the minus strand of VWZN01021659.1, from coordinate 5,516 downwards.
TTCCCAGAGCAGCTGTGGCTGCCCCTGGATCCCTGGAAATGTCCCAGACCAGGAAGGTCTCCCTGCCCGTGACAGGGGTGGCACTGGAGGAGCTTTGAGGCCCCTTCTCCCCAAACCATTCCATGAGTCTGTGAAACTTTGCCCTGTCTGTTGTGGTGTTTTCTGGGGTTTTGTCACTCGAAGGTAACTCCCTGTCTCCTCAGAATCCCTTTGTCCCCTCCCTGGAAAGCCTCTGGTGCTGGAGTTCCTGCCTCCCGTGTCCCCACTCCAGCTGCAGCTCCACAGGGAGGGCACCGGGGCTTTGGTGACCCCAGATCCGTGCTCGGCCACTCCGTGGGTCTGGGCAGGGCCAGCTCAGGACAGGGCTGTTTGTGGGGGACAGGGGATGTGTGCCAAGCAATGAAATTCCCCCCGAGGTCTGCTCGGAGCAGGGAATTCCATCCTGGAGTGGCTGCAGCCTCGGCTGCCCCTCTGCCGGGGCTCTCGGTGCCAGCGTTCCCACAGTGCCTTGGCCAGGCTGCTCCGTGGGATCTGTTTGTCCTTGTCTCGCTTCAAACAAAATATTTATCCTTGTCCCCGCTGGCTGGAGCCGAGCTGAGGCTGTGCCACCAAATGTCCCCGCCTGGGCTGGCATCACGTTTGGCCGGTGACAAGGACAATATTTGCCTGGGCAGCGGAGTGACGGTGGCAGTGGCTCTCTGCCCCCGCCACGGGGGAGGGTTTGTGGGACCAAAAATCCCGGGGATGCGGCCTCAGCAATTCCAGGTTGGAGTTTCTTCATGGGGAGGGTTGGAAGGGGTTGCTCAGGGAGCTGTCACCGGCCCTGGAGGTGTCCAAGGAATGACTCAGTGCTCTGGGGACAAGCTGGGGACCAGCCACGGGTTGGACTCGATGGTCTTGGAGGTTGTTTCCAGCCTGGGTGATTCCGTGAAAACACCTGAAATTCTGGCACTGCGGTTTGGGAAGCATCCAGGTGTCGGGGTTTGTGTTCCAGCTGGCGCCGTGTGGAGTGTTGGTGACACCTTTGCCTTCCCAAGGTGACATCCCTGGATTTGCACCAGCCCCGTGGCGCTCAGGGCCGTGGCTGCCTCTGGAATGGCACGATGTGTGCTGTGCCTGCTGCCCTCCCACCAGAGCCACTTCACACAGCTCCTTGCACTGCCCAGACCAAAATCCTTGGAGCTGGGGGCGTCAAGGAGCAGGGGGGGAGAATTTTACAAACCCGGAGAGGGAGAATGATGGTGCCTGAGTGTCAAATCTTCGACTGGAAGCTGGCTAGGGGAGGCTGAGGAAGCTGAGCTCCTCATTTCTTGCCCTGCTCGTGCTGAAGGTGGGGGGTGGGCTTTGCCTGGATCCTTCCACCCCTCCCAGCCCAGATTTGGGCTCAGGTTTTTGGGGTGTGATTCCAAATAACTCATTGGAAGGGAGCTGGGAGCACCGATCCTGCTGGGAGCAGAGGTTTGGGAGAGCCTGCAGTTATCCAAAGGGGATCCAAATGTTTCTGGTGGTGGAAGAAATAATGGTTAGATGCAGCTGGTTTGGGAGGGGATGAAATCCAAAGGGACTTTTGGGGGGGTTTTCCTTCATCAGCAAAGGCAGTGGAGCTGCAGCCCTGCCGGGTTTGGGATGGGGGCAGGGTCTCACCTTGAGGTGGCAGCTGTGTCCCCCTCCTCACCCTCCTCCTCCTCAGCCCCAGAGCTCGGCCTGGCCAGGCTGGAGCTTTGCTGGGTGGGCCCAGGAGCAGGACCCTGGAGGAGGGGGCAGAATCTCGGGGTGTCCCTGGGCCCTGCAGTGTGGGGCACCCCCTACTCTGGTTGGTTTTATTCCTCTGCTTTGCTTTTTCCTTCTGGGAAGGGAGGCAGGAGCTGTGTGCCCCTGGGCCGACCCCGGTGTTTTCTGTCCCCAGACAAGGCTGAGAACGGGGAGCCCTACCAGAGGAGGAGGGGAGCAGGGCCCCCCCTGCTCCCCCCGGCCTTCCCTGCGCCCCGGGACGGAGCCCCCCTGGCCGGGAGCAGCAGCTGGAGGCGGATTCTGCTGATGATCCTGGCCATCACCATCCACAACATCCCAGGTGAGCCCCTCCCTGCTCCCTTTGGCTCCCGGGGACCCCGGCTCCCCTCCCAGCCCTCTCCTCGCAGGTGCCTGTGGTTGCCTTTGCTCAGGATCCTGCTCCAGAGCCTGGGGGGCTGAGCCACGTGAGGCCTTGGCAGCGGAGCCCCCGTGGGGAGGGGGCTCGGGGGGAGCAGCTGCAGCCTGGCTCTTGCCAGCATTGTCATTCCCAAGGGGAATCGGGAAAGGTGATGCTGGGGAGGCAGCAAATCCTGGAGCCTCTCTCGTGTCAGAGTCTCTGCAGTCAGGGGTGATTTCCTCCGTCGAGGCGTGCATTTGGACAAGGGGTGGAAAATTGCAGAGCTGAAGGTTCTGAAGGGCTGAGTCCTGCCAGGCTGGGCTCTGTGGCATGAGAGAGGAGATCAAAGGATGATGAGATCAATTTGGGACAGCTCAGCATGTTCAGCTGCTTTGCAATTCCTGGGGATGGTGAAAGTAAAATAAGGCAACCTTTTACAGGGCTTTTTTCCTGGTTTCTTCTGCCCTCCCTCCTCCTCCTCCTCATCTTTCCTTTCTCCCTTCCTTGCTCTGTGCCTGGCTCAGGCTGGAGGCTGGGTGGATGCAGGAAAAGGCTTCTGGAGCTGGAAATTTGGGCAGAAACAAGGAAAGTTTTGGAAAGAGCCGTGTTTTCCCAGCACCGGACATTGCCAGTGTGGAGCTGCTGGGCTCGGCACTCTCTTGGACCCTCACAGTCACCACCCTGTGCTTGGTGACTTTGAGAGGGGCTTTTATCCAGGACACCTTTCCCAAATTCCATTCCCAGGTGGGGAGGCTCCGTTGTGGGTGTGCAATCCCAGCTCCCGTTTCCCTGGGAGTGACAAATTCCCAGGGAGCACACGCAGAGCTCCTGGCTGATTCCTCCTCCAGCCCTTCCAGCCTCTCCTGGGGTGGGAATTGCCTCCTTCCAGCTGGCTCTGGGCACCTTTGGGTGCTCCCCGGGGCAGGCAGCTGTTGGGTTATCCTGATAAGAAGCTGGGAGTTAATGATTTGCTGCTCTTCTTGCATCACCAGCACGGGCTGTTCCCGGGCATTAACCTGCTCCAGTTTGTCAGCAGCAGCAAAACATTTCTCCCTCCTCATCCCTCTTTTTGTAATCAATCCGAGGGGGATAATTGGGGTGCTGTAGTTCAGCTCCAGGTGTCGCTGGGGGAGGAAGGTGCCTGGCAGACGAGGCAAGGAAGGAGCTTTAAAAAAAAACCAGGGGGAAATATCTGCACTGAGCGAAGTGTAATTGGATTTCACCCCTGAAAGGAGGTGTCAGGGGGCGAAGAGCCAGGTGGCACCTCCCTGGCTGCTGTCTGTCACCAGCAGAAGGAGAAGGTGCTGCAGAGGAGCAACCCGAGTGTCAGGAGGTTCACGCTGAGGGGGCCCTGCCACTGCTCCTCCGGGAGCACAAAGCCACCTCTGCACGGCGGAGGGGGGGGTCAAATTCTCCCCTGCACCCTGAAGTACGAAAGCTTCGCCCCAGAGAGGTGTGAGACTGGGGCTGCCCGGGCTCTGCTCCGTGCTGGCCGTGTCCCTGCTGAGCTTTACCCCCCAGATCCCCCTGCTGCTCTTTCCCGGTGCCTTTCCAGCAGCCCCACAGCGGTGCTGGTGACACTGGGGCCGCTCAGCGGTGACAAAGCCCTCACCAACACCTTCCTTTCCTGGGTCCAAAGTCACCTCGAGGTCCCAAAGGCTGGCCTTGGTGCTGCAGAGCCCTTCCCACAGGGCACGGGGTGCCAGCTCCGCTGGTGCCCCGATAAATAATTCAGGCTGTGGATAAATAATTCAGGCTGTGATGAAATCAGGTGAGCAGCAATTCGGGGCTCTGAATTTCTTCTGCTTTGCCAGAAGAGCACCCTGCTGCCGGCAGGCTTTGGAAACAGGGCAATCTCTGCCTCAATTAGCAGCCCTGGCACTGAAATTAGCACAGGGTGAGCGCTCCTCATGCTGGGGAGGGCGGGAGCTGCTGGGGATGCTCCCAGCCCTGGGAAAAATCACTTCCTGCTCCTCAGGGAGTCATGGAATAGTTTGGGTGGGAAGGGATTTTAAAACTCATCTCATCCCACTCCTGCCATGGGCAGGGATACCTTCCACCGTCCCTGGGTGCTCCGAGCTGGCCTTGGATGCTTCCAGGGACAGAGCAGCCACAGCTGCTCTGGGAAATCCAGCCCAGGGCCTCCCCAGCCTCACAGGAAACAATTGAGTGCCAGCATTTCATGGAAATCTTCCCTCCTTGCCTTTCAAACCGTTCCCTCTTGTCCTGTGTAGAACGAACTGCCTGTGTAAAAAGCCACTCTCCATCTTTCTTACAAGCTCTTCTAAAGGAAAAACAGCTTTTCTAAGTGCTTCAGAAGTACTGGAAGGGCTCCGTGGGCTCTCTCCAGAGCCTGCTCTTCTCCCTCTTCCCCTGGCAGCAGCTCCTGGCTCTGCTGCTCCCTCTGCTCCCCTGGGAGCTCCCTGCACTCCCCCAGAGGTGTCCCGGTCATTCCCAAGGGTTTTCTGTCCTGCCTGTGCCTCCCCCCCACGGCTGCACATCCCTGGGAGGGGTCGGGATGCTCCGGGTGCTGCGAGGGGGGGATCCAGGCTCACCTTGTTGGGTCTCTGAGCTGCCCTGAACCCTCACTCTGCCTCAGTTTCCTCTGTCTGGTGTCCCAAGCTCCATCCCCGTTCCCTTCCCGTGCCGGTGGGGGATGAGCTCCCCTTTTATTGCCAGCAGGGGAATCGTTCTGTGGGCTTGGAGCCTCTTTTGGGGCTGAGCTGGCTGGGTCCTGGCAGTGCCTGTGTCTTTGTTCCCAGGCTGGGAGCAGCTCCTTGTGGAGGGGAGGGACTGGAGCCCCCAGCCCAGCCTCCCCCAGCCCCTCTGTGCTCCTGGAGGAAAGGTTGGATCGTTTGTCCCAAAGCTGGGAATGCCAATGGAAGGGATAAATTGATAATGACAGGAGATGCCAAACTGCAGACTCTACTGCTAATTAATATTCATACATGCCGGGTTTAGCAGAACATTAATTATGTATTTAATCAAGCCCTGTTTATTCTGCTTTAGCTTTGTACCTTGGGTGGCTGTTATGCTGAAGACTTCAGATTAATTAAAATGTTACTGGTGTATCACAAATAACAATTAGCGAGGTGTGAGCTGAACAGCCTCTCCCTTTGTGCTGCCCTGGCAGGGGAGGGGGCCCTGGCACCGGGGCTGGATTCCCGGGATGCTCCCGGGATGCTCCGAGCCCGGGGATGGCTCTGCTGCCCGATTTCAGGGGCTCCCCCAGCACCTGGAGGCGCTGCAGGAGCCCCAGCAGAGGACCAAGGCCGTGTTCTGCTCCTCTTCACGCCCTGGGGCTCTCCCTGGAGCCTCGGAATTCCAGAATTCCGGAATTCCGAGGAATTCCAGAATTGCCACTGAGGTTGGAAAAGCCTCCCAAGGC
>VWZN01021658.1:21714-35045 GCA_013396955.1 Regulus satrapa | reverse complement strand
CACAGCCCCCCCCCCCCCAGCGCCCACCACGGCAGGGAGACGCCAGCCAGGAGCCAGTGCCACATCCTGATCATTCCCTGTGGGATTCCCAGACTAAGGAATCCCCTTGCACAGGAGCTGCCGGACTCGGCCGTGAAGGGGCAGCTCCACAGCCCGTGATCCCAACGCTGATCCCACCTAGGGAGGGGCTGCCAGCCCTGCCCCTGGCCCCCCGTACCTGAATACTGCTGCTGCATCTGGGGGGGGCTGCAGGGCGCCGGGGACTGCGGCATCTGGTACTGCTCGGAGCCAGGAGGCTGCAGGAACCCCACGGATGGGCTGTGGAGCAGAGAGGGCTCAGGTGAGGACGGGGATGAGGAGGAAGAGCCAGGACATCTGCACAGGTTATTCCCAGCTCCCTCTTCACTGGGATGGCCTCTGGAGAGGGCTGGGCATGCAGGAGCTTGACAAGCTGGTGGCCAGGCAGCCCTGAGCAAGGGAGCCAGGAATGGACAGGGAGGAGCAGCAGCACTTGTGGTACCCAAGCACAGGAGCTCCACGCTCACAGCAGGATCATCATGGAACCACCAAACAGAATCCCAGAATCTCCCGAGTTTGAAGGGACCCACAAGGACAGGACACCCCTCAATACCCTCCCTGTGAGCACAGCACCCCTTTCTCCCCCAGGAAGCCGCCAGAGCTTTACCTGGTGCCATTCTGCTGGGCAGTGGGGATGACGCTGTAGTAGATGGGGACCCCTCCAGCCTGGAGCCCCCCTTGCACAGACTGGCTGGCTGGCACAAGCACTGGCTGCTGGAAGGGCTGCTGGACCACGTTCTGGGACTCACTGGCCATGGGAACCTGGGCAGGAGGAAAGCAGCAGGTAACAGAGCAGGGGGAACTGGCCCAAGGAGACACCAGCAGCGTGAACAGACTCCAGGTGGGTTTTTTCTTACAGCCCAGAGCAACCTCAACCAGGCACATTCTGGGGAGGGAAGGGGGTTGGAATTGGAGGGTTGGGAATTGTTGGAATTTTGGGAAAACCTTTTGAGATTTTGGGAAAACTTTCTGGGATTTGGGGGTTTTTTTCCTGATTTTTGGCATTTTTCTCCCTTTTTTTTGAGTGCCTTTTTCCCCATTTTTGAGGAATTTTGGGGCTTTTTTGGGATTTTGGGGAGTTTTGGAATTTTTGGAAATTTGGGAAAATTTTCTGGGATTTTGGAAAAATTTTTGGGATTTTGGGGAGTTTTGGAATTGGGGGTTGGGAATTTTTGGAATGATTTTGGAAAAATTTTTGATTTTGGAAAAATTTCTGGGATTTTGGGGTCTTTTTCCCTGATTTTTGGGTTTGTTTTTTTTTTGCTAATACGTTTGCTAAACACCAGGCACAGGCAGCCTCTCCCAGAGATCCTCCTGTCCCAGATGTGTCCCACAGATCCCCACATGGACGTGCCCACCCCAAGCGTGCCCTGTGAGCAAATGCCCCCTTTGGACTCCATCCCTCAGGCACAGGGACGGGGCCCATCCCAGCAGCAGATGCCCACCTGGTACGAAGGCAGCGGCGTGTACTGGACCATCAGACCTTGCATCTGGCTCCCCATCCCGCTCCTCTGGCTGCTGAGGAGCCCGGGGGGCTGTGCCTGCTGCACCCCCATCACGCTCTGCATCTGGCTCCCCATGTTGTTCCTCTGGCTGTTGAGGAGCCCGGGGGGCTGCGCCTGCTGCACCCCCACCACACCTTGGTATGTTTGCTGCTGGTTGGACATCATTGGCTGTAAACCTGCCAGAACAGGGCTTCAATGGAGCAGCTTCCCAGCTGGGCACAGGAAACAAAGCCCCCGGATTTTGGATTTAGGGAATCGAATCCTGCCTCTGCCCCCACCTCCTGCTAAAGAGGGAGGAAAGGGCTTCCCTTCGAGCAGATGGAAACACGCCCAAGGGAAGCTCCTGGCTTCAAATTCCCCTCATGGGGGCTTAAATCCACCTCATCCCCCGCACCAAGCAAGTTCAGAGGAGAGGGAGGGGAAGGACAGAGCAGCCTCTGCAGACAGAGGCATCCCAACTTCCCAGGCAAGAGGCAGGTCCAGCAAAGAGGGGAAGATGGGGAAGAGTGACCCAGACAGTGCATGGGAGATCTTTGGAGCCAACAAAAGCAGCAGGAAAGGGAAAGCTGCCCCATTCCCCCCTCTGCACGCCCTTACCTGGCTGCTGGGACTGCTGGGGGAGCTGCTGTGGGCGCTGGGAGCTGTAGGCCACTGGGTGACTGAGGGGTCGGTATTGCTGGCTGGAGTTCGGGTACTGCCCGGGGGGGTAGTAAGAAACCTGAATCTACCGGGGGCAAGAAAACACGGTGGTGAGAACACAGGAGGGAGCAGGACCAAGAAAGCTGGTCCCCCAGGACCAGTTTTCTCTCTCACCTGGCCTGGCTTCTGCCGAAGGGAACCACCCAGGGCTTTGGCTCTGGCCAGCTGATGGCTCCTCGGGGAACCGCAGCCCCTTCCCGCGCCTCCCAGCCTCCTCATCCAAGCCTTTCCCAGCACAGTAGTGCAAGAGCACAGTAGGCACAACTCTCCTCACAGCTCAGGGGACAATCCCAGAGGTCATAAAGCCCTGCAGGACCCCAAAGAGAGCTTAGAGGTGTCAGCCCTGAGTCCGGCCACTGTCCCTCCCCCAGTGCTGAGAGCCAGGAGTGGCCTGGGGGGGTCCCAGGAAAGCCTCGTGGGCTCAGAGGGACACGGGGATCATCCTGTGCCTAACAGGGGAACGAGAGACCCACAGCCTGGACCCCATGGATGCCTCCATCACCGACTAGCAGCAGAAAAAGATGGACCCACTCCCCAGCAGCCCCTGGCCTGCCAGCTCTGGGGATGTCCCCTGGTGTCCTTACTTGCTGGGGAGGCTGAATGTAGCCCTGGGGCTGCAGCACCTGCTGAGTGGGGCCCGTGTGCCCGGAGGCGGAGTAGCTGGAGGTGGGAATGGGCTGCCCAGGGGTTGCCATGATGAATCCTGTCTGCTGAGGGTGCTGGGAGATGAGGGATGACTGGAACATCGCCGAGGAAGGATCCGGGGCTTCCGTGGAGCCCTGTCGGCTGAGGCTGATCTGCCCGAAGGGGCTGCTGAGCTCGTCGGCCTGGAGTGGGATAAGGGGAAGGATGGAGGAGGACGGCACGTGGGACAACAGCAGGTAGGACACAGCTCTGCTGGCAAATGCAGAGCCCTTCTCCCTGCTCTGGGAGAAGCTCCCCCAAAAAGGCCCCCACACATGAGCCACAGACCCAGAGCAGGACAGGGGAACATGCGAGCTGAGGGGGCCAAACGCTCAGCAGACGTTGGGGACACGCGGGGTCCCACGCAGCAGGGGTGACTCCAGCCCAGTCCCATGGGGGACACCATTCCCAAAAGATCCCCGTGGAGACAACACAGGGGCTTGGCTGAGCCCACAGGGCAGCCACGGCCCCCAGACGCCAGCACTGAGCACAAGCATTGCTGGGGAGCTCTGGGCTTGGAATTTGCTCTTCCCAGGCTCCTTCCAAGACCACGGCTCCAGCAGTGGTGGTCCTGTGGCCTCAGGCGTGGCAGAGCTCCGTGAATCCCAACCCCAGGGGGTCGGTGTGCGGGACATACCTGATCAGCACAAGCTCACACAACACAAACACAGCACAGAGCACAACAGACAGTGCAGAAGAGGAACTGGGGTTTATACCAGGTTGTACTGCTGGGGTGGAGAGACTGGCAAGAGGACTTGGGGGCAGGAGCTTGGAGAGTACGGAACAGGCTGCAGCGCCGGGACCGGCTACGACCAGCGGAGAAGGGAATGGAGAGAGATCAGGGGCAAGGGAGGAAGGAAAAGGAAGGAAAAGGAAGGAAAAGGAAGGAAAAGGAAGGAAAAGGAAGGAAGGAGAGAAAGAAGGAACAACAAGGTTAGTCAAGTGAGCCAACTGCAAACACAAAGGGGCGTTGCAGGGGGTTGGGAAGCACAGGAACCATTCCAGGGCAGCATCCATCCCATCAGACACAGCCCAGGCTCTGCAGAGCTGGGGAGCAGTGACCTGCCCAACAGCAGCTCTTGCCTGGCAGGAAGAGTGACACGAGTTCACCAGCAGCAGCAGGAGAGCCACATCTCCCAGCACAACCCTTGTGTCTCTCCTGTTTTCAGCGCTCCCTACGGTGCTCCGTGGCCATTCCTGTACACTCACCTTCCACAGGGACTCCTACTTGGTCACCTGGAGCAGCTGCTTTATGCCAACCCCTCACTAAAGCCCACACACCGTGCTTTGGGCACCGACCCAGCAATGGGCAGCGCTGGATGGGGGGGTTTGATCCTTTGATTGGACCTTTGGTGACACAGAAGGGCCGTGGACATGGGGACGGTGCGTTTCCAGACCAACACCAACAGTCAAACACCTGAAATCAGCTTTTCCAGGATCTAAACCTTGGACGTGACAGCAGAAGAGAAACTGAAACCCCAGCACAATGCAGTGATCCTGCATGAGATCCCAGCCAGGGACTCTGCTGCTCCAGCTCCAGACAGACACCCCAGGGAGACAGCTCATCCCTCAAGTCTCAGAATGCCCCACAGACAGATCCACAACCCTGGAGCCACTCCAGAGCCCAAGAACTACCAGCTCTCCCCTCTCCTACAGCTGGGAACAGCCAGCAAGGAGCTGCTCCTGCTACCTGCAGTAAAAGCTTCTCCAGTCTAGTGAGAACACCGAGAATCATGGAACAGCCCAGGCTGGAAGGGACCTCAGAAGAACACCTGGTCCAACTTTTCATGGGAAAGGGAGCCTTGGTGTGATCATCCAGCAACCTCCCCTGCCCTGCTGCATCTTGCACCCCTCAGTGTAACTCCAGCAGCTCCTTTCTGTAGAGCGAGTCCAAGGTGATGCCAAAGGATCCCCAGGGAGCCCCTGGGCAGCTGAGATCCAGCACCAAGGTGGGACAGGAAGGTGCCATGGGAACTCCCACACCACGTGAATTCACTCCCCAAACCCCACACTGGGATGGTTCCCACCCCATCCCTACTCCTGCAGCAGGACACGGCTGGGCTGTGGTTAGTCCCAGCCTCAGGAGCAGAACAAATATACAGGAATGGCACCCATGGGTGCTTCCTGGAGGGTTCCAGCCCTGGAAGCAGCCCGGCAGGCTGTGGGACACGAACATCCCTTGGCTTTAACTCAGGGAGGGCTGGTCTGAAGAACACACCCGGCGTTGCTCCAGGTCTGCAGAAGACCAGTCCTGGGGAGCTCAAACCCAACACCCATTCAGGATGGTCCTGAGGGGAACTGGTTCCAGTTTGCCATTCATCCATGGGCTACAGACCCTTTTCCAGAGGGGCTGCTGGCCCAGCAGAGCTGTGATATCCCACAGAATCACTCGGGCACAGCAAAGCCCAACCTTGTGCTGCTCTGCCACAGCGGGACAGCGAGTGTGGGGAGACCCCCAATGCCCAGGTGTGAGCCCAGAGCAGCCCGGGATTCCTCTGGCCCTGCCTCCCCCCCACCCGTGTGTCCTGTGGGACTCACCTGGGACATCATGGGGTTGCTCATGGCCGGCTGCTGCTGGGCTGGGGGGAGCCCGGGGGCCTGCGGGGGCGGCTGCGGGGGCGGCTGCGGGGCCGTGCAGGGCAGGAGGCCACGGCTGGGCTGCGAGGATGGGGACTGGCTGCAGGCCTCAGGGGCACCTAGCACCAAACCTGCAACAGACAGAGGCATGGAGGGCTGGGATCCAGGAGAAAAGGGGACAGCACTGGAGCTTCCACGGGGATGAACAGCAAAGCAAGGTGCTGACACTGCAGTGGGTTGTACCTCCCTCCTCTCCACGGCCAGGTGCACACACTGACCCCTCCAAAGCTGAGCCTGGGATCTCCTCCTCTGCCCCACACACAGGGAAGAGGAATCTGGCTGCCAACAGCAGCACCTGCCCCGTGGAGGCTCCTCACCAGGGATCCCAAAACCAGGGAGCTGCCAGGTACGCCTGTGTCAGCTCAGGACCATGGGAGTCTGTGGGAAGGAGCTGGAGAGCTGTTCCCACTCCCAGCTGAGCTCTGGGCACAGCCCCACGCTGTCAAGACCTGCCCAGAGCAGAGGGGAGTGGGGGGATCCCATTCCATGGCCTCACAGAGCCCCTTTTCTCCCAGGAAAAGGCTGGGAGATGGCAGGCTGAAAGCAATCCCTTCCCATGGCAGAAGAAGCTGGGAAAGAGCAAGATCCACGCTGCTGGCACCCCGCTGGGAAGCGTCTCCTCAGTATTCTGGTCTTACTTCCAGAAATAAAAGGATTGTGCAACTCTTGCTCAATGCCCAGTAGCTGCTGTTTAACCAATTCTGCCTCTGATCTCCCACATTTCCACAGCTGATCTCCAGGGATTCTGCTGAGGAGCTCTGTCAGCAGCCACACGCTGCAAAGGAGGGAATATTCCACTGCCAGCTGCTCAGGGATGGGAAAAGAGCCCCCGAGTCCCAAGCACTTCCACCCCCATGGAATAAACATGAGGATATGGAAGAAGGTGGGCTTGGTGTTTTTTTCCTCTCAAATGACAATTCCTTTGCATTTTTTTTCCCTTTTCTCCCAGGATGTTTCTAATCACTTGCCATTACATAAAGCCTGGAAAGCAGAACAGAAAACTGTTCTGATCCCAGGGGGGACCTGGAGGGGAAAATTACAGGAAGAGCCAAAAAGCAGCTTCTATCTCACTCTGCTCAGCACATGCTGGGACAGATCTTCAAGTGCTCCCAGCACTGTGTGAATCAGTCCTGGAGGTGGCTGCAACTCCCAGAGGGAGCACAGGGCTGGGGATGGGAACAGGATCCCGGGAGGCACCGTGGGCACCTCTAACTGGCAGATGAAGTTGTAGCTTCAAAGCCAGGCTGGGATCCAGCCCTGAAAAGATTCTTGTTATTGCCTACAAGCACTGATCTGCCTCTCCTGCCCACAAAAATGATGGTTCCAAAGGGTTTGGGACCTGCTGCTGACCAGTGGGGTAACACCAATGGCTCACTGGTGCCACCCAGCCACCAGCTACCCCGGGATTAAATGGGAGCAAAACCTGGGCTGCCTCCTCCACAAACACCTTGCAGGTGTTTCAAGCAGGCAGCTGATTGAAAAGAAAGGATTCTGCTCCTCCCTGATGGAGGGGAGGTGCTCTGGATGTGCCCATCCAGCACACACATCCCCAGGGAAGCTGCTGCCAGAACAGCCCAGGGGAACATCCCCCGTGCAGGGGCCGTGCTCTGTGGTACCTGGATGGACAAGGCAAGGAGAGCTGAAGCAGCAGAGACACTTGGGATCCTAAATCCCTTTGGCTTCAGCCAAATTCCCCTTTGATTTGACCTTTGCTGCTGCCCCAGCAGCTCAGGAGCTCAAGCCTGCTGTTTGCTCCCAGGAGTTCAGTGAATCACAGAGAGAACATTGTGGGCAGATCCCAATTCCAGAGTCTTTGACAAGGCAACTGCACGTCTGATGAGACTAGAGGGTGACACCTTTCCTGGCCCTCCTCCTTGGAAAGCAAGACACAGTGCAGGAGGTTCATCCTGAGGATCCTCAGGGCTGGGAGAGATTTTGGGAGAAGAAGGGAACTGCAACATGACCTGGGGCACAGCAGAGGAGGGAAAACAACACAAACTGTGAGTTTGAGCTGCAGGAACTGGGAGCAAACTCTGTCCTCTGCCCCAGGTAACTCTGCTGAAGGGATGGGAGAGGTGATGGTGAGTTCTGAAGAAGTGGGTGATGAACCAGGTGCACAACCAGGTGCACAACCAAATGGCACATCCACGCCAGGGTACTGAGATCCTGGTGCCACCCACGTCCTGTTTTAACCAGAGCATCACAATCCCCAGTTCTCCAACCCAAAACCTGTCAGCCAGGTGTTTTTTAGCAGAAAAAGAGCTCCAGTTCTTTAGCCCAAAACCAGTCTGCAAGGTGTTCTATAGCAGAAAAAGAGCTCCAGTTCCCCAACCCAAAACCTGTCTGCAAAATGTTCTTCAGCAGAAAAAGAGCTCCAGTTCCTCAGCCCAAAACCTTTCAGCCAGGTGTTTTTAGCAGTGAAAGAGCTCCAGTTCCTCAGCCCCCAACCTGGCTGCCAGGTGTTTTCTAGCAGTGAAAGAGCTCCAGTTCCTCAGCCCCAAACCTTTCAGCCAGGTGTTTTTTAGCAGTGAAAGAGCTCCAGTTCCTCAGCCCCAAACCTGTCAGCCAGGTGTTTTTTAGCAGTGAAAGAGCTCCAGTTCCTCAGCCCCAAACCTGTCAGCCAGGTGTTTTTTAGCAGTGAAAGAGCTCCAGTTCCTCAGCCCAAAACCTTTCAGCCAGGTGTTTTTTAGCAGTGAAAGAGCTCCAGTTCCTCAGCCCAAAACCTTTCAGCCAGGTGTTTTTTAGCAGTGAAAGAGCTCCAGTTCCTCAGCCCAAAACCTTTCAGCCAGGTGTTTTTTAGCAGTGAAAGAGCTCCAGTTCCTCAGCCCAAAACCTTTCAGCCAGGTGTTTTTTAGCAGTGAAAGAGCTCCAGTTCCTCAGCCCAAAACCTTTCAGCCAGGTGTTTTTTAGCAGTGAAAGAGCTCCAGTTCCTCAGCCCAAAACCTTTCAGCCAGGTGTTTTTTAGCAGTGAAAGAGCTCCAGTTCCTCAGCCCAAAACCTTTCAGCCAGGTGTTTTTTAGCAGTGAAAGAGCTCCAGTTCCTCAGCCCCAAACCTTTCAGCCAGGTGTTTTTTAGCAGTGAAAGAGCTCCAGTTCTTTAGCCCCAAACCTTTCAGCCAGGTGTTTTTTAGCAGTGAAAGAGCTCCAGTTCCTCAGCCCCAAACCTTTCAGCCAGGTGTTTTTTAGCAGTGAAAGAGCTCCAGTTCCTCAGCCCCAAACCTGGCTGCCAGGTGTTTTTTGGCTCCGTACCTGCCCGTGACGTCCTGCTGGCAGTGCTGCCCTTGCTGCTCCCGACGCTGTCCCCCCGGGTCAGGATGGAGATGCCACTGAAGCTGCTGGCTTTGGTGACGGGTGGCCGCAGGTTGCGGATGGAGCCGTCCGAGTCCGTGCTGCTCCAGGGCCGCGGCTCCAGGGATTTGATCTCGCTCTCGGTGCTGCTCTGGCGGCTGCCCGAGGCTCGGCTCAGCCCGTCCCGGTTGCCCCTGCAGACATCAGGGGAGTCAAACTGGGCTCCAGGGAAGGGAGAGCGGCAGAGCTGCTGGTGCTGCACCAGTACACCCAGTGCAGGGTGGTGGGGACGGTCAGCAGCTGGGTTTGGGACCCTTCTGGGGGGAGTCTGGCAGCAAAATCCTCTCCGAGGCACAGCTTTGTCAGCCTGGAGGAGACCCCAGCAGGGTCAGAAAGAGATTCTGTGCTGAAGACCTCCCCATCTCAGAGCAGGGAGCTTTTAAAGGCCTGGAGACAAGGCTGACAGAGCCTCACTTCCCACTCCAGCCCTGCTGAGGATTTCTGCCCAGCTGGGACTGCTCACCCAAAGCTGTGGCTGCCCCATCCCTGGAAGTGTCCAAGGCCAGGTTGGATGGGGCTTGCAGCAATCTGGGACAGTGGAAAGTGACTCTTCTCAAGGCAGGGAGGTGGAAAGGGATGAGTTTTCAAGTCCCTTGCAAGCCAAACCATTCCAGGATTCTGGGATATCATTATTCCCAGAGCTGTGCCCTCACTGACCACTCTTCCCCTAGCCCAGACCAGCCCAGGCCACAGCAGAACTTCACAGGGTTTCAGCACATCACCCCAAGCAGTGAGCCCAGTTGGGAACAGGCACCAGGCCCTTTCCCTGGGGAGGGATGGTGAGGAAGAGCTGCTGAGCCTGACTCAGAAAATGAGGCTTGGAAGGAACTCCTGAGCTGATGTCCTGGGATGCTGGGAGCACGTAGGAGCCAAAAACGCATCTCTTGGAAAAGCAGCACAATGGTTATGTCCCTAGAGAGCTCAAAATGGTCCTGAGTCCCTCTCCCCTGTCTCATCCAGGGGAACCCTAAAGCAGATCAACTGAACTCCTCGGGACCTGGGCAGCACAGGCAGCGAAGCTCTTGGCACAGCCCTGGCTGCAGCTCAGCTCCCAGAGCTGCAGCCGCATCACCAATGGGGTTTTTGCTCCATTTTGGGGGAGTTTTACTCCAACCCCACGGATCTGAGAAGTGTCCTTGCTGTCCTGAACAGCCCTGACGCAGGCAGACCCCAGGACACAGCCCCTGTGACTGTGCTGAGGACACTGCATTTTTCTGGACAGCAGGAGAGGGACAAAGCTGCTCCTGCCTAGCTCAGATCCTCCTGTCCTGTCCCACACAGAGCTGCCCCATCTCCAGAGCTTTGGCTGGGAGAGCAGAGCCCAGCAGGGATGGGGCTCTGTCCCTTTTCATCCCGTTCTTTGTCCCCACACCTCGGCAGCCGGGGCTGTGCCGGGTGACTCATCAGCCTCACTGCAGCCCTTTCATCCATGGGAAAACTGCTTAACAAGAAAATGCTACTCAAACGTGTTCCCAGTGCCCTCAGCAGCTCCTGTGGCTGAGATGGAGCCTGAGACACTTCACTGTCACCATTAAGTCATCCAGCCTTGGTAATCAGGGATTAGGGACAACCCTGCCTGATCCTAATGCTATCCTGGCACTGTAAGGGCAGGGATTTCCTATCCTTTAGAGAAACAAGAGGTGGAACGGTTTGAAAACTGCTGGAATTCCTCCCTGCTATTCCCACCCTCCTTTTAAATTGATTAATAAGCCAAAAAAGGACTCCAAATTGATGTTGCAAAGAAAACACCTTCAGTAACTGCCCAAGCAGCTGTGCACGGGGGGATTCAGCAGGACAGGGCACCAAATCAATCCCACAGAGATCCCTACAAATCTTCCCCTGTCTGTAAGAGTGACAAGCAAAGCATTCTCTGGAGAGTCTGACAAGGGAAAAGCCCCACTTTAGAATCATGCAGGGCAGCACTCACCTGCTGTCTGTGAGGTATCCGTTCTGGCCAGACTGGGAGCAGGAACACCGAGATGGGGAGGGAAGAAAAGGGAGACTTAGTAACGGGGAAAGAGCAACCCCAGGTGATTCCAAAGGGTGGGGCTGGGACACAGAGGGTGCTGAGCCTCCTGCACACCCTGTGGATCTCCATCCAGGCTCTTTCCTGATCCCTGCAACCCTGAGATCTCTCAAATATGAGTCCTCAGCTCCCTCCTCCACTGAGGCAACTTTGATGGTACCTCTGTCCATGTGACAATCAAGGCCAGACACACAAAGGGATCTTATGTCCTAAATGCAGCATTTGGAGCTGACTCCAGCTGGGAGTGCCCCTGGAGCAGCCTCTGAGCCCGAGATGTGAGCGTGGGACACTGCTCCGAGCACTGAGCAGGGATTTCAGGAAGCCAAAACCAAGCTGGACACTTCGTGAGGCAGACAATAAACATCCTGCCCAATTCTTCCTGGAAATGCCCAAATTCCTCCTAGGAAGGCCTAAATTCCTCCTGGGAATGTCCCAATTCCTGCTAGGAAGGCCTAAATTCCTCCTGGAAAGGCAGAGCCCTGCACTGCTGGGTCAGGAGGTAGAAGCTGCAGCACTGGTAAAAAACTGGGAGATGCAGCTGCTGTTCCCTTTGGGGCAGGAAATTGTTTACTCATCACCCCAAAAATGCTACTGCATAAACTTGTAATCTTTTGGGCAAGCAAGGAACAGGACTGCACCCATTCCTCCCTGAAATTTTAGGGAAGGACCAGATTGGAGGGTGCAGGTGTGGCTCCTTTTACCCCAGTATCTCAGACATCTTTGGTGGGAGCTGGAATTCACTGGCACATCCCCAAAATCCTGGGAAATTGGTAGAAAAGGCAACAAGATCTGACCTCTCAGCATATTCAAGGCCACCTTCTGCCCCAAAGTTCCAGGAGGATCCTGGCAGGTGAGTGTTCCAAACTTACCTCTCGTGCAAATATCCGCTCCCTGACCCGCTGATATTCCTCCTCTCGCTCTTCTATGGATTTGCTCCTTCTCCCATCCTGCAAGGGGAGTCTGATCTGAAGGGACAAACACAGCTCAGGGGTCAGCAGTTGCCAGCGGGAGCAGTCAGCTGCTGGGAATTTTGGGGAGGATGGGCACTATGTGGTGTCTGGATGCAGCGATCCAGCCTCTGCCCTTGGACCTACCTTGGGGATGCCCCTGAGTCCAGGGATGAACCTCCCAGAGGTGCCAGGATGTTCATTCCTGGGTATTCCCAAGCACAACCACCCTGCCCGAGCTCTGCCTGAGCCAGAGATCAGGAATATCACTGACAGTTTGGTCCCAGGGGGAAAAGCTAAAGGTCACTCTCTGGAGTGTCAACACTCCTGCTCCCTCATGGATTCTGTGCTCCGTGCACAGCCCTGAGTGCCACCACGGGGAAACCAAAACCTGGGACTGACTGCAATGATCAGCTCCTCATCCAGACTGGAACTCAGGGGTGATGGGATATTGGGAAGGAATTCCTCCCTGGGAGGGTGGCAAGGCCCTGGCACAGGGTGCCCAGAGCAGCTGTGGCTGCCCCATGCCTGGAAGTGTCCAAGGCCAGGTTGGAGAGAGCTGGGAGCCACCTGGGATTGTGGAAAGTGTCCCAGCCCATGGGCAGAAGGTCATTTAAGGTCATTTCTCACTCAAACCATTCCATGTTTTTATGAAGATGGGAGCTACAAGACCCTGAGATCCCTGGGGAAGGGCATGACTCACTGCAAGCCCTGGGAAGAGAGAGGGGAAAGCCACTTGGCAACACTCAGCTGAGGAGTATTCCCAAGGAAACACTGGCAAAAGGCTCCACCTTAACACCTGGCCTAGCCCCAGCTGATTTCAGGGCATGGAGAAGTACACCCATGGAACCCACACCTATTCTTCATCCATTTCCATCATATTTGGAAAAGTTTTCATGAAATTCACATGCTGCTGCTTGGGTGGGATGTGAGCTTCTATTAAATGCTATTTTAGGAAACCCAAAAGAATTTTGGAGCTGTTCTTGTCTTGCAACCAGTCAAGTCTGACGTTCCCAAAGGCGCTGCCATGCCTCACCTGGTTATCATCCCGATCCATGCTGGTGTCATCCCGTTTCAGGATAAACCTCTGCGGGAACTCGGCGTTCTTCTCATCCTTGATGTGCTCAGAGAACCTCTGCTCGGGGCTGCAAGAAAACCAGCCCTTGTTAGGAGGGGAAAAACCATCACCCCAGAACATGCCAAGATGTTTGTTGTGTGAAATTTCAGCTCTGGCTGATAGCAACAAGAGCTCCTGTCCTTTCTCCAGGAGCTATGGAGAGGCAGGCAGGGCTGGAAGGAAAAAGATTCTTCCCTATTCTTTCTTTCTGTGATTTTGATTCTTCAAGAAGGATTTCCCCTTCTTATGAGGCAAAAAAAAAAAGTGGTGTGGAGCCCATGCTGCTACAGA
>VWZN01021658.1:1578-20444 GCA_013396955.1 Regulus satrapa | reverse complement strand
AGGAGAGGAGAGGAGAGGAGAGGAGAGGAGAGGAGAGGAGAGGAGGCTCTTTGTGCATGAGGATACTCCCACATTTCCCAGTCTAACCCAGGGATTAAGCCCCTTTTCCAAGCACACTCAGTACAAGGCACTCCAAGGCCTCCTAACAGGAGGATGACAGAGAGGGAGGTGGGAGGGTTTGTGGACGGACACCTTGGCCCCAAGACCACGCTCCAAACACTCCTCGCTGTCACAGCAGGTCCTTGCAGGTGTATATTTCATACTTTGGCACAAGCAATTCCTGCCTTCCAATCCTTAAATCCTGCAGGCTTTGGGAATCCCTGCTGGCCTGTGTTTCCTATCTCCCCACACCCTTTCAAATTTAAAAATAATGGCAGAATAAACCAATGAAACCAAATCAGCACCGGTGCAGAGCTGCCCTATTGGAGATTTTGGGTGGAATTAGTTCCCCAGATCCAATGTGTCTCTTTTAGCCATTTTTATGCCTCAGGAACCTGTCAGTCTGTTGGGAATGAGTCAGCCTGGAGAATCCCTCCCTTCCTCCATGCTCTGCTCTGGAAGGATGGGGATGAGCCATCCCTGGACATGTCCAAGGCCAGGCTGGACAGGGCCTGGAGCACCCTGAGATAGTGGAAGGTGTCCCTGCCACGGCAGGGCTGGGATGGGATGAGCTTTAAGCTCACTTCCCACCCAAACCATTCCAGAATTCCCTGATGTTATCAACCCCACAGTCCTGCACAGCAGCAGCAGAGACAACCAAGCACCTGTGCAGCACCTGCCCCACTTCCAGAGCATTCCCAGAGCAGGGGAGCAGCACCTGCCCTGTTCAAACCAGCACCTGACCTCGAGAGAGCATCTTCCTTGGTGTTTTTTCTTTATTCTTGTCTTTTTCTTCTTTCTCCACCCCATCTTTTGTGGATTTCTCCTCTTCCTTGTCAGAGGGGCAACTCACGTGCAGCTGGATGATGTCCTGGGGTGAAAAGAAGGAGGTTGGAGTCCCTCAGACATTCCCTGAGCCACAGCCGTGGCTGAGAAAAGCACCCCAGGAAGGTCTCAGACAGCTCTTGTGGGAATTTCTTGGCTCCCCAAGGTACAGGACAGCAAGACATGGATCATTTCTAGCCAAACATGGATTTCCTGGGCTTCCACGCTCCCAAATTTGTCTCATTCTGGGCGTACCTGAGACTCCAGCAGCCCATCCACGAAGGGGCCCGAGGATTCCTCACACACAGCCAAACTCCTGACCAGTTTAAGCTTGGAGTTAGACTGAAAAAGGTAAAAAAAAAAAATAAATGGAGTGGTTACAACACCTCAGCCAAAACTCACACTTGAATTCCTGCAGCTGCATTCCCAAGGCACTTCTGCAGCCATTGAACTGCTCAATAAGAGGGATATTCCCCTCAATACACAGAGATATAGAGACTTGGAATCCCTGAGCAATGAGTTCTTTTATTCCTTCAGCCTTTGAACCAAATTTTAGGTGGGAAATTCCCTGCCTTAACTCCTGCCCTGCCTAACTTCCAGAAAGAGCAATTCCAGCCTTTATCCCATGAGAAAGGAGTGCCCTGGAAATCCCTATCCTGAACCATCATCTGCATGTGCCTTCCAGGGACAGGAAAGGCTCAGGAGCAGCAACCTCACGCTGGGCCCAGGAGCCAGCTCAGAACACCTGAAGGAATTTGGGATGGCAGCAGAGCTCCTACCTTGGCTCTTTTCCTGGCGTGTCCGTGACTCGATGTTCGTTTCTGTGGAGAGAGAAAAGGGAAAACAAGGAGCTTAACCTGGAAGTTTTCTGCCATTTCTGCCTGGGACACAAAAGGGGATCATGACAGAGATGCTGCTGCTCTGCCTGGAGAGCTACTAAGCCCAGAAATCTCCCTCACTCCATTCCAAAGTGCTCAGGCTCTCCCTGCACGGCTCTGCCCGTGCAGCTGTGAGCACATCTGGCAGATGTGCCGGCCCACAGCTGGAATGGCAGCAGCATCCAGCAGGGAGCTGAGGGTGGGAACTGCTTCAAGCTCCACCAGGAACCACCAACACAGGTGGCAGGAGAGCAGAGCAGCAGGAACGAGTCCCAGCACCTGCAAATGATGCTTGCACAGAGCGTTTTCTCATTTATTGAAATGAAATCCCAAACCATTCCCGTCCTATTTTTAACTGAAGTGAAGCAAAGTCAAGCAGCATTGCTGAAACCAAGCTCTCCCTGGATGCCTTCACTTGACATGAAGTCATTAACTCATCTCTAGATCAAAGAAAGGAGGAAGAGGGAGGTGACAGCCCTGGCACCAGAACCTGGGGACGGAGCACGAGTGTCCCCCAGGGAATATTTCAGTTATTCCACTCCCAGGCTCAAGGAATATTTCAATCACTCTGGCCAGGAGGGATTCAGCTAAAGAGGAAGGGAGCAGCCTGCACAGCGTGGTGTCCCTGGGGAAAAGGGGGCACAGGCTCTGGGTCCTTTGGGAAGAAGGGATGGGAAGCAGCAGGTGAGGGCCCAGCTCTCCCTGCCCACACTCACCTGAGATTCCTGGCGCACGCTGACCTCCTCCCCCCCATCCTTCTCCACCTCCTCCTTGCTCGGTGACCTGGATACGTATTTGGTTTTGTTCACAGATTCCTCGACCACCTTTTTTTCTGATTCCTTCATAATTTCCAGGGACTCCTGTGCCGTGTTGCTGTTGGACATCTTCAGAGCCCTCCGACGCAGCGAGGGGCACCTGCAGGACGAGGGACAGGTCAGCTCAGGGGGGGCACAGAGGTTCTCTCTGGACACAAACTCTTGCACACGGAGGCTGGAACTTCCTTGGAACCCACCTCGTGCACAGATTCCCAAACCAAGCACTCGGATCAAGCCCACCCACTCAACCCCTGGGTGCAGCCCCAGCTCGAGGGCACCTGGCAGGAGCTCTGTGGTTCTCACCAGAATTTTGGAGCCACCGGGGCTGGACAAAGTCCCTGAGGTGGAACAGAGGTCCCGAGGCAGGTGAGTGATGGAGAGAGAGAGAGACTGAGGGCAGCTCTGAACCAGCAACATCACACAGGTGAAATAAATCCCAGCAACCAGAGCTGTGCTCTGCCCCAGGGCAAACCACCACCAAAAATCTGCATTTCCCCAAATGCCAGCCCAGTTCTTTTTGTAATCAGTCAAATCTTCAGTGAGAAAAGAGCCTTGTACTCCAAACACGCTCTGTGAGATAAGGTAACCCCGATATCTCCTTCTGGTCAGATCCTTCAGGACAAGTGGGACTCAAATTACACATTAAGACAAAGATTCCTGATAAAATTGCACTTAATTGCTTCCCTTTGATTAGCAAGAAGGAGGCAGCCCCTGGAAGCAGCTCTGGATTAGAGTGGAGCCTGGACAGAGCTTTGGTGTGCTGAGAGCCCCAACCAGGACCTGCTCATCAAATTAAATGTTAATTCCAAATTGATCATCTGGAATCCAAACATCAGCCCTGCTCCTAAAGCTCATCAGGAATTGGAGTGCCAAGACACAGGGAATGGCTTCCCACTGCCAGAGGGCAGGGATAGGGAGGATGCTGGCAAGGAATTCCTCCCTGTGAGGATGCTGAGGCCTTGGAATGGATTTCCCAGAGCAGCTGTGGCTCCCCCTGGATCCCTGGAAGTGCCCAAGGCCAGGCTGGACGGGGCTTGGAGCAGCCTGGGACAGTGGGAGGGGTCTCTGCTCACAGCAGGGGTGGAACTGGATGGGCTTTAAGGCCCCTCCCAACCCAAATCATTCCATGATTTTATGATTCCAGTCACTTAGAGCAGGTCTCAAAGTCTGAGCAAGGACTAAACCACTAAGCCCTCCACGTGGCTGTGGAGGGATGCAGCACCAGGAAACACCTTTGGAGAGACGAATTTCCAGAAAGAAAAGGAGAGCCTAAATCAGAGCAAGGCTCAAAGAAAACCCCTCATTTTGTTTCAAAAACCACAAATGTTTAACACTCATTTTCAATTCCTCTGGCAGAATGTGGCTGAAACAGAATCAGAACTCAGGGAGATTTATCAATTCCCGACTCTGCACAGGAACAGCTGATATTCCTGGACTATTCCCCTTGAATTTCTGGAGCTGCTGAACACAAAATGTGCATTTGACATTCATGCAGTTGCTGGAATTGGCTCCAGACACAGAAAGCAGGAGAATGCAGTGAACTGTCCCCGTTCCATGGATTCTTGGGGGGGTTTAATCAAATGTAAAGGCATGGAGGGCAGGAAAGGGGTGGCTGGAAAAGGCCAGAGCCAGAGGGACAATGGGACAGGAGTGTCCCAGGGAGGCAGCCTGGCCACCTCAGCTTCCCAAATTCCATCCCCACCTGCTCAAGGCTGCCCATGAGTGAGGCTGCTGCCCGTCCAGAGCCACACAAGGGACAGCCAGGAAAGGGAAAAGCTCCTGAACTCAAGGCTAAGCAGCACCTTAAGTGGGTGGGAAATAGCCCAGAAAATTCGTGGGAAGAAGGTGCAGGGAAAAGCATCCATCCTCCAGCTGTGCAGCAGGGCCTGTCCTCACCCAGCAGTGCTGCTCCGGGGATGCTGCACAGGGTGACGAGCCCCACACGAGGGAATCCCACGCTGCTCCGACAGGAATTAGGTCAGGAAGGGAAAAGGGAACACTGTGCCTGATGTGCCTCGTTCGTGGGAGGATTGTGCAGGGGGTGAAGGTGGTAAAAACTCTGCCTCCCCTCACCCCAAACCACTCCACGCTGTAGGAAACTGCTCCAGGCTCATGCCCAGGTCGGGGGCTTAAACATTCCAAGAGGATCTGGAGCAGATTTGGGGAAGGGAGGGAGGGAGGGAGGAGGCAGCACCGGAACTGCACACACGACACTCAAAGAAAGGAGCAGGTTCTGCACAGCTCATTCCCTTTGCACCACCCACCCTCTAACAAGCTTTTCCCCCCCAAGCCAAACAGCTCAGCCAAATTTAAGAAGGATAACAGGATCTTTTCCCGTCGTGCTGCAATGTAACTTCAGCATCACACGGGGAATATTATCAGATTTCCCAGAAAAGACAACTCAGAGCCACAGAAGTGACATTTATCAGCTGCCCCCTCCTGTTACAGCTTCCGTCCCCGGCAGGCAGCCTCCGGGACGTTTCCCTGAATGCAGAATCGGGGGAAGAAGATCTGTGCGCTGCTGCTTTCCAGAGGAGGATTCCTTGCGGGATGAATGAATCAGCCGCGCTCCCTCGGGCAGCCGTGGGACGCAGCGAGGGGGTGGCAGACACGAGTGACGGTGACAGACGGGGCTCCGGGAGAGAGAGCGAGGGTTCAGAGCACTCGGGGGGGGTGGGTGGGACCGAGCTGGGCCTCGGCACAGAGAGAGGGGAGGGAAAAAAAAAATAAAATCACACAGATAAAAATCACACGCAACAGAAAATCTGTGTCAGGAAAGAAGATGGAGCAAAGGTGGGAGAAGGTGGAAGGGAGGAGGTGGGGGAGGTGTTGTTGCTGTTTTGGTTTGGGGATGGGGGATTGGCAAAGCAACTGGGCCAGTGACAGCGGTGACTGGGCCTGCTGGGAGTGCTGGCCAAGGACCAGCGAGTCGGGACATATTTAAATCCTCCTCCTCACTCCAGAAAGGAACATGGAATTCCACCTCTGCTGCCTTCTTGCCACCTGCGGTTTGCAGCTGCCAAGCCCCAGGAATACAGCAGCAGCTCCCGGTTGGGCAGGGAATAAAAGCAAGAAAGTTCTGCATTTCCAGTTCAGATGGATCCGGCAGCAGATCTGGAAAAGGCAGGAAGCTCCTGCTAAATAAACTCTCTTCCTGGCCTTGTTTCTCAGGGAACAGACCTGCTCCTGAGCTAAATGAGGGTGCAAAGGAGACATATGGCTGCTGGGTGCAGCTGCCCACACACGGCTCCAGTGCTGCAGCAGGATGGAGGGATCTGAGGTGGGGATGGAGGGACCTGAGGAGGGGATGGAGGGGTCTGAGGAGGGGATGGAAGGGTCTGAGGTGAGGATGGAGGGGTCTGAGGTGGGCATGGAGGGATCTGAGGTGGGCATGGAGGGGTCTGAGGTGGGGATGGAGGGGTCTGAGGTGGGCATGGACAGGTCTGAGGTGGGCATGGAGGGGTCTGAGGTGGGCATGGAGGGGTCTGAGGTGGGCATGGANGGGGATGGAGGGGTCTGAGGGGGGCACGGAGGGGTCTGAGGTGGGCACGGAAGGGTCTGAGGTGGGCATGGAGGGGTCTGAGGTGCCTCAGCCTCTCCCTCTCAGGTTTCTTGGCTAAGGAAACAGGTGCTGAAGGAGGGGATTGTCCTGCTCTGCTCTGGGGCAGCCTCAACTCCAGTCCTGTGGGGGCAGTTTTGAGTGCCACAGTATAAGAGGATCTAAAGCTATTGGAGAGCATCCAAAGAAGGACATGGAGACAGAGGGGGACTGGAAGGAGCAGCTGAAGGCACTTGGTTTGTTCATCCCAATCTGCTGCTTCCTCATGTGCACCAATCTCTGCTCCCTGGTGACCCAGGACTCGAGGGAACGGCTGGAGCTGTGTCAGGGAAGGTTTAGGTTAGGTATCAGAAAAAGGCTTTTCCCCAGAGGGTGGTGGGGCACTGACCAGGCTCCCCAGGGAATGGGCACATCCCCAAGGCTGCCAGAGCTCCGGGAGTGTATGGACAACACTCAGGAATACAGTGGGATTGTTGGGGTGTCCTGTGCAGGGCTGGGAGTTGGACTCTGCGACCCCTGGGGTCCCTTGCAAAGGAAGATATTCCAGGATTCCAGGTGGGCTTCACCTTCCCAGCAGCTGCCCAAGCCAGGGCCACAGGAACCAGCGGCAGTGCTGGCAGCATTCCCACCTTGCCCAAGACAAGGCTCCTGCCTCCCTTCCCTCCATTTCCCTCGGTCATTAACCAGCTCTGGTCTGGCTTTCCCAGACTCCCCCCGTGGGACTCTCTCCAACAGGGCCACGTCCCTGGCGGGGCTGCCACGGGACGGCCTCGATGGCCAACCCCCGCCAGGATTTCCCCCGGCAGCCCAGAGCTGTCGCCCGTGCGGCGCTCGGGGGGCAGCACCCAGCACCCACCGGCGGGTGGGTACCGGTGGGTACCAGTGGGTACCAGTGGGTACCAGTGATGCTCCGGCCAGCGATTCTNGGCGGGGCAGTCCCGGCCGGCGGGGGCAGCTGCTGGGTGCAACAAGAGGCTGGCAGGGAGGATTTGGGGATGTGCCGAGAGCTGCCGAAACAGCTCCGTGCCGGGCTGCGCTCGGGCGAAGCATCGGTGCTCCAGCACCCCAGGAAAAAGCCTGTGGGCCTGGCTGGAATTCCCGCAGGAAAAGAGACTTTGGAGCTCGCTCCCCTTCCCTCCTGCTCCCACCAGGACAAGGTTTCTCAGTGAGAAACCCCCAAAGCAGCAACGCTCATCAACTCCAACTTCAAAGCCACCTCTCCTGAATTCTCTCCTTATTCCTTATTATCAGTTGGAGAGGGATTGAATTCCTCCCTCCCTGAGAGTTCCTACAAAACCCAGCAAGATTCCCCCCAGGAGGCCGGACGTCTTTGCCTGCACAGTGCCCGTGCTTAGTCATTGCTTTAAATCCTCCTCTCCACCCCCACATGACATCAAATTCTGAAATTATGATGCAGATGGGAAGGGTTTGACTCCAGGTGAAAAGGGGGGAAATAACCTTATATGAAAGGAGACAGGAAATGCAGGTGAGTCGAAGGGAATTCTGGAGAATCGGGAGGTTTCCTTGCGGAAAACATCTCACAGCATCATTTCAGGGGGAATAAAATACTCTGATATTTTGTTACCTCCCACCATCAAGGCAAGGATTAAACTCGGGAGAGGTGTCAACTTGTTCTCACTCTATTCCAGGAGTGTGACCAGGACTGCCAAAATAATTTCCATGTGATACCCAGGGATCGCATAAGGGCGGATAAAAGTTTTATAAACATCAATACTTCTTCTTTTAGGAAGAAATTCCTTCCTGTGAGGGTGGGCAGGCCCTGGCACAGGGTACCCAGAGCAGCTGGGGCTGCCCCTGAATCCCTGGAAGTGTCCAAGGCCAGGTTGGAGCAACCTGGTTTAGTGGGAGGTGTCCCTCAGTGGGAAGGGGGGGGAATGAGATGAGCTGTAAGGTCCCTTCCCACCCAAACCATCCGTGACCCCACATTCAGATCCTTTCTTTCTCTTTCCTCCCCTCTCAAGCCCTCTCATGTCCCACCTGGGCACACCTGAGCCACAGCCCCAGCTGATTCTCTGCTGCTCTCCAGCACTTCTGGGTACAAAAATCTCCTAGATACTCTGACCTGGATGGGAAAACTTTGCTTAAATCTGATTTCCAGGTGTGGAAAAGGAAACACTGAGAATTCCTGCTACAATTATCCTGTGCCACATCTCCCAGACACTGACAGGTTAGCACTGGGAGAAAGGAGCCAACTGCACAAACGCCCCTGGAGTTAAATGGTCCTAAGGAACATTTCCCTAAGGAAAGTGGGATTAAAGAGTTTTAATTTCAAGTTGTCTGAGCCTGGAGCTCCCAGCACCAACGGCCACTCTCAGCCCTGCTCTCCCCTCTCGTAGGAAAAGGACATTGTTAGTTTGATGTTCAAAAGAAAGGAAACAGTGATCCTGCTGCTCTTTTCCTTTGATTTTTGGGAGCTGCTTTAGGCTGAGCCTAAACCTTCTCACCCCTCCTTTCCAAAATCTGGGGGAGGAAAAAAAACCCCAACCCCACCCCAAAAAAACCCCAACCCCAAAACAGTCAGGAAGTGAAGGCTCATCAGTGCCACAGCCCTGGAGAATGAAGGGATTCCTGGAGAAGGAAATGCCACTCCCAATGCAGCACTGAAGGTTTGTGGACAGTTTCTGAGGGCTCCTGGGCAGAACTACAGGAGAGAGGAAAGAAATCCAGGCTGAGAATCCCCTGTCAGAGCTCCCTGCTCCATTTCACACCACTTCCCACTTCCTCATCACGAGCTATTCCTGTATCCATCCCAAGAGCAGGGAACTGCTCCGGTGACGTCAAAGCAGTTTCCCAGCAACAATTAACGAGGGCTGTCCACCACAGGGGTTTCCTGAAAAGCGAGAAGGAATTATCCACCTACTTTCCTCAGTGTCAGGATGCAATAGGACAGCACCGAGCAGGGATTTCTGTTAACCCTTCCGGGGCTCAGCAGAAATCCCTGCAATGGCTCCTGATTTTTTCAGAGAGCCCCAAGCCAGAATTCTCCTTCCACCTGAGCTCATCCAGAGGTACCAACCAGGGAAACAGGGAAAACTCTTCTCCTGCTGGCACCTGCTCCTGTGCTGAGCCTGTGCCAGGCAGGAGCAGCAGCATTAAAAATCTGGATGAGGCAACGAGGAATTCCCTCACCTTCCCCAGCTGACCTGGCTGGCAAAGCACATCCCCAAACTTTGTTTAGCAGCTCCAAAGCTCCCAGAAAACCTC
Source organism: Regulus satrapa (assembly GCA_013396955.1). Lineage (NCBI taxonomy): Eukaryota > Metazoa > Chordata > Aves > Passeriformes > Regulidae > Regulus > Regulus satrapa. The sequence goes on along the minus strand of VWZN01021658.1, from coordinate 11,043 downwards.
CAAGGGAGGATGGCACAAGGCAGGAATGTTATCTGCATCCCTCCTCTTGCTCTCCAGCTGCTGCTCCTGCTTTTCCCTATGCTGGCAAGGGGACACAGAGCCACCCATCACATGGCAGACACTGGGTGCTCTCCAGGTGGGACCCAGAAATGGATCTGAACACAGGGAAAAAAAGGGGAAATAAAGATGCAAAGAAAAAACTCAGCTTCATCTGTGGGCTGCCAGCAGAAGTCGGGATTGAGTGTGAAGTCCGAGAGAGATGTTGAGACCCCAAAGTAAAATAACCACACCCCAATCCCAAAAAAAACCCCAGCTCCCAGCACTAAATCTGGAATGAAGAGAGCGTAACTTCTTGGGTGTTGGGAAAAACTGGACAATGGACGTGTGTGAGGAGGGGGACGTGTGTGATTCCACTAAACCCAACTCAGAGAGGGGTTTAAATTAATTTTAAAATGGGGCTAATGTATCAGTGAACACAAGCACCGTCCCACAGAACACCAAATTGCATAAGCCACCCCGAAAACGTCACATGGCACGACGCCAACTGAGTAGCCAACATTCCCCATCAACTAGCCAGCTCCAAACAAGTAAATCCATTAAAATAGAACCCAGCAAAAGAATTGGGAAGGTTCTGTCTCTGCAAAACAACGGGGACTACCCAGGAGCAAGCTGCAGCCGCTGGGAGCACAAGGAGATTCCATGATGCTGTCAGGGGAACTCCTTAATGACATGGCAGAGCACAGGATGCCGGCCGGGGATTCCCTCTCTCCGTAGGTGCATCCCCGGCAGCACAAAGGGAGGAAGAGGAGAGCTCATCTCACGCTCCTAAGTCCTGACCGGGATGCCAGAGCCACATATTCGTTTAGGTTCAGCTCCATTTTAAATTAACCCCATCCGGCAGCAGAAATCCTGGCACTTATCGATGGGAGAGGGACACTGCCATGTCCCCATCCCTGAAATATTCACCCACGTTTACGCCGCATTTTGCGCCGGGGAGGGGAAAAGTCAGAATCGATTTTTCTTTTCTTAAGCCCCAAATAATTAAAACCTCAATCTAAAAATAAACTCACCGTGGTGGTTCTGCACTCTGAGCACGTCAGCTGTTTCCCGATTTCAACGGAGACTCCATGGCCATGACCGGTTCAAGAGGAATTCTGCCAGGATAATCTCGCTCCCGGGAAGCCCCCGCCAGCTCTCCCGAATAAAAACCAAAAAGAAAAAAAAAACCTCGCGTTTTTTGCGGCTGCTCCGGCGAGCTCGGGGGGCTCTGGCGGGCGGCTCGGCAGCGGAGCAGATCCCAGCTGCTCGCAGGGATGTCAGCACAGCTCTGCCAATAGCCACATCCACACCCCCCTGCTGCTCTCCTGCAAATCTTCCGCGGAGCTGCCTGCGCTCAGCCCGTGAACGACGCAGCACCCGTCCCCCTGCCAGCCCCCGAGGCACACGGGGAGGGAGCCGGGGTCCTGCTGGGTGGGGAGGAGGAGATGAGCCAGCAGCGTGTCCTGCAGCCAGGAGGGTGAGGGAAGGGACTGCCCCACTCTGCTGGGCTCACCTGGGGGCAGTTCGGGCACCAGGACATGGAAAAAGGTCTAAAGATATTGGTGAGCGTTCAGAGGAGGGACACGGGAATGGGGAAAGGTCTGGAGGAGTTGCACAAGGAGCACCTGGCTTGTCCAGCTAGAGGAGACTGAGGGGAGACCCCTCATGAGGGCAGCTCCAATTTCTGCTCTCTGTGATCAGCGACAGGACCCCAGGGAACGACCGGAGCTGAGTCAGGCTGGAGATCAGGGAAAGATTCTTCCCCCAGAGGGCACTGCCCAGGCTCCCCAGGGAATGGGCACCATCCCCGAGGCTGCCAGAGCTCCAGGAGCCTTTGGACAGCACTCACAGGGCTGCATTGTTTGGATCAGTGATCCTTCAGGACCCCTTCCAACTCAGCATATTCCATGATTCCATAAAAACAGGGATGGTTGATACTGCCCAAGGCATCAGCAGCCTCCCTGGAAAACACCCAGCAAAACCCCTCACACCTGCCCAGGTAGGTCACAGCCAGCCTTGCCCCGCTCCTGTCACTGCTGCCATCACTTTTCTGAGGGGTCGTTTCCTTAATGGTTTCATTTCAATTCAGTTATTTCTTTTTCTTGCTTATTTATTGGTGACTATATACAGAGAGAGACAGAAGACGAGAAATGCAAATGGCGCCAGAGAAGTTTGAAACCTTTCACTTGTTTAAATTCTCCCCAGAAAAGGATTCTCCACACCAGCCCTGGTGATTCTGCAGACACAGAGGATGCAATGAAACCTCCTCTCCACATCCCAAAGATGGAAAACATGAGAGAAAGGAATTATGAGGGATAAAAAGACAAAAGTCACCCGCAATGCTATTGCAGTGTTGTCAAAGGTCTCAATCAATGCAAAGGCTCCAGGGAGGTTGCACAAGATTTTCCCATCAAAAGGTGCAAAAGAAAGACAGATCCAAAGAATCCAAGTTCCTTTTATGTCAGCCAATTCAAGATTTTTTCCTCTCAATTCTGCAAAGAACTTTTACAATGAAGGTACCTGGACAAGAAAACCAAAGTATGACCTCATGGGCTCTTTGAGAAATGTGCACAACTGAAATGAGCAGGGTGAGGAGGATAAGGAGTCTCAGCTGGGCTCAGTCTAAGGAGGATGAGGGGCTCCAGCTGAGCTCAGTCTGAGGAGGATGAGGAGCCTCAGCTGGGCTCAGTCTGAGTAGGATATGGAGTTCTAGCTGAGCTGAGTCTGAGGAGAATGAGGGGCTCTAGCTGGGCTCAGTCTATGGTGGGTGAGGGGCCTCAGCTGGGCTCAGTCTGAGGCAGATGAGAGGACTCAGCTGAGCTCAGTCTGATGAGGATGAGGAGCCTCAGCTGAGCTCAGTCTAAGGAAGATGAAGGGCTCCACCTGAGCTCAGTCTGAGGAGGATGAGAGGCCCCAGCTGGGCTCAGTCTAAGGTGGATATAGAGTTCTAACTGAGCTGAGTCTAAGGTGGATGAGAGGCTCCAGCTGAGCTGAGCATAAGGTGGATGCGGAGCCTCCNGTCTAAGGTGGATGAGGAGCCTCAGCTGGGCTCAGTCTAAGAGGGATATGCAGCTCCAGCTGAGTTCAGTCTGAGGATGAGGGGCTCTGGCTGAGCTCAGTCTGAGAAGGATGAGGAGCTCTGGCTGAGCTCAATCTGAGGAGGATGAGGAGCTCTGGCTGAGCTCAGGTCCTGCTGCTGCACAGGAGCTCTCGAGGCAGCGGCTGTGGCAGCCCCGGGTTGCTCAGCAGAGCCCAGCTGGAGCCAGGCTGGCAGTGCGGGCTCAGAGTGACTCCCCGTGGCAGCTCCACCAGCTGGATCCAGGCCTCAGCCCCACAGCTCAGCACCAGCTTTTACCCCCTTTTTAATCCATCTCTTTGGGGCCTGGTTCCCATTTCTGGTGCCCAGGAATAGGCGCTGGAGTGTGGAACCTGGAGTTCTGAGCTCTGAAGAAGCCCCAGGAGATATTTTCCAGTGAAGAAGTGACAGAAAGAGGCAGAGGAAGCATTCCCAAGGCAAGGATCCCTGCTCCTCACAGAGCCTTCAAACTCCCCCAAACCCAGAGAAGCCACAGCTTTATTTTAGTAAGTTGCATCCCGTGGTCAGAGGCAGCCTCAGGATCATTAAGGATGGGTGCTGGAGCCCTGCAGTGGCTGTAGGAGGAGAAAACTCAGAATGCTGCCCTTCCCTTCTTCCAGATGTCCCTGTTTTCAAAGAACATCCCATCAGCTTCAGACCCTCTGTCGAGGCCTCACTGTAGTTAAAGGAGGAAGAAAAGCAGCTCTGTGAGAGCCTGCAGGCCTGATCTCTGGCACTTGGGCATGAGGATCAGCAGATTTTGGAATGTGACAGCCTCCAGACCCAGGATATGAGCACAAGTGCAGCCACCTGCAGGCTCACCCAGCTCTTCCCAAAATTCCTGCTCATCACTGCGAGCCCCTGCATCCCCATCATGGAGCACAGCCGTGTGCAAGAGGATTTCCCGAGCTGCATCCCTCTCCTACATGGGAGACAGCAAATCCTCAGTGGAAGGAGGATGAAGAGTGAATCAGCCCCAGCAGCCTGGACAAAGCCCCACGGAGCAGTTCCTGCCTCTCAAATTGAGAGCCCTCAGCTCTGGAATCGCAGCCACACGGTGAAACTGGGTCAGGGAAAGCGAGGACGGGAAAGATGCAGCAGCTCCAGGTATTGCTGGTGCTCCCGGCTGGCAGGGAAGCTGCCAGTGCCCAACAGTCACAGAGAGGAGGAAACAAAGGGAAAAGCAAGAAGACATTCCCTCCTTCCCTGGCAGACACGTGTGGATGAGCCCAGGCTCTGTCTGCCAGCCCAGCTCCCGCAGAGAGGAGACAGGGCAATTAGGAATTGGATAAATTCCATTGGAAAAGGGAAAAGTCAGGACTTGTGACACTAAACCAGTGGGGTGGCACTGGTGCAAGTCCCCACCAGCAGCCAGGACTGGGATCTCCCAGGGACAGACAGTGGCTGGAGAGGGAGGAGAGCTTTGCCAAGGGAATTCCGTGCATCCATGTGCCCACGCAGAGCAGAGAACTCCCTGTCCCCTTGGAAGGGGGAAAGCCCCAGATCTGGGACAGCCCCACATCTCAGCCCCCACAGCACCGCGGGGACGAGGGAGAGGAAAATCCCCAAGGAGCTGGACCTCAGCTATTCCTTGGGACAGAGCTGACCTTGCTGCCATTGCCAGCATTAATTACCGGGACGCACAGGCAGAACCACGCTCCAGACAGCATCTGCTTCCAAGGGCACGAGGAGCACACGGGCTGCAGGGAGGAGCTGGAGCTGGAGAGGCTGCCTGCTGTGACTCAATGTCAGGTGCTGCCAGGTACCGAGGACACGGAGCACTCGGACAGACACCACGGAGCCACCCGAGGAGCTGCCCAGCTCCTCCAGGCCCACACTCTGACTCCGTGATTTCCTCGGCACGTGCGCCGAGGTGACGCTTCCCGTTCTCCGGGCAGTAGAAGGAATTTTAATTCCACTTTCTATTTTAAAAAAGGGTCTTTTCCATTCAAACCTGGCTCGGCTGCGGATTCATTATCGTGGCAAGCGCTCCCCTCCCTGTCTGTCCCAGCAGCAAACGGATCCAGAGGGCCCGGGCCTGGCCCGTGACCCCTCAACCCCTCCAGCCCCTCTCCAAGCTGGGCCCGGCGTGGTTTGACATGAACCAAATCTGTCAATGGCTCAAGACAGACACGTGGGCAGCAGCGAGCAGGGAAAACGTAGCACGCTCCATTCAGCTCCAATCCCTGATAAATAATTCAGGAAGAGAAATGCCGCAATACAGAGCCCAGCAAGGTTTAAAAATAGACCATGCGCCGCTCCAGAGGAACGGAGGGAAGGAGAGGGGTGGCAGGAACGGGAGCACGAGGGGTGCCAGCAGCCTGGGAGGGCTCCACAGCCCGAGCCCAGCACAGGTGTCTACCTTCCCTCTGAACTGGGAATTTAAGCCAATTATTGTTAACACAGCAGCAGCGTTCCGGGCTGGATCCTGTCCTGGATCAGAGCCCTGCAAGGAGGCAGAGGCCCAAAAAACGAGCAGGAGGAAGGATGGAGGTGGGTACTGCCCCAAATCCCAGCTGCCAACAACTCAGGCGCTTCCATTCATCACCCGTAACACCACAACTGCCCCAACGCTTCTACCCCAAATTATATCTAAATATAGGTCATGTACAAATATATATAAATATCCAGTATAGCTATCAAAGCCATTCAAATATCAGCACACAAACAGCACTCCCAGTCAGGCAACAGGCGGAAAACTGTTGTCTCAGGATTCCATCAACCTTCCTGCATCCTAAAAAAAAAAAAACAAAACCCCAAAGCAACCCAACTTTGTGCCACCCTAAAATATCCAACTCTCTGAACGGTGTAGGTGTCACCTGTATTTTCGTGGTGGGAATTAGAACACAGAAAGGATGTGGGGAAGATCATTACCAGCTCCTTCTACCTGTACCAAACGCATCCCATTCCCTGTTAATTATTAATTAGCCTCGGTCAAAGGTACAGCCCCTTTATCCCAGTTTGCCACTGGGATGCTCTAAAGGAAGAAAAAATGGGCTTTCCAGGTTTTGCAGGAATACTTTGCCAGATGGCTGCGTTCTCCCCTCCTCTCTCAGCTTCAAAAATAACTCCAGAAAGACACGGATTTTTCCCTGCCTCCTCGTGAGCAACGATCCCGGCTCCCCAAGGACTTGTCAGATGGGAAACTGCCTCTAATAAGAAAATACAGAGTGAGGTTTTATAGGGAAAAAAAATAAATTATATCGTGTGTAGGTAATTCAAAATATAATAGCTCTGGACTTAGAGGCTTTCCATAAATCTTTCTGAAGTTTTCCCAACAAACACGAAAATAAACATAAGGAAGGCATGGCAGCAGCTGCTGTCAGGACACTCTGACAGGACACCAAAACTCCCAAAAAAAGCTGCTGGTCAGTGAGGAGATGGAGGAGAAGCTCCCAACGCTCCCACTAGTGGCAAGACAAGACTCCTGCAATCCAGCATCCACACAGAATCCATCCCCAGACTGTTCAGAAGCTGGGAATACCCATCAGGATGACAGCGGGTTGGAGAGAGATGAGCTTTAAGGTCCCTCCCAAGCCAAAACATCCCGGGATTCCAAATTTCTTTGGTCAAAGGGAATTGCTCTCACCAGCCCTATAAATCTGCTGGTCTACACTCCCAGTCACACCCCAGGGGGAGTTTAGGATTTTTCCTTGTTCTGGGAAGCTCTGTGCTGTGCCTTGAACAGCCTCAGTGTGAGGGGTTCATGTCCATCCAGGCAGGGCCAAGGAGAAAAACTGCTTCCATAAATCCCACATCCCTGTGTGAAGCCAACCTGGGGGAGAGCTGGGAAAAGAAAACCCCAAAATGTTGGGATACAGACATATTAAAACGGAGAGAGCAGGCTGAGGCTGGAGAAACCAAGCCAGTCACAGAGGCAGGACACAAACACCTCAGCACTCTCCACATTCTGCATCTTCCCTTTCCATGCTCCCCATTTTTTTCCCCATGCAGGGACAAATACCGACAGGACTGAAGCTCCTTTGAACACAGGGAAGCAGGCAGCACAATTTCCTCATGGAATTTCCTGCCTGAAGCCTCCTCGAGAGAGGTCAGCTTCCAGGATAACACCTTCCCAAACAAAGTGGCTTCTGTGTCTAAACTCGGCTCCGGAGAAATTAATTCCTCAAAGAAAAAAAAAAAAGATGTCAAAGCAAGAGCTAAAATTTTAAAACTTCATTAAAAAAACCTTAACGGAGCTGCTCTGACGAGTGGGCTGGGCCTGCCCACACTCAATCATCCCCGAAATTCTCCGGGAAGCAGCGGTGACTCAGCCTGCGGCACAGACAGCTCCAGGACTGGAATGGAAGTGCCCTTCCCAGGAACCCCTGGATAACAACCCCGGGGAATCCCGGCCACCAGGGAGGCCCAAGCCTGTGCCCACAGCCCTCACCTGCATGGCAACCCAGGCAGCACGGCTCCTTGCCCGTGGCACTCAAGGGAAAGTGCAAGGAAAGGTGCAGGAGGGCTGGAGGGGAGGGAAACTCGCTCAGGTCCTTGAGTTCAACAGGGCCAAGCGTTGGGTTCTGCATTTGGGTCACAACAACCCCACGGAATGCTCCAGGTTGGGGGAAGAGGGGTGGAAAGCTGGGATAGGCCTTGGGAGTGCTGGTGCCAGCGGCTGGACACGAGCCCAGGTGTGCCCAGGATGGCACCTGGGCTGTCCCCAGGGCAGGGATTGTCCCCTGTGCTGGCACTGCTGAGGCCCCTCCAGTGCTGGGTCAGCTCTGGCCACAGAGACATCGAGGGGCTGGAGCGTGGCCAGAGCTGGGCAGGGGCTGGAGCAGCAGGGGAAGGCTCTGGAGAAGCCCTGAGGGAGCTGGGAAAGGGCTCAGCCTGCAGAAAAGGAGGCTCAGAGGGGAATTTTCACCCCACAACTCTCTGAGGGAGAGCGGGGCCGGGTGGGGCCGGGCTCTGCTCCCGGGGAACCCCAGGATGAGAGAAATGGTCTCAGGTTCCTCCAGGAGAGGCTCAGAATGCACAGCAGGAGGGATTTGTTCACAGAAAGAGTGGACAAGCGTTGTCAGGCTGTCAAGCACCCTCAGATCTGCCACTTGTTCCACAGAATTGTGGAATCATTGATGTTGGAAAAGCCCTGCAAGGCCATTGAGTTCAAACCGTGACAGATTCCCACCAGAGCCCCGAGTGCCACGTCCACTCCTTCCTTGGACCCCTCCAGGGATGGGGACTCCCTGGGCAGCCCCTTCCAATACCTGACCAGCCTTTCCATGGAAAAATTCCACCTGATGTCCAACACAAACCTCCCCTGGCGCAACTCGAGGCTGTTCCCCCTTGTCCAGTCCCTGTTCCCTGGGAGCAGAGCCAGGCCCCACCTGGCTGCCCCCTCCTATCAACAAGTTGTGGAGAGGCAGAAGGTCCCTCCTGAGCCTCCTTTTCTGCAGGCTGAGCCCTTTCCCAGCTCCCTCAGGAGTTCTGGGACCTCCTCCTGCTCCTCAGCACCCTCCTCCCACTGCTCCAGCGTCCTTCTCCAGATACCGACCTCTCTAAATCTTTACCAAACACCAACAGGCACTTCCATCCAAAATCCATCCTTAAAAAAAAGGTTCAGACCGAGGTAGGAGTTGAATCCACCTGTCCCACACCTTTGCTTCCTCCCAACATCGCCCTCCCTGCCAGGGCTGCCACAAGCGCAGAGGCACCAACATCTCTCGCTGTTTATTCCCTTGGGCAAGGAATCTGCTGTGAGTTCTGGCCCTGCAGCCGTGCTGAGAGGCTCAGGCTCATCTCAACAGGCATTAAAGCATTTTAACGTGGGTTTCAACCTCTGCTGGAGCCTTTAGATCCAGCCACAATGGATATTTGGGAAGAATCTAAGGCAAGAAAAGCACCTTGGCACAAGAAGGCAGGGGAAGCACCAGCAGCCCCAAATATTGCCAAGAACAGTTGATTAAGCTTTTGTTTAGAAAAAAAAAAGAAAAAAAAAAAACCCTTTGAAAAGTCTTCAAGATGCCAAGCTGTGTTCCCTGTCTCTGCCTGCATCTCCTGCTCCAAATTTGGAACAACTCCCTGAGTGACCCCAACCTGCTGCACTGGAGTGACCGAGGTGGGAGAAGAGCTCCCAAAGCTGCTCTGAAAAGTTTGGACCCTCTGCCGTGCCCCTGGGGCAGCCACCTCCTCCTTGCAAACAATTAAAAACCAATCCATTTATCCAAATGAGCGCTGATCTGGCTCTGATTTAACATTAAACGAGAGCACGAGGTGAAGTGAGCTGCGGAGGTGCAGAGAGAGACAGAGAGAGTGGGGCTGGGGGCGGGGGTTTAGGCACCTCAGAGGGGTGGTTTAGGCACCTCAGAGGGGTGGCTTAGGCACCTCAGAGGGGTGGTTTAGGC
>VWZN01021657.1:68434-116337 GCA_013396955.1 Regulus satrapa | reverse complement strand
ACTTTACTTCAGCCTCTTATTTCTTTGAAACAATAGTGAAGTTCTGACTTCTGAATTCTACAAGGACTCCTGGACCATAACTGTGTAAACTGTTGTGCATGACTTCCCTAGTCACACAAAAGCAATTACATTAGGTAGTGTAATCGGTAGTGTAATAGCTGGTACCTATTTCCAAAAGCAAAAACTACTGACAGGAAGCAAATAAATGAGCTGCAAATGTCATATTGCACACATTATGTAGAGTGGCACCTGCTGTCAGGCGCCACAAGGTACCACCAGATAAATTAACTGCTGCATCTTTCAAGCCTTTTCAGAAAGCTCAGTTCTATATGAAGGGGCATGGCATCAAGTATTTTAGGACTTGCATCTTTTCCCAGCCAAGAACCTTGCGTATTCACAGTATAATGCAAATAGTTTTCAGATGTTTGCACAAAAAACTGTGAATCTGTGCAACTGCTCAGTGTCAACATTTTAATTATATGTCAGTTGATACTGTACCTTAAGTAGAATAATATTTGTACTGATCTGTAGAATACATGGGAAAAAATGGGTAAATAATAAATGCTGTTAGAATTCAAACTTTCTATGATCTGCATTCTTCAGTGTCCACAGGTGAGAACTGGCTTTCAATTTCTATTTTGCCCATGAAGCATAACAGCAGAGTGAAGGAAAGTGATTTAGACCACTCTAGGTAGCCTCTTGAGTCTGGAAGCCTTTTGAAGAGACTATAAAATACTATGTGTTAAGGACTGCTGACACAGGAAGAAGCTGGATATGTCCTCCCAGAATCACCCAGAAGATTCATTTTTCTGAAATGTTTAGGTGTTTGTTTGCTGTTCTAGCTTGAATATCAGCATCACTTACAGGACAGCCACTCTACAAAAGACCAATTGTTTAAGCTTATTTTTCATAGCAAACTTTTGGTCTGTGTGTTAAAAACAGCTGTACCCTGTGATTCATGTTAATTCATATTAACACAGTTAATATGTGCACAGTTATAGCACAGAAATGCTCACTTGTTTATGTGTTCTAGTCCTTAAAAATTCACTCAATGCTTCACACATGCACCTTGGGGTCAGGCATTGCAAGATGTGTTTTAGTAATCTAGGGAATAAATTACTACACTGCACCTTTGCTGATCTCTCCTTTTAGAAGGGAGTTGACCCTTAAAGTATTCTGTAGTTTTGGTACTAAACATGAAATAACAGCTAGGAATAGTAATAGCAGAAATCGTCCATGTGGTGAACTATACATTTAAGTCATTTTATTTTGTGTTTTCAGTGCATTATCATCAGTGGGGAAAGTGGTGCTGGAAAGACAGAAAGTGCCCATCTGATCGTCCAACATTTGACCTTCTTGGGAAAGGTATTTCCTAGCCAATGATGTAAAATTATGAAGAAATCCTCCCAACCCTACCCCAGTGTTCACTTTATTGAGTCTTTAATACTTAAAGCTGTTCACGTGAGCTGTCACACTTAATTTAGGGACATACTAATCATACATGTGAGAGTATTGAATTAAGATGCAAGAGTATGACTCACACCAAGCCAGTTAATAGTTTCTTTAAAGAGAAGATGCAGATTTTGAGTATTCAGTACCTGTAGTTACGTACAGTGTTTGTCACGTATAACATTGTTTATTTATACAATAAAGAATGACAACTATTACTGTGGCTCTAGTCTTAGAAGCTCTTACACATTTAAATGTTATGAATAATGCTATTAGCACAAAAAAATGGGAAAATCGACAATGTCAGCTTAACCCTAAGGAGACATTTTTGGTCTACTGTGGTTTTGGTACTCTTAACTAATTATAAAACAAGTCAAGGTGGAACAATTGCAGAGAAAGAAGGCTGTATTTTGCGAACTGTGGGAGATTTTCTTATCAGTTTATTGGACCTCTTGTTGTATAAATAGAAAGGTTAGCACAGTGCCTCATTTGATACAAGCGTGAGGAAAAGATTCTTTGCTTCTGGAGCAAGAGTTGGATTGGAGGTAAGCATCATATGCTTTTAATTATCCTTCTGATTTGTATCTCTTCTGTCGAGGCCAATAACCGTGCTTTGCGAGAGAAGATTCTTCAGGTGAATCCTCTGGTTGAAGCATTTGGAAATGCCTGCACTGCCATCAATGACAACTCAAGTCGCTTTGGAAAATATCTGGAAATGATGTTTACACCAACAGGAGCTGTAATGGGGGCAAAGATTTCTGAATATCTACTTGAAAAATCAAGGGTCATAAAACAGGCTGTGTAGGTGTATTAATTGTCTGTCCTGTGGCATTTATGTAGTGTTTGAATTGATTTAATTATCAAAAATTCTGGTTTAGATACTTTTCTGTCTTCTGCTTAAAAAAAAATCCTTTGTATAGCGCTATGACAAGAGTAGTACTATTTTTTGGAGTAGAAGCCAGAACCAATTAATTCTTCAGGAAAATGTTGTATTTACTGGGTTTTCTCTGTTTCTCAGCTGCTGATCCTACACTATTCAATAATGCTATTAAAACAAGTGGGAGATTTCTTACCTTGTTTCAGTGAGCTCATTATAAGAACTACTTTTACAGTCATTGTACAAGATGCCACAAGAATAAACACAGGTGCTTTAAAAATATTTTTTTTTTTCCAGGGGAGAAAAAAATTTCCATATATTTTATTACATTTATGCTGGCCTTTATCATCAGAAGAAACTTTCTGAATATAGACTTCCTGATACAAAGCCTCCTAGGTAACTATCACTTACTTGTTTTAACTGCTCATTGTAATTAACTATTGATCAGCACTTGTTTTCAGTATGATGCCTTAAAATCTCTCTTAATCCTTCTCCATTCCTTAAGGATCTTTTTTAATCCTTCTAAGGTGAGAATAAGATGGACACTAAGGCATTAAATTATTTGTATGTGTTGGAGAAGTTGAATTATTAAAACAGGAGGAGGAGGAACCAAGCTCATTATGTAGATATTTTGTCATGCTTTCAAATGCAGGCAACCCTTCTTATGATTTCTTACCGTAATGCTTCAGGTTCGGGAAAAAAAGAGGATATGCTTTGGAGGTTTTTAATTGGTGTTTGTTCTTTGGGTGCATCTGTACTGGGTGAGGGGATGTGTATGCAGTTGGTAACATTCTTAGGTTTCAACAAAGAATAGTCAGATATTAATGCAACAGAAATAAAAGCTTCTTTATGAATTAGCATCAAATTATATAACTGAAATTTATTGAGATAAATGTTCTTTCCAGTTACTGAGGTACTTGCATTTAAGTCATTTGAGCTTGTGTTGACTTATGTAGTACTGTGATGCTTTCTTTCTTCCACTCTGTTTAGATATATTGATAATGAGACTGGAAAAGTAATGCATGATATTGTTACTAAAGATTCCTATGGAAGACAATTTGAAGCAATTCAGCATTGTTTTAGAATTATAGGATTTACTGATGAGGTAAGAGATTCAGTTGCTTAAACATTATTGACCTTATTTAGGAAAACCACCTCCAGTGCTGCCCTTTGATTTTGTGAATGTACAGAATTTTGTTAGCCACAAAATCTGTTATGACAGAAGTAAACTGTGAAGGCATAACCTCCCACTCAGAAGGCAAGACCAGCCTGAGGTCCCAGTGAGTGCTCAGGCAATTTTGTTGCACTATTTCTTGTGTGCATAGGAGGTTACTTGAACTTGTACAGCTTGGTCTCAGAGAAAGCTACGAGCTTTAATATCCATTCCAGTGCCCATGTTTTGCTTTCATAGCCTAAATATGATGTGTGTATCTAACTGAATTCCTTCAAAGTGCTTCTTGTCATCTTTTACAGGAAGTGTACTCAGTGTATAGAATACTGACTGGAATCTTAAATACTGGAAATATTGAATTTGCTGCTATTTCTTCACAACACCAAACAGATAAAAGTGAGGTTCCTAACCCAGAAGCCTTAGATAATGGTATATATTTTTTTAACATTGTTAGTTCCGTATATGTAATTTGACTCTATTTGTGATAGTCTCTAGCTCATGGTGGGAGTTGCTCAATGCTGACGATTTCCACTGCATAATCACAGCTGTGTGTCTTTTTCCACTGTCTTTTAGCTGCTGCCCTACTAAGCATTGGGTCAGAAGAACTTCAAGAGGCCCTGACCTCCCACTGCGTTGTAACTCGGGGGGAGACTATTATCCGAACGAACACGGTGGACAAAGCGGCGGACGTGCGGGATGCCATGTCCAAAGCGCTGTACGGCCGGCTCTTCAGCTGGATCGTCAATCGTATTAATACGCTGCTGCAGCCAGATAAAAATATATGGCAAGTCACACATCGCTGAATCATGTGTACTTACTGTGCATGTGTCTGATGGGTTCATCTATTTGTATATTTTTGATTTCGCAGAAAGAGTGCTGTGTTTATTTTGGCTAAGGCTTCAAAACGGTTTTCATGCTGTGATACTGAATCCTGTTTCCAGGACATTAAGCCCATCATTTTCAAAGAGCTGAATAGAATTTCGCTGCTGAAGTCAATGGAAATTGAGTGGTTGAAGTGCTGTACAATTTTTTTTAAAAGATGCTACCTGTGTTGTGAATATGAAAATCAGGCAAAAGGCTGATAAATAATTGAAGTACACTGAAAAACTTCAGTATGTATTCACAGTTCTTACAGTCCTCCTGCTTTTGTAAGCAAATAATAAATGCAGATTTCATATTATTATTATGCTACTAATGAGATGTGATTATTTATTTGTTTTTATAATTACAGAAACATTATAATATGCATCCTTATGATTTCATTGCCAGGCGTTGATCTGGCTGGTTTGATCTTTTGAAGAAGCTGTAGAGATTTTAGAAACAAGGGAGCCTCTCCGGTGATGTGAAAATGCCTCTGATCTGAGATCTCTACTTGCTACTTCACTATGTCATATAGACATATTCTTGTCCATATCATGCAGTTCTGGTAGTTACTGAGTGTTCTTGAGTTAGCACATGGACTTTTGACAATCCAGCTTGTAGCAGCAGCAGATTTGACAGTTACCCTTCTGAATGAATGTAGCAAAAACATACTATTAAACCTTGTCACCTTTTCTCTGCCTGGAGGAGCTGACAGTAGATTTTTTTGGGATTTGCCTACTGAAACCCCTCGTTTCAATATAGCTGCTGTCTATTACTTTGTACGTATCGTTTGCCTGCCTTCTTCATGGAAATTTGCAAAAGGAAGTGGCAAACAAAAGTCTTAGCAATGCTGAACAAATGCACAAGTTGTCTTAGGTTCACACATACTTTTCCTCCTTCATTTTTGCAGCAGATTGAATCAGTTATGCAATCTTAGCTACCAAGTTTATTTTTTTTAACTTCGTGTTGCCCATAATGAATTTTTTTGTATTTTCTTTTCACATGCAGCAATGCTGAAAGTGGGATGAATGTTGGGATACTGGACATATTTGGATTTGAGAACTTTGCAAGAAATTCTTTCGAACAGCTGTGCATAAATATTGCTAATGAGCAGATCCAGTTTTATTTCAATCAACATATCTTTGCACTGGAGCAGGTAAATTCAACTCTGTTGAGGTCTAGCTGAATCCAGCATCCTGTGCCATAATCACATTCAGGAGTGCTTCATAAAATGAGTATGTGATTTAAATGTGATATAATGGCATCTTTGCCAAACTTCTTTGTTAAGTTTTGAAAATACTGCTGTTGAGGCCTATAGAGCATTGCTGTTCATCATAAATGCCCTAATGATGATGTTGCTTTTACTGTTTCAGTACTAAAATTGTGCTGGTGACTTTTGTAGATGGAATATCAGAGTGAGGGAATTGATGCCACTACAGTGGAGTATGAGGACAACCGTCCACTTCTAGATATGTTCCTTCAGAAACCCATGGGTCTCCTGTCTCTGCTGGATGAAGAGAGTCGATTTCCTCAGGCAACAGACCTAACTTTAGTTGGTATGTGCAAGTAAAACTCTGGGAATCGTCTGGGAAATGACAATTCCATTATAAGTGCAGCGTCGTCTTTATTCAAGTTTTCCTCCCCTAGCTGTCCTGAGGCTTGTCATTTCATTTGACATTCTAAGTATATTTTTCATTGTGTTTCATCATTTTTCTTCACTTACATGTTTTCTATCCTTTTCAAATTGGAAAAGCAATCTGAAGTACCAGGTGGCAAGGGTTTATTGTTTTTCCAATGTTACAAGGAAATACCCTGTGCCTTGTCCATGTATGTGGAGTGCATCAGGCAGTATTTATCCCCATTTACTGAAGGGAGGCTGAGACATAGTAGAATCCTGTATCTAGGACCACCCTGTGAGTAGCATTAGTGTTGAAAGTAAAATTTAGACCTCCCAGGCTCCTAGGCCCATGTTTATCCAATTAGAAAATACTGCTTCACTCCAGATTATCTCATCATAAATAGGAAGCGTGTGTTATTTCTGGTGTGCCATCTGGCTGAGTATTTTCTTGTCTTCATGCATATTTTACATACATTTTAACAAATTTTGGTGCCAACCTTAAAATATGCTGTGCATTGCATGTTTAAAGCTGTTGTCTTGCGTTTATTTGCTAGAGACGCATTTTCCCCCATGATATGAAACAGAGTTCCATTTCCTTCAATGGAATGTGCCTCAGAGACCCAGACTATTAGAGAGAAATAACAGTTTCCAGTTAAATTGCACAATACGTCTACAAGATTTTTCGCTACTGCTAGGCTGAGCTGAAACTGGATTTCAGGTCACAGCTAGAATGAGTACTCTGGCTTCATTCCGCTCCTTGTCTGGGTTTGAAACACAGGTGTCTGTCAAGGAAGACAGGAGCCTCCTTTGGAATGGAAAACATGACCNCACGCTCCAGGAGGCACCTCCAGCGCTGCTCCTTTGTGTGCTAAAGTTGTCTGCTGCCCTGTGGCTTGTATGAATCAGTTAGTGCTGAATATTGAACTTCTCCTTCCAGAGGTTCTTTCCCCGGCCCAGTGCTAATTGGCTCTTACTGCTGGTCTGTAGACAGCACAGCAGGCAGCAGAGCGGGATATTTTGCCCTGTCCAGGTGTGCCAGACAATCATTAATTCAACCACTCTGTCCCAGCCCCCGGAAATTCCAAACTTAGTTATTTTTGCTTTAAATACAACCTCAATTGAGTAGTAATAGAAAGAAAAACCTAACGAAAATGTTAATGGATTCTAGTAATAGAAAAAAAACATTTTGATAATATTTTCTGATGTACACAGCATGAGAGAGAATGTTATCAATTGATTCTGGTCTCAGATCTCTAGTTGCTTGTTCAGGTAAATTATTTTAGTAGCAAGTTTCACGATATAGACACTAATTCTTATTAACATAGGTTTCTTTGGCTCCTGCTTCTTTCCAGGGATGTTTCCTTGGCTCAGCAGGCAGGAATTGCTTCCTGGACCCTCAGTGTTGGACAGACAGCACTAATTTCATTAGAAAATATTAAGGAGCCTATGAAATATCACCAGGCATAAGAGACATTTTTCTTAGAAACTGGTCTTCCTTTTTCTGTTGGCTCTTTGGGGGGGAAATCACAGGAAATATATGTCTCCTTAGAAAAGGTTTTATAGAGAACTTTCTTTTTTTTCTGTACAAGTCCAAAGGTACATGAGGGACAGTTCCAGACTAAGCACACTAACATATTCTTAAAACATGATGCAGAAAACTAAATTAATGCAGAAAGGAAGACAGAAAATACAAATATTAGACATTTAAGTGACCGTGATATATGCACAGTTTTGAATGTACGTATATATGAGAAATAAACTTACCCTAAACCCTGCATATGTGTAAATGAATTCATTGCAAAATATGAGAAATGATCACATCTTTTCCTTGGGTCTTCCTACTTAATATTTTTTCCATGCACAAAGGCATCCACAAACAGTGATGTTTGAAAGACAATCTTACTGGGCTAGTTTAAAATGAGTTGTTCCGTTCAGATGTGGCACCTTGGTATTTCTGGGCAATCTGATAATATGTGTTTATAGAAATTCTGACTTCTTGAGCAGCAGTTCAGCAAAACAGTTAGGATGAAGATTGTAGTTAATCACTCTGTCACTTAAATCAACGTCTTTTCTCAATGTCTAGATAAATTTGAAGATAACTTAAGATGTAAATACTTTTGGAGACCGAAAGGAGTGGAACTGTCATTTGGTATTCAGCACTATGCTGGAAAGGTAAAGTCATGTGATTTTTATCTAATTCAGATAATAGTGGTATGGTTATTACTTGTTTTTATCCAGAGTTTCTGCATTATGGGTTTTTTTCCCCTCATTTTAATAGAAAAAAGATGATAATGTTTATGCAAACACAAACTCTACAGTGAAATTTTTATGTGTAGCAGTCCATTTTGGAGCCCATCCTTAAGGTTCTTACACAGACTGTGTAGACAGTGAGCATCTTTCTTGTGCAAGGAACGTGGCCTCAGAAACGCCAGTGCTAAAGGAGCGACTCTGTGGAGCCAGGGCAGGCTGTGTGCCTGCTAACAGCATGTGAATGCCACAGCATTTCTGTGTGGGAGTGTAAATGCATGAAAAGCAGTGTAAACCAGTGTCTGTAACAGAACTCAAAATCTGAAGAGATTGGGACTTTCTAGTAGAGATATTTCCTTGTACTTAGTGACACCTAATTTCTTTTGGTCTCAAAGGTTCACATTCACATATGATTTTATATGGGGAGTAACAGGCCAGTTTTCACCATAAAATGAGCTTTGTTTGCTGTTTCATGCCCAAATATTTGTCCACAGACTAAATTGAAGTAGGCATGTTTTGTTTAGTTATCAATTAAATATCATCTCTGGATCATTTCAAAACTCCAAAATTTTAAGTTATGTTCTAGTAACTTAGGTCAGGTTTTCTATCTTGTTAAGAATAACTATTAAAATTCACAAGTTTTAGTTAGTTCTTTGTACCCACATGGCCAAATAGTAAAAACAATACTAGCCAGTTTTCTATGGCCAGAGAAATTTCTGGGTAAACTAATGGACTCCAGGGAAATTGGGCTAGAGAGAAATATTGCTAGTGATAATAAAACAGCTCTAGAAAATTCGTGCAATTAAACAAAATGGGAAAATTAGCTGATTCTTATATTAATATAAATATCCAGGAATTAATTTCTTATAAAAATTCTTAAAATTGTTGAAATCGATGAACGATTTGTTTTCCTGATATGATTTCCAGTGCCATGAGAAGCTGTTTTAATGTACCTACATTGTGTCCAACTTACTACTGTTCCTTCCAGCAGGTCTACTTTATAGATCACAGGTTTGATGCAGCCAGCCAATAGAAAGTGCCCACCTGAGAACCATTTCTTACATCACACGTAATGATCAGCTCCAGCTTTAATGAAGTATCTCTGTCGTGTTGCTTCATGTGTAGAATCATTTAGCGTGGCCGAGCACAGGATTGAAGCCATTCATCCCCACCTGATAGGCAGTGACAGAGTGAACAGAGCTACCCTGTAGAGCCAGTTTACGTTCT
This sequence comes from Regulus satrapa, assembly GCA_013396955.1. Lineage (NCBI taxonomy): Eukaryota > Metazoa > Chordata > Aves > Passeriformes > Regulidae > Regulus > Regulus satrapa. Next base: position 106,887 of record VWZN01021657.1, on the reverse strand, counting down.
GAACACTCCGCTATAGTTCACTTTAAAGTCGTTTGCAGATAATTCATGTGCTTGTCAGACCAAGCTAGCTGGTCTCCTTGGCCGTCCTGACTGGTCACGTTTGGAAGAACATAGCAGGTTTTGGGTAACCCTTCCTGCCAAGTGTTCTGATTCTGTTTCCCCACGCTAGGTGTTATATGATGCCTCTGCATTCCTGGAGAAGAACAGAGACACTCTTCCTGCTGACGTAGTGGTTGTGTTGAGAACTTCAGAGAACAAACTTCTTCAGCAGCTGTTCTCTAGCCCATTAACCAAAACAGGTATGTTCTGCACAGCTTTGCTAACATCGTAACTTCTTCAGCTACCCGTTCCTCTTAAACTCTTACTTGATTCTGGACGATTTATTTTCAGTCATTATCGTATCCACTTTCCTGAGTGTTTGTTAGACTTTGTTCTCTGATTTCAAGATTTCATTTCCTTTCATGAATCTTGTGCAGCAAGATTCTTCCCTGACTCCAGAGAAAGGGAGATTATCAGATGTGTAGAGCAAGAACTTATACTCAGAGTAGGATGTAAATGTGGGAGTTTCAGGTTCTTGCTGAGATCAGTACTCAGCTGATAGATTCTTGTGTACCATGTCTTATAGTTCATAAATCATGTGATGTTGATCAAGGTGGTTTGGAGGTAATATCCATCTATTTAGAGGCACTGATGTAATACATAGTTTCTTACAAATCATAAAAGCCATATACTAATAGGCTAGAAGTAATTCCGCTGATTTAAAGTTTGTTGACTTTGACTTACATGAAAGTACCAGATCTGTAGCTAAATAAAACAGCAAGATGAAGTTTGATTACTCCATGGATGGATGCCAGAATGCCAGTACCATATGCAAATGATAGTTCTGCAGTATCTGTGCAAACAAGCCTCTTAAAGCATCTTTTTCATAATGGGTGAGAAAAATATGTAATACTAAATCTAAATACAATTGATTGTACTAGATTGCAAAATTATTGTGAGCTGACATATGCAGACAAGGTTGTATGTTTAGGTAAAAATACTTGGTAAATGCATTAGTGCTGTGTAGGCTTATTGTACATAGGCTATAGATGCATTTCTGTGCCTCTGCAGCAGCTTTCTGCCTTGAATTTCTGGACTCTCAGTAACCCAGTCATAGCATCTGGTGATGCATTTAACCTCTTTTGACATTTCTGTGTAGAAAAAGAACATCTGGAGACAAAATTATATTGGTGCTTTTTTTGCACATGTAAAATTGATATCATAATATCTGTTTATATAGTACAGAGGATAGGTTCCTTTTACAGGGTAATTTTTTTCTGTAATTGAAAGGCTTTCAACTACTCTCGTTCAACTTACACTTTTAGAGGTCCCTGAGATGTGAGGATCCAGTGAGGAATGTGCTTCTCCTTTCAGCTATGATGAGTTTAGATGGAAGGATGGAGGATTGGTTAGTGCCCAAGTGGGGAACAAAGGATCTTTCTGTCTACTACTACTCTACATTTGAGTCTGTGTTAAATTGATAAAAGATATTCTGATCAAGCAAAGCAAGAAAGAAAACTCACACATGGTCAAATATGTCTCCACACCCCTCTTTACAAGCTGTCTTATGCCTTGGAGTTATTGTCAGAACAAAACCCATTAGGTGCTTTGTCCCAGTTATCAGTCCAAATTATTGTAAATATACTTCTTATTTTATTGCTATTTTAAAATCAGAATCCTGATGCCTTCATGCAAAATCATCTTTTTCTGGTCTTACAGAGTTATTTTCAGTAACAGCAGCACTCAACTTGAGTATTTTGCCTAAGATGCATAGAAGATTCAGTGAGAGATACTTCTCATTGCAGTTAATGTACAGTTACCATGCTGGTGTATTTAAACAACTTTTTTAGGTTCTTCCATTCCTTCCTTTTTCCCTATTTACATTAATTGAATGCTTTCTCCCTCCATTTACTTTTCTGTGAAGAGCACACAGCAAGTTGTATTTGTCAAGTTGGTACAGGACATCCTGATAAAAAAATTACGGTGCATTTTCATCTGTGCCTGATGTTATAGGAATAGCTTAAAGATTTGATGTAATTTTTATTTTTTAAAAGCCTTTGTGATTTAGCTCTTTTTTTTCCCAGCTGTCTGATATAATTGACATTCACATCCTGTCTTGGGGCCTCGGTGTTCTAAAATCAGATTGTTGCCAGGTTTAGTTTTGGCAGCTTGCAAGATAAATGAAAGGTTTGGCTGAGAACAGAAGGCATTGCTGGCAATGCTGCTTCGTCTGCTCAGTGAAGAAAGATAATGCTATTCTCTTAACTTTCTACAAAGATGCTTTTGTAAACAAAAGATGAGTGAGTGTGTACATGTCCCATTATACTCTGTCCCTGTCTCTTAGCCCTCTTCCCTCCACTCAACACGTGCTTCATTCCTAAAGCTAACCAGAAAAAGAACAGATTTAGATTCACAATCTTGGTACGGTTTTCTCCAGCTTTTGGTCAGTTACTGACTAATGCAAAAGTTAGTAAGTCACATGAGAGCCAGGTTACATCTTTCCAGGTAACCCTGACTTGAAATGGGCCTTCTGCCGGTATGTGTGGTGCTTTGTTTGAAGATGAGTGGCAGCACATTCCCACATCTGCTTGCAGCTCTCTCTGGAATGTGCAGTGTCGGTGGGTTTTGCTGAGCAGCGATCTCCCGTGCGTGCCGCAGCCACTGGGTGGTGCTGTCCCAGAGGCGAGAGGGAATGCGAGACTGGAATCGAGGGGCTGACAGGGACCGCGAATGTAGTTCTTTAAATACCAAAAAGAACAAAAAGATGCCTTTCCCACCCTGAGATGATCCTCTGTTTGAAGTATATTTATATAACTGTCATATATTCTGCTGTCAAGAACTGAGCAGCATCGAGAAAATAAATACTAAAAAGCTAAATTCTTTTACTAATTTAAAATCATGTTAATCCCTGTAATTTATCAAGTACACTTATCCCCTCTTAACAAATGCTTCTATTTCACAGTAGTGGTCTATGCAGTTTAAAGGGCCAGAAATTAACATCAGGACATTAAACATACATTTGTAATAGTAATTTATTGTTAATAGAGCATGCAGCTACTCATATGAGACATTGGAACTTAAACATTCTGGAACTAATTTGGTAGTGTAAACAGCTTGTTTTGTCATTTTTCAGTGGAAACTTAGTCATGTTTGGCGTGTTTTGAAATCTGCACTTTCTAGGGACCTTTAACTTCAAAATGGAATGAATGTATTCTGATTTAACCTAACAGTTCTCCCAGTTGCTTCCATATCTGCCACTTTTTATTCTATAAACACAGCTCCTTGTGCTGCCACTGCTGTAGTTGAATATGCATGTTCCCATTTAGATAGAGTGTATTCCTGATTGTCTCTGGTTTTAGTTTATCACTGTTGCTGCTAAAGCATCAGAGAAAAAAGGAATCACTAGAAAATAGAGTCCCCTTGTAAGAATAGAGGATTTTGGTTGGAAAAATTAAGGTCACCCTTGGTACATTCACCATTGAGTGGTCAGACCACTTTACTCACTGTCCTGATGTTCAGTAATTTTTGCAGTTACCTTTAACGGGTGATGCTGTTGGATTGCTTGGGCAAAGCACCCCTGAGGGGTTTTGAGATTGCAAGGTTTTTATCTTCTTTGAAAAGCTGCATCACAACACCATCTACTCTTGAAACACAATCTCTGCAGACTTTTGCCCTTGCCATGAGTCACAGGCTTTTAGAACTTCTATCAGGGTTGCTGTGCTCTGCCTTAGGTCCTTATTTGAGATAGGGGAGAAAGTTGTCTTCTGCAGGGAGGGAAAGGGAAATTCTCCCTCCTTCCCACCAGAAGAGTGGAGATGATGTGAAACATCCTTGTCCTTGCTCTGAGGATCATCAGGGCTACAGAGAAGGAATAAAAAGCTGAGTACAACTACAGCAACATGATATCTAATAATGTTAGTAGCACTGGGTATTGCTCACGGAATGGGGTATCAATATATCATTTCTAATAAGCACTCCTTGTTTGTGGTGCCTATATATTTAAGCATAATCTGTCAAGGAGAATTGGGATGAGAGTTTTCACAACTGGGATGAAGGGTTTGGTTAGTCATCTTTTAACAAGGTAATTTTTTTGTGCAACGTTGAATTTTTTTCCAGACACAAGTTATTTATAATTCACCTATCTAAAGGTCATTTCCCCTCCTCCATATTGATTTTTAGTCTGTTTTCTTTTTGCTTTTGAGTCTCTAACCTTGCTTGCAAACCTCAGATGAAAAGCAATTATAAATAGTGTGTGTTTGTTTACCAAACCAAGCCAAAACAAACAACTAAGGACCATGTGCTAAGAGAGAATGTGAAAATAGATGGCCAGCTTTACACACACTAAAGAACAGAAGAACTATGGCCTTTTGCAAAATCACTTCAGAGAACTGATTTTCACCACTTCTTGGCGACAAGAGTGCACCTCCAATATTAACTTGCATGTAACTGTGGGATTCCTCATGACGAGTCAGAAAGGGAAGGAAACAAATTTCCTTGCATTTCAGTCCCAGGAGCAGCTACTACTGGGCATACATGGAGTGCAGTCTTGGTGAGTGGAAATCGTAGGTGCTTTGCCAGTGTTTTCAGCAGAACCATGGTTTGAGCTGTCCCGTTTGTTACTGTGCACTGCTGCTGAGGACAGGCCCTTCCTCTAGCAGCAATACGGAGTGGTAGGTCTCTTGGTTTGGTGCGTGTCATTCACTGAAATATAGCATGTTTACATTTGGATTTAATGTGGTTTTCTCCTCTTAATTCCATACGTCACAATAGAACACTTGAATTTTAGTAATTTATTCCACAATAAAATCCTTTTATAATGGTACTTTTGTGTTAGTATTCTCACCTTGAAGAGATCAGGCACTCTTAAGTCAAATGAATTGGGAACAAAGTCATTGTCATTGCAGTATCTCTACTTAACAATGAATCAGAATTTATTTTTTATAAGAAATTCAGTGAAGTTAATGGAAGCTGTGTATTTCACTCAGGACATGGAAGCTTTCATACTGCTAACTGGTCTGTATGTTAAAAACACTAAAATAGTTTTTGCTCTGCTGCCGCTGACTTGTATGAAAAGAGAGGCTTTAAAGCACAGCTGTGCAGCATAACAGTCATGAACTTTACTGGGTTGCAGATGTGGGACATCAGTAAACTCAATTAATTGTAGCTTAACCGAGTTTGGGAGGTAGAGTGATGGATTGCTTTTTTGAGTTGCAGGCTTGAGCATTTTACAGTTCGGTGTTTATTTTTCTTCATGTCCTAAAGTTTTGCATCATAGGGCAAATGCAGTACAGATACTAATAATATTTGTAGCAGTAGGATCCAAAATGCTCTAAAACAGCCCTAAAAATGGAACTCATCTAGAAACAGAGCCATCTATCAGATCAAACTTAAGTTCTCAGTCCTGCTAAAGCTTTATATAAAGCATAACAATTATTTACTGTTGAGAATAACTCCTTATAAATAGTGCCAGTGAATCTCTGGAATTGTACATGGCAGTAAGCACAACAGCTGAGAATTGTCAAGTTAGATTTACCACAATTATGTTTGGTAAAGGGTGTTGTCCAAACAGAATTCTGCTGTTTTTTAATCTGAGACTTCACAGATTACATTGTACTGAAAATGAGCAAGGAGGCATAGATTTTTTTTTTTTCTCCAAGTGCTTGCAAATTGAACTCTAATAAAAGTAGAAGTGGATAAGTTTAAGAATAGATCCTAATTAATTAACTGATTTGATTTATAATAAACCAGTCTCTCTAGAACAAATCTTGAGAATCATTTCTTGTTACCTTTTTCTCAGAAGAGAGGAAATACCTTTCCCAATTTTCATGTTTCTGGCCTAACTTCTCAGTCCTATAATGAACATGATTTCCCAGTAGTGAATAGCAATTAATCTTAACACTGCATTGTATACTAATTTAATTCAAAATCTATTGATATTGAAGGAACAAAAGATACATCACATAAAAGATGTTACTGATTTTAATATTAAGTAGTAGACTGTGGGATTTCACTGTGCACCATATACAGAATTTAAATAGAGAAATACTCAGAGAGCATTATATCATTGTTTTAATGAGTAGTTTACTCGACAGTTTCAATAGGCACTGTGTGCTGTAAGGTCACACTGTGTCAAAGATGCCCAGTATGTCATTGGAAGCATTCAGTAGCTCTGAAGATCAACTCCTAGAAGAGGATTCTTTTAAAATTTGCTAGTGAGTTTTGGGAGCAGATAACTTTGTTGCATATTCAGATAATCTTGCTCATATGAATATCCATAATGTGGTTTGGGGTTCTTAACAAAGAATGTACTTATATTTCCCATTCCTTCAAAATAATTGCATTAAGGGATTAATATATCTAAAGGATGAATGTAGTGGGTGGAAAATAAATCTCTGAGTCTGTGCTAGATGTTGTATATTAATTTCAGAGTATTTTGTGCGGTCTTACTATGATTTTATACTTTTATCATTCTTCTTTATTCCTTCAACTTACAACAAGCTGTAAAGGCCAGTACTTTACTGAACCAGCATTATCTATTATTATTTGACTTTTTCTTCCTTATTCCAACCTGGCTTGTCTTGATGCAGGAGTGGTTAATTGAGCTGCCTGGATAGCAGGTCACAGTGTGTGACAAAGAAAATGTGTTTGTGGGTATTTGTATGAGTGGGTATTTATTTCATTAAGCGAAGAGATACAAATATAATTAATGTTTTGCTTTACCACAAAATTAACTGATTTTGTGCCAACTGTGATAATATACAGAAGTGCTGACATCCAGGGGAGTAATGGTTCAGTTGAGAAGCCTTTGACACTTGATTAAATTAGTTGTCGACATAATAATGCCTAGATTTCAAAAATAGGAAGGTATGGGACTTTATAAAGTTCTGTAACATTGTTTTATCTTAAATTAATACTTTTAAAAGACAGTTCATGCTTTGAAGTTTCAAAACCTGGTTTTGACACCATTTTTTATCCTCTCTAGCCTTAGGGTCTTGATGACTGGGGAGAGTGATAGGCATAGAGAGGTCAGAGAAAATGTTCCATAATTTTTTTCCACGTGCTTTCAGTTGCATCTTTATACCTTGTTTGTTGTCACTGAATTCATTAGGAATCTTCACTGGCTTTAGTAGGATTTTGACCAAACTGTGCATGTATGGAGCAGCTTCAGCAGCATGTCCTGAGTGATGGAATATATACCATAAATTTTTTAAACATTGTATGGAGAATGAACATACTCTGGAAATACAAGCAAAGGGCTAGAAATCACAGTTCTTCAATTCTTCTGGCTTTCCCATTTATTTAGAAATAAATGAAACTTAACAGTGTTGAGAGTTGCGAAACTTTGGCCTCAAGTTAAACTGAGCACTCTAAAGCTTAATAGATAGAATAGGTAGAGATAACTACCATGTTCTTTACAATCATACTTTTAGTTTTCTAGATAAAGCAAATACAATCTGGGGGAAAAAAAATTCTTACATAACATGCAAGAGAAAATATATCAACTACATAAAACAGTGAGGGAGACTAGACCTGAGTCACAACGTAGGGTAACTGTATTTCCAGCCTGTGTATGGTTCTAGTACTATTCTTCCACATACCTCTGGAAGAAGAAATAAACTTGTCCAGCCTGAGTGGATATAAGTAGAACAAGGTTATTTTGACCAGTGGTCAAAAATCAGTGAAGAATTCCTCAACACTGAAGTTTCACAGAAAATTCATCGCTTTAGTTTTCTTCTAATCTCAGTTACAGATGTAGAGTAGTGGGGCAATCTGCTGGGGCAGCAGAAAAGCTCGTACTGATGGTCAGGTACTGTCCTGACAGCAGCAGCGTTCTGTCCTGTCTGCTGTTCTCCAGAGAATTCAAGGTTTGTTGTACTGAGCTGATTACCTACAACAGTATCAATCTGTACACTGCAAGAGATATGTAAGGAAATTGCTAAGCACCACATCAGAAAGAAATGGCCCATGTCTTCTGACAACATATAAATCATAAGAAGCCAAGCCAATTTGTTCTGTAATGCAGCAGCTGGGTCAGGATCAGGCTGTGACCAGCCTCTCTTCAGCCAGCTGCTTGGTCAGCTCTCCAGCTAGTCAGGCTACAGACCTGACTAAAGAAAATGGTGAACATCAAGCAGTTACTGCAGAAAATTGCAGTATTGTTTATAGAAGAACTTTGCTTTTTCCAAACTTTTCAAGTGTGTTTTATTTTTGTCTAGATACAGCTTCAGATAGTTAGCACTCACTGTACTTAGTGTGCCACTCCTATCATTAGTCCTGTGTTTGGACAGAGATGCCCAACCTGTGCCCTCTTGGCTGTGGCCAGATAGCAGTCTGCTCCCTGCTCCGTGTGACCGTCCCTGGCCTGGGCCCGGGAACCTCCTCATCAGGTCAGGCTATACCATACGTGTTTCACCTACAGTCTGTAAGTTCAGGACTAGGAGAATCACATAAGGGTTGTTTGTGTGTCCTGTCACCACATACTGTGCCCGTGACACTTCGGGAAAGGTCCATGTTTCAGTGAACATACTCCCAGTCGAGTAGATGGATACACAAGGACTAGAATTTAGCTTGAAAAATTTGAAAATTTTGCATATTGCTTAAAGCAGCAGTTAGTACTCAAGGTTTTGTTAGAAAAGTACCTTAGGCACTACCATTAACTAGTTTATTACTGCTATAATTTGTTCTTCTTCAGGAGGTAAGGATAAAAGTTAAGATCTTTCTTACTGACATCATACATTCACAGATCTATAGTATGTATAGATACTATGTATGCAGATATGTACAGAGTACAATAGGTAGTTTGACCTTCATTTCATCTCAGCTGCTGTCAGTGTCTCCGCCCCTTCCATTCCACAAGAAGCCTACTAACCTACTGTGTTAAAACCTTACTTAAACATGGCAGTGATGATGCTTACAGGCAAACTTTGGTTTCTTGCTGTAGACACGGTGCTGAGTGTTTGCACTGCGTGCCTTCCTAACGTGGGAAGTGTCCACTGAAGGGTCTGCAGTGTGTGCAAGAGAAAGCGTGACAGCACTGAACTTCTGCTCAGGTTCTCCAATCCCAGTCTAGCAGTGTAAAGCTTTTAAGTGTCTGTAAATATGATTGGTGTCTACTTCATGCTGAGAAGACTAAAGAAATCCTTCATCTGATTGAGAGTCAGTATCATAATTCCTCAATTCACTATGGCATGGATTTTTAATTTCAAATAACCTGGGCCAAAAACATGCTTCTTTTTGTTCCTGAAGCAAATATTCATAATTAGATTATTCCCAAGTGGGTTCCACTATTAGTAAGCTTTTATGCTGACTAGATTCTCTTTGGTAATATGTACCTGATTTTGGAAATACTATTTCTTAGTTTTATTTTTAATAGAAAGTGAAATGATTGTCTTTTCAGAAGAAGCAGTAGTTGAGGTCTATCCGTATTGGTAGTTATGCTCTACGGACAGTATTTTTTATAAATACATTATTGTGTAAAATGTGTAGTATATGAAAAAATTGGATTCTTAGCTGTTTTATTGCACAAGATTAGCTTAAATTACTTCAATGATTCTCAGTGACTCAAAAGAACAGAGTTTTGATAGTCAGTGACCAGATTCAAATTAGTACCCAATAAAAAGAGTACATGTATTCATTTGTAGTTGAGCTACAAGCTTAGTCTTTCAATAGCAGAAGATGAAAATGCATTATGGAGATAAGCAGTCGACTTCCTTTGGCCAGATAAAATGTACTGAAAGACAGAGAAGAATCTGTCTATGTCAAAGGCATTGTCTGGCCCTGCACCTCCTCTGGTGTGATTGTTAGCTTTAATTAGAAGTAATGTCAATGAAATATGAATGCATTATAGCATTTCTGACCATATTATACTGTATCTACATGGTGTTTGAAGTAACCCCTCTCTATCTGAACCATATCTGAATGCTTTATCTGAAGCATTTAAGAAATAAATAAAATATATGAGGATAAGGAAAGAGCTCATACTTGCCTTCTATATAATAGTAATATCCCTGGTGTGACGTGTAGGGTAAGGTGACTTTGTCATTAGGCTTTTTCTCACTAAGTCATTTGCGCTTCACAAACTGAATGTTTCTGAATGTAATGTCTTTCTTACCTGGCATGCTCTTACTTTGGGAGAAGTCTATTGCAGTCATGACCAAAACGAGGTTATTAATACAGTGCTGATATCGCTAATATTTTCCTGGTACTACTTACAGAACCCATCACCTAAGAATAAATGAAGCACAAACCATAGGTAACATCAGAACATCCAGCCAGAGTGTGTACTTTTCCTAATTAGTATGTAAGGTCAGCAGCTGGACAAGTCATCAATTCAGCCAGATCACACAGTGAGTAACTACCAGGGATGCAAATGAGAAGCCAGGAATGCTGACTAGTCCTTTTTGAGGTCCGGAGACCACTTCCAAAGTCCAACTTGAAAAAAAAAAATTTGTGATGTAAATACTTTCAAAACTTCTCCTGCTTGGCTTTGCATAATAGAAGAGATGCAGTTCTTTGATAATATGGTTTTTCTCACCTAGCTGAAATAAGGCATCAGTGAAGAACGTTTTTGCAGAGATGTGAGATCTTCTAAACAGCTTCAAGACAAAGGGAGGTTTGCTTAGAGCATTGACACTGAGCTTAGCTAGTGAGTGCATAGATTTTGTGCTGCTACGTCTTTTTCCCTTAAAATCTCTAGGACCATTTCACAAACTTTAATGTCTGAAACTTCTTAAAGCATTAAAGAGAATGCTTTAACTTAATTCTTAACTTTATTCAACAGAGGAAGAGAAACATTAGGCCTGACACTCCTCTGCTGACACGATGAATCCCAGAGACCTTAGTCTCTGATCCCAGTGCATAGGTAGGAGCCTTAACTGTTCAGATGAGCAGTCCCATTGAACTGAAGGGCATGTGAGTAAAATTAAACATGTACATGTTTAAAAGATTAATCCTAACTTTAACCATTAGCTTCTTTCCCCTCCCTCAAAAAAAAACCCCAAGAAACGAACCCCCCAGAATTAATTTTGAGAGAGTTTTATATTACTTAGTTGGTCCATTTCATGGACTTGGATTTAATGTAGGTAGCATTTGGTCTACAGGGGTGTCATTTATATTTCTCTACAGTTTTGACCATATAATTGGTGTGAAGCTAAACTTCTGAAAAACACAGTGCAATCTTTCAACCTTTAACCAGTTTAACCTTCCAAGGAACCCATGGCAGTTCAAGCTGCCTGTGTTATTATCTATAAACATTTGTTCTTCAAGTATTGATACTTTTCACAAAGTGGTTTAACATTTAATTATTTTTGATCTGTTAAGGTATAAATTACCTTGTAAATGAAAATCAAATGCAGGGATAGGTACCAAATTTTACCAACTGTGAATACCATGCTAACCTTAGGTGAAACATTTATTGTTATGTAGACCAATTTTCAAACCACATTTATTCTGTTCTTTAGTTTTAACGGATTAGACTTGTTAAAGATTGATAGTTATTTTTTCCTGAGCATGAGCTACAGGAGATGAGTAATTCAGAAACTTCTATTGAAGTATCATTTTATGTTTCAGCTGAAAAAGAATATCCTAGTAATATTTTTTCCATGGATTCAATCTAATGCTACAAGTAATTACATAGGAATTCACTTGACACATGAAATAAGCACTGTAAGAATCCATTCCTAGAAGGAAGTAACTGCTGAACAAAGGCATGATAGGTAAAGCATTTCTTTTTTTAAGTGGGCACTAAACACTTTGGGTTTGGGGATTTTTTTTGTTTGTGAAGACATTAAAGATTTGTGATTAATTAAAAAGTTTATTTATTTGCTTGGATTACCAGATCAGAAATGTTTAGTTTTAGTTTTGCATGAGAAACTAATGGATACCTCAGGGGTATTAATTATGAACCCTAGAAACCTAATGCCAGCAGTGAGTTTGGTGAACCTTGAGCAGCTATAGAAGCATTCTAAATTTTATTTCATTATTACAGTTTTTTTAATTGTTGCAAAATGCAACAAAACTTTAGTCATTTTGAGCAGTCTCATTCAAAGTCCTTTCTTCTCCCAACTCCCCTCTTTTATCATGTGTTGTCAGTTCTTCAGTACACGGCTTTCAAGCTTTAGACTTGCTAATCTGAAACCTAGCCAAAAAAAACCCCTTTCCAGGCTAATTTAGCCAAAAAAAGGCCCAAAAGAGTAACTTCTAACATACAAATATAGCAAAATTACAACTGGGAGAAAAATTATTTCACCAACTTCTCGTTCATTAAAATCATCATTTTAACTTTGGAAAGACACGTGTACTTACAGTATGTACCATGCATGTGCATAGCTATTCAAGATTTCCCAAACTGTTGTGGTTCTCTTTAACATACACGGTGTAATAGCCTAAAACAGTTTCCAAAATAGTGGACATACCTTGTGTTCTGGACAATGGGTCAAACTGTCAGGTTTATGATGTTAGATCTGGAAATGACATGCCAGTTTTGCAGTATTGTGTCAATACCAGTGCCAGCAGCTTAAAAGAGAAATACTTTGAATTAATTCAGCATGTTGAATGAAGAGTGCTATGTTTGAGTGCTGGCCCCCAGATTATTTTCGGGGGTTTGGTATTTTTCTTGTTCAGAGGAAATTAGAGGCAACGTTCTTTTCAGTTTTACAGTGGACACTGGATTTGCTCCGCTCACTTAGGGAATTATTACCAGCATTTGGGTTTCTTTACCAGCGATTTGGTGTTCTTGGTTTTCATTTTTCCCATCGTGCCTCTTTACTAGTTATGTAATACACAGTTTAGCAAAACTCTGAAGACTGTTTAGAGTTACTGCATTTCTGTAAAGCTAAGGGCTAAACACCGGAGTTGATGCAAACAAGTCATTTAGCATCTGAAAGAAGTGTTAACACTTTATTTACATTTAAATTAAAATAGACACTTATTTATGTGTTCTGGTTCTGAAAGGTGTGTGGTACATCTGCAGAGGCCTATTGTTTATTCATGCTGTAAATCCTTTGAAATGTGTTAAAATGCTTCCCACTCATTATAAAAATCCTGCCACCCATGGATTAGGGCTTTGATGTCACCAATCCTGCTTCAAAGGGTTCTTTCAATGCTATTAATCACAGTTTAGCCTCTGAAGATATAGCCAGAGAAAACATTTGGACATCTTGTGCTAGACTTGCTAAAACTTTGAAATATACAGAGTGTCTTGCATATGCAAGTCCGATATCACTTCCTCTCTCTTCTCCTAGGCTTTATTTTGAAAAGCTATTTTGTGATGACTTTGGCTTTCTACAAGTACAGAAGAAAAAGTTTAGGACACATCATACCTTACGTTTTTAAAAAGGCACTAGTCTTTCTCTTGACACCACAATGTGGTTTTGCCTGGGAAATTGAGTCAGTCTTTTAAAACCCGGAGTTACAATAAGATTGAGAATTATATGTCAAAAGGTCAAAAAATGGTGCCATCTTACCATTTTTCTCATCTCTCTCGTTAGTTTGTTAGTTTAAGATATTGTCTTAACACTTGAGGAACCACGTGATTTCAAAGAAACAAGATTGATTCTGTCGTCTTTTTGCTCTTTGAAATCTCTCAATGAGTCACAGAGAAATTGATTATTAGTGATTGAGCTGTATGCCTTTGTGCTGTCGTTGTTTTCATCAGCTCAGTAGCTAAGGTCACTGACATACCACCTTATCACTGACTTTTTCCTCCCCTCTAAATCAACACTGCACTCTGTCATGCCTGCGCTGAATGCTCTGCAGGCACAATTGATAATGAGAGGGGTGTGGAAGAAGCGTGGTGGTGTCTGCTATTTTTAGTACTATTGTACAAAGTGATTTTACACAGTACAAATCTTTCCCTTCTAAGTTCCTTGGATAGCTTTTGCCGTGTTGTTTCTTTTTGAACAGGTAATTTGGCACAAGCGAGAGCTCGAGTGACAGCAGCATCTCGGTCTTTGCCTCCACAGCTCAGTGCCGGGCGCATCAAGGTTAGTAGTGTTCTCTTTGAGGACAGGCACTTTCTAAAATGCTACAGTCAGACTAGGAGCACAACGCTTAGCTGGTGTGGGTATAGAGTGAGGGTCTTACCAAATAACAGTATGCCTTTACTATCAGTAGCATGCACCTCGTCTTGGAGCATAGTTTCTAGTTTTAGTGATGAACCTATTGCAGAATTCAGTGAAGAATCTATTTACTACTGATTAAACCTTTGGAGTGAAATATGTTGCATCAATATCAATAGTCATCATTATTTCAAAGGGGTGAAGGTTTTCCTTTGAAAATTTTGACCCAGAAAGAAGTCTTACCAAGTAAAATTTGAGTAGTGCATTTAACAGTATGAAAAGCTATATATATATTTTTTTTTTTTAATCCAATTCTTTTTCTATTCAACTTGGAAGGGAAAAACCAGGAGATGTTTGGGGCTGGTAGATAACTGGAAAATAATGACTCAGCAAAATCACTGTTCTGTAAAAAGAACTGTAGAATTTAAATGCTGCTGAATTTTGCCATGAAAGTATGTGGCATAACTGCAAAAAGATGGGATAATTTTATGGCAATTAGTAGGATGAGTACACTAAATTTGTGAGAAAACCTGTTGTCCCTTGAAGCTGATGGTATGTACACTCCCTCCCTGTTTCCTAAGTGGTACTTGTTAGATTTAGCTTAGTTAAGGTTTGGGGATTTGGATTTTTTTCAAAGCAAGCAGTAATAAATTTTTAAAACAAGTGTGGCAACAGCAACTGTTCAAAAGTCTAGAAAAATTTATGTTTTGGGGTTTCTATTTCTTCTTGTCATCTTCTGGTATTTGGATCTCATGCTCAAACATCAGTGTGGTGATTTATGTCATCCAGATGTCTGTATCCTCCCCTTATACCTGCAAATACAGATGTGGATTTCAGACTATGATTTCCTGTCTGGTGTAAATACTTTCAGTGCTGAAGGGTGGCCTTTCCAATTTCCTTCTGTTACATACACATCATCTTCCACATCCAGCTAGAGTCGGCACAAGCTTTCTAAGCATGCAGCGCGTTGATACAGCAGCCCTGTAATAGAGCAGTTCACTTCTAGAGCTTTACTGAATAGTCAGTTAATAAATACTCTTTAAGTGGGCTTTACTCACCCTTCAGACTTTTTAAAAGGAGCTAAAAGAAAAGACATGCAGAAGTGCAACACTATTCAGAAAATGTTCATTTTTAGATAAAAAGCTATTTCTTAGAATTTGTAAAGCACCCAATTAAGACAACTTCAGGAACTGCTTTCTAAAATATTACTTTAAAATTTGTTTTGCAAAATCCTAATAGAAAATTTAGTTTGGAAGTTTGGAAATTTTTTATCATTATTTAATTTAAGAGGGGGTTTTGCCTATTTTTTTTTTTTTTAAATTTTAGTTTTACAGTGTTTCATACCATGCCAGCAGCAGGTGTGGTCAATATGTGGAAAGTCATAATTTTGAGTGACTTCATAAGGTGACATGATGTCATAAATTGTTCTTTTAATATTGTTTCAAAATTATTAGAAGGAATCTTTTTAGTGGTGAAACAGTTTGACTTTTGTAGGTCAGGCTGTTTTCCATTACATTTGTAATTACATAAATTTATATTGTAGGTCAATATAGCTGTCATGTAAAAATGCGACTTAATAGTTGAAATATCTTCATTTTTGTTTAAAAAGAGTAGCTAGTGATTTAAAATACAAGGTATCATGACATTCTTATTCTTATATCATGACATTCTTTTTATGTTTTGTCATTTTCTAGCAAGCCAGTTGTGAGAAAGCCTATTGTCTGTTGTGCATGAGGTTTTTGCCCTACCATAAAATTGTGTGGCTTCACAAACAAGCAGTGTTGTACATTAATGAGAGACAAAGCTTCATAGAAGTCTTACAAGAAAACCCCCTTAGCTCCAGGGTCTATCGGTTTTTCTAATGAAAACGTTTCTTGTCAAAAGATTTGGAAATTGATTCTAGTTCTTACATATTGCACAGATCTGAATTTACAACTTCATTCATAGGAAAAAAAAAATCTAACAATACTGCTTTCAGCCTAATTTTTTTGAGAAAAAGTGTTTAACATCTCCTCTGTGAGTGTTTCTGACCATCTGCCTTTCTGTGCATTCATTCCCTTTGTCACTCCAAAAAAACCTCAAACCAAAACAAAACTCTTTTGAACCAGCAGCCTGTTGTAAACCATATTTGATAGAGTGCCAGCCCCAAGATGGTAAGATTCTACAGTTTTGGTGAAAATAAGCAGCTGTGAGGAGATGCTATTGCCATTTATTGACCAATAGATATATGAATATGAAAGATTGCGAGTGGTCAGTCTCCAACAACAATATCACTGAATCTTTGCTTTTCTAGACAAAGAATCCTATTTAGAACCTCAAATTCATTGTAATTTGGACCCAGATCAGTCCATAAACTATTTGCTTTTATTCTTGATTTGATCTTATTTATAATTAGATTGTGTATCTTTTAACATTAAATATTACCAGTTATTCTGAACTTACTGTCAGTGCTCACTGTTGTGGCTTTGGTCTTCCACCTGACATTTACTAGAGATTTAGATAACAATCCTCAGAAACTAGGTGTCTTGCCAAGATAATCTTGAAACATTCCCATATCCTTCCCCATGACATGTCTGCTGTTTTGATTAGGTCATTGATATTTACTTTGTCAAATAACCTCTTAAGATGTTTGATGTTACCTGTGCTGATAAGGCATTTTTCCTGGAATATATTACAGAGTGTTCTGTTAAGAAACTGCATCTCTCTTTTTAAAATCTTTTCTTTTTTTCTTCTTCTCCTGTGTTAGTTTGAGATGTGTACCTATGCATGTATGCCTCCAGAACATCACAGATTACAAAAACATATTGAAATTTTTATCGTCACTTTTATTGAACTCTGTCTTCATTTGCGCCATCTGTGTTCTGAATCTTGACCTCACTAGATTTCTTTTGATTTCTTCCCCCACACAAAATCCATTTTTTTGATCTATTATTACTTAGCGCTTCATTTCCTTTATATTTTGCATGCAGTCTCCTAAATACCTCCTGAAGGTAAGAGTCTCAGTTACTTTATTGAGAACTGTAATCTTTCAGCAATTAATTTAGTGTCCAGAAGAGTGTTCTTAAGGCAGTGAGTGTTGGAAATGACTGGAGCAAAGTCCAGGAAGTGTAGCACAGGTGCTGACAACAGCATTATCTGGTTTATACAAGTGCCACCTGGTCAGAGCAGATGGTAAACTGCCACAAAGCAAGTGAATGCTAGAATGCTGTTAATGCTCCATGCAAACAGGATGCTGGTTAATTTTCTTTAATTTTGTTGAGCTGTAGTGCAGCAACATAATCTGCTTGTTATGGGCAACCACAGTTATACTCATTCATAAATTCTGGTTTCATTTTCATAAGAACAGCTGTATTAACAATATAACTAAAATCTACAAGGAGCATGATGTTCACTGTCCATGTATATACTCTAAAATAACTCCTCCACAATGCTGAAAAAGTGCTATGCTGTGGCAGTTCAGCAGAATAAGATTGCTGAGATTCCTGGCATCAAAATGGCAATATAAAATAAATAATAGTAACCCTGGTAGGAGAAGGGAACAGACTTATGTGTTCTGAGATTACCTTTGTTCGCCACTCATTATCCTACAGTATTCTTTCCATACACGAGCAAAATGAGGCAGTTCAATTTACTTCCTGGCTATTACAAATATGATAACTCTTCTTAGAGATACAAGTCCTGCTGGAGTTCACTGTAGTGACAATAAGAGGAATACTCTTTAGAAATCAGTTCCTAAGCTATTGCAACTTGAAAGCCGTTTCACTGGCTGAGTATTATACTCTCATAAATCTAGAGAGCTCTTACACGATGAAAAAAATTCAAAATGCTTAGAGACCTCTCCAAAATCAGCGTGTCCTGCATCTGTTAGAAGCTGGCCTTGCTATCTCTGATAAAGTACTCTGAAGTACTCGCACCTGAAGGAATGACTATAATAAAAACTGAACCCAGCTTTCGTGGGCAAGGTGGGGTGGGTCTGCAGTGCTTCTGGAAGAGTCCTAACATCAGAGCTTTGTCTTCCAGGTTGACACAATGGAGGTTATGCGGCATCCTGAGGAAACAACTAACATGAAGCGGCAAACTATGGCTTCCTACTTTAGGGTACAAAAATTAAAATGAAAACAAGCATTTTGATAATAAGAACAATAAATATAGCAAAAATATTTGTGGGATGGTAAGATCAAAGAGAAATAGAAGAGAATTTTTTTTTATTCTGTTACAGTGTCTCTGTAGGTTCATAAATTTTGCTTTTTTCTCTTTGTTTCCTCATACTTGTATTTTTTATAATTTCTGAGGACATTGATAACAGAATCTAGAGCCTAGGTTATTTTTTGTCTAAAATGCTAGAGGTCTGGAACAGGTCTCATAAACAGAACACCAATTTTGTGCCAATAAAATAGATGCTATCACTAGAGTCTTCATGTTTTTTCCACAAGCTGAGGCATAGGTACCTTTAAAAATTAATATTTTTTCATTTATGCTAATAAGTAAAAAACAGTCTATCTTTTGGAAGTGCTGTTGTAAATCATACAGGTTGCCATTTTATCAGCAGTAATCCTGTCTGAGGTAATGCATATTCTGCTTGTGTATTTAAATCAAACCAGACAGGGAAGGGGCATCGACAACGATGGAACTGGAAGCTTAGGAGTCAAGTTCTAGTCCAAGACTCTTGCTTACTATTTTTTTTTCTTGCAAAAGTCATTGCAAAGTGGAAAAGTTTTCAGCAGTTGGCTCTTGAGCTACACTTGTACCATGCAGAATAAGGAAATTCCCAGAGCTGTGCTAGCCAATATGAGGCAAAGCTTCAAGCTGTATAGGAATACCTGTCCAATTTGTTTTGTAGAATAATGTAAGGAAGGGTATAGAAGAAGCTGGTGTATACCGAGTTGTAGCCCCAGTGTGGAGAGTGCAAGGACACACATTTGGACTTGTCATACAGGTGTGCACTTAGAGTGCTCTTGCACAGAACCACACAAATGCCAGCTCTGTAGGAACTGTAAAAAGAAAAAAAAGTATATTGGGGTAGTGAGTGTGGAAGTAGACCATAATCCACATGCAACCTGCAGCAAGGCGACAATCAGCTTGGAATTGTGTGTGATTTTGAGACTCATATGGGTGTCTGAGCATGAACATAGTTGACAACACATGCTTATCGTTCAATGGCTTAATGAGGTGAGTATGGAGGAGTATCAGCCCAATATTGAGAGGAGTCAATGGAAAAAAGACATATATGATCTGATCAAACATTTTTCATTTTAGTTTAAAATGAAATGGAGTAAATTGTTTTGTGTGTTTAGGGTGGATAGGAAAAGAAGTAATGGACCTATGTTTCCCTGGTGAGATTTATATTAGATGCTAAGAACTTTATGAGTAGTCATCATAATATAGCAGTTCAACAGATTTCTAGGGAGACTACAGTTTATATTCTCAGTGATTCTGAAAAATTAATGTAACAGAGATGTACCTGAAGTGTTAAAGATACATCTAGTGTTCTCTGTGGACAGAGCACTGAACAGATTACTTCTTCAACCCTTTCCCCATGATTTGCTGTGAACTTCAATGATTGTTTCATGGTAAATCTTGTGTTTCTGTTGAGGATATTTGATCAGTCAAATGTGTCTACCAGTAGCATTATAGTTAAGACAGTTTTCAGTTTGGTTTTTTTTTAATGGACATTCTTCAACTATGGAAATGTGATATAAGGAGAAGAGAAAGGTGTAAGAAGTAAGAAATCAGATTCAAAATATTTAAAATTTTTTTACAACTGAAAATTTTTAATAGGTTCCATGTTTCAGCTGAAATCTTAAAAATTAATAAAAAGGCAATGGAGATTAACATTACAGATTAAAATATAATCAAGCATTACAAGCTGTTTACAAATATGAATATCCTACTTAAGTAGTTCCAGTGCAGTTTTTTGTCAAGTATGTGCATCTTCTTTATTTTCCTCACTAGTATTCCCTCATGGATCTTTTATCCAAAATGGTTGTTGGACAGCCTCACTTTATCCGCTGCATTAAACCTAACGATGATCGAGAAGCATTAATGTTTTCTCATGAGAGAGTTCTGCTGCAGCTACGATACACTGGGATTCTGGAAACTGTCAAAATACGTCAGAAAGGGTATTCTCATCGCATCCTCTTTGAAGAGTTTGTGAAGAGGTAAGACTTGTATAATGGGGCTGTTTTTCTAATATTCTATTCATTAAGATATATTCTGTGTTCAGGTACAGAAAGTTCTACAAATGTTGTTCATAGGTGTGTGGTCTGAATCTCTAGGGAGGACAGGGATTTGCAGAGATAAGGACTACAAGAAATATCTGATCTCCAATGGAGAACAGTCTGTTAAACCTGCAGTGAGCACAAGTAGCGAGCCTGTCCCCATGGTTCCCTCTGTAGAGGCAACAAGTGGAAATTATGCATCCTGCTCAGGTAATTCAAGGATTTTGGAAGGTCAGTGACCTTCAGCCATCATATGAAGAATGTGCACGTGTTTAAGAATGAACTGATATAAAAGCTTCAGATTTAGTTTTTCAGAGTCACTTATCTTAGAGATATCATGAATTATAATCAGATCTCTGTTCACCCTAACCCTTCTATGGAAGCCATTACTGGCTTTAATACATATTCTCAATCTCAAAAAGTTATAAATTTTATTCAGGAAATGCTATTGTCTTTATGATGGCAATATGGCTACACAATAATTATGGTTTCCTCTCTATTTTAAATGTGGATTTGTGTAGTATTTGCTGCTTTTCAATATGTAGGATTGAAAATTCAACAATGAGAAGAAGCACTAACATTAATTATTACACATTAACCATTTAGCCAATAGTAGAAACAAATAGTGAATGGCTAAATCAACTATGGTGTCACATTTTTTGAATTGGAGGTTGCTTATCCAGACAATATAGAATTAATGAATCTACTGAAAGCAAGTCATTAATCTCACTTCAGTGCATGGTAATGTTAGGGAGAAGATTATTCTGGGAGGTATTGAAAAACACCTGAAAGACAATGCAGTCACTGGTCACAGCCAGCACATCTTAATGAGGGGAAAGTCTTACTTATCAAACCTGATTCCCTTTTATGACACAGTAACCCACCCAGCTGACCAAGGGAAGCCAGGTGATGTAATCTTGGATTTCAGTGTAGCTGTCCATAATGTCTCTCACAGGATCCTTCAGGACAAAATGTCCAGCACGCAGCTGGATAAACACATCATTGCAATGGGTGAGCAACTGGCTCACAGTTTGGGCACAGAAGGGTTTAAGTGAATGGGGTGACATCAGGCTGGTGTCCAGTCACTCATGGGGTTCCACAGGATTTCATCCTCAGTGTGCTCCTCAGTGTCCTCATAAATGGCTTGGATTCAGGCTGGAAGTGATACTGAGCAACTTCACAGACGATGCAAAACTGGAAGGAGCTGTTGACTCCTTGAAGTCAGGAAGGGACTGCAGAGAGACGCCGACAAATCAGAGGGCTGGGCAACACCAACCATATAAAGTTCAGTAAGAGAAAGTGCCAGGTCCTGCACCTGGGATTGGACAACCCTGGATGTACAGACAGACTGGGGATGAGGTGCTGGAGAGCAGTGCCACAGAGAGGGACCTGGGGGTCCTGGTCACTGGTGAGCTGAATGTGAGTCAGCAGCGCCCTGGCAGCCAGGAGGGCCAGCCCTGCCCTGGGGGGCTGCAGGCACAGCGTGGCCAGCCAGGCAAGGGAGGGATTGTCCTGCTCTGCTCTGGGCAACCTCACCTGCAGTGCTGTGTGTGGTTTAAGCCACCACAGTGTAAGGTATTGAACTACAGAGAGGTGCCCAAAGAATCAGGATGAAGATGGTGAAGGCCATGAAGGGGAGCAGCTGAGGTCACTTGGCCAGTTCACTTTTCCCCTCTGGAAAAGAGGAAACTGAGGGGAGACCTCACTACAGTCACAAATTCCTTGTGAGGGGAAGAGGAGGGGCAGCACCGATCTCTTCTCTTGGTGACCAGGGACAGGACTCAAAGGAATGGCCTGAAGTGGTGTGAGAGGAAGCTGAGGTTGGATATCAGCAAAGGTTCATCACCCAGAGAGTGGTCAGGCACTGAAACAGGCTCCCCATGGAAGTGGTCACAGCACCAGGCTTGACAGAGTTCAAGAAGCATTTGGGAAATGCTCTCGGGCACATGATGTGACTCGAGGATGATGCTTTGGAGGCCAGGAGTTGGACTTCATGATTCTTGTGAGTCGCTTCCACAGCTGTGATTCTGTTATGCAATGCTAAAGGAAAAACCATTTCACAGTCTGTCCTTTCTAAAATCCAGAGGTAGAGTAGATTTACACTTGTAAGCCAGTCACTTGGGCTTGGAAATCTGTACTCCATGCATTCAGGTATCTTGGATGATAAACCAGAGCTTAATCAATAAATTCTGAAACATCTCTAATTTTTCTGTCTTATATTAGTATTAGTGTACCAAATTAATATGTAATAGGAAAACCCTATTGATTATATATCCCAGGAAGGATAACATGTTTATTTGTCCATCAAGGCAATTTAATTTTCAGGCATGACCTTTACTGAATTTTTTTGTGTTATATGACTAATTTTAGTAAGGTCACACCATTCTAGAGCACATTTAACAGAATTTTTGTGATCATAAGTATATCTTTGCAATATCCTGAAGCAGCTGAAAGCAGAATTATTAACCTCAACTTTTATTCAATTTACACTTAAGTGAACTAGGATTAACTCTGCAGAAATTAGTGTGAATTGAGAGGAAATTAGGCATTCTCTTATCAGGAGATTCTTTTCATTCAAAAATGTGCTGAATTTAAGTACAACCTTGAAAATTTATTGTAATAAAACCAGCATTTTCTGTAGCTTTCCATTCCTGCAGATAGGAACAAATTGTGGTTAAAATCCTGTCAATTACTCCCCAAGTTTTCAGTCCACCTTGATGTAATTTGTTAAGGAAAGAAAGTCAACACAAAAAAGGAAGGAGAGGGGAATAGATTTAGCAATTTCCACAACAGCAAAGACTTCTGAGTTCAGAATACAAGCGGGGGTGGGAGAGGAGATGTTCTTGCTCCTTTGTTCAGCTCATGATTTATTTTAAAACAAATTCTATTCTCTTTTGCTCTTGCAAATAAAATCAAACAATACTTTATAAAGCTATCAGTGGAACAAGAAACATTTTTCTTCAACTTACAGCTATGACTAGTTAAGTGTTTTTAGGAACTAAGTAGTTGAATACATAAAAATGTTTGAGAAAACAGGTCAAATGCTAAACAGATTGGCACTTCTTTGTTCATAATCAAAAAGACATTAGGCAAGTATGAAGAAGAGTTTCAAAATGTCAGTAAATGTAAGGATATCAAAGATTTTTTTAAGCCAGCAAGTTAATTGGTATTTTGATCCTTTTGAGCAACTGAACAACAAAATGGATGAGCCAGCATTTTTTCTCCCTTGATGTTATTAAACAAATAGGTGTGCTTCTTATCTGCCTGTTCAATAATGCTGTTTTGTAAACTCTTAGCAGGAAATAAGAGGACAAAACAATCAAAGGCAGGGAACAGACCCATTCAGAGTTTATCAGGTGGGAGGTAAACAAAAGATAAAGCTCTGTCTAATGTTACTCTTTACTGTCTTCTGTTTTCATGTAGAGGAGATTATTTGCAAACCTGGATGTAGTTTATTAGGTTAAAAAAACAGATGGTGGGGAGAAGGATTAATTGTAACTCATTCACACAATGTTTCTTCAGCCAAGTATATTACCATCTGTTTTATGTATATAAATATACATATTCTTTCACTTAAAGTAGGAGAATGTAATCTGCAGTTCCTGTAAGCACTGTATCCCTGTCAAGTCTTAGACACCTTGTCTCCCTTGGCCTCTCTTGCACCCCATGACATCATGCATCTGTCTTGTGCCTGCTCTGAAGCAACACGGCCCATCTTTCAGGCTGGAATCTCAGGTTTTAGGTACAGGTTATTAACTTGATCAGTCAACCAGGTGCACCTGAAATGTGGGGTCATGTGGTGACCATGCGCTGCGCAACAGTTTAAGGGAGCTGTGCTTTCTCGTGGGGACCTGCACTGAAGGTCCCACTGGATTAACACTCCTTGCTGAGTGTCCCTGGAGCTTCACGTGGTGTGCAGGTGTGTCCTCATCACATATCCTCCCGCTGGATCCTCCTTTTATGTGGCATATACTGTGCAGTGGGTTGAAAGATAAGGGACTCAGTGGGCCAATGGTAACTAAATGCTGTCATACTTGTAATGCCTCATCAGCTCATAGGAATGTCTTGAAACTTTTGCACAAGTTTGGGTTGTCTTTTTTCTTCCCTGCCTGTTTATGTTAGGCACTAAAGTTTTTTGTACTGCATTAAGATGCAGGATAAACTTTTACTATAAGCATACCTATTCCACAGTAGTCAGATGATGTTACTCAGATCTTACACTCACAGCCATACCGGTGCTGTTACTGTAACTGTGATCCCAAATGAGGTTGGTTCTGCTTTTTCAGTCTTGCAGGACAAATTCGCATAAGGTCACTGTTAGTGCACGTGGTATACACAGTTTCTAAGCCACTGGTGTTACATTTCTCATGGCCATATAAAGTTTAAGTTGCCTTAATAAATCACATTTTTTATAGAGTGGAGCTAGGAATAAAAACTGGTCAAACATTACCAAATCCTGTAAAACATGTAACCTCAGTAAGTGCTTTCTTCTAACACCAAAAATTCTGTGGTGATATGCTTGCTTATTATGCAAAATCAGAGAAACACTGAATTAAATTAGAAAGAATAGATTTGCTACAGAGAAGGAATGCTTTCTTTTTAAATGGTGCATTTTTAATACAAGACTACTTTTAACAGTAAACCTGCACTATATCAAAGTTCATAAGCGATTTCTGTAAACAAAATTTTAACATTGCCCGATACCTTTATTTTACCATTATCCATGTGAATATTTCTTTGTTTCAGTGGCTTTACGATTTCACCGAATCTATAGAATGTTCCCATATACTTTAAATATTGTGAACTACTGTGTACTTTCCACATACATGTTCTAGAAATTTCCCATTCACAGAACACTGGTAAATGGTTGCAGGATGGAGATGATAGGAAAACACTAGGAGTGGAAAGTTTGCTAGCTGCTTATGAGTAGTATATGCACATTGCACCAAATTATGCTTTTCTGAGAGTATTTCTGTGATTCTACATTTGTCTGATGATTTGCAGCATAAGTGCTGGGTATCTGTTACTGAATTTCAAGAATATCTTAGATGTTGAATTTTTTTAATTTATACTCTTAATATATAATCAAATTGAATTATTTTTGAGAATTCATATTTGAAAGCTTCTAAAAGAGATGAGCTACAAACAGTACAAGTTATAAATATTTTGGAAATTATTTTACAGCTCTTTTAATTCTAAAAAACCTGTAATTTTTTGAAGTTTCTGGTTCCAGGGCTGAGAAAGGCCAAATGGTTTTGTGATGTTGAGAATCCTCCCACTGTTGCTTGTAGTCTGGTTAGAAAGGGAATTTGTACCTCATGTTTTTCACATATCATTATCCATTATCCACCTCAGGCCATTACATTTTAGTAAAAAGATTTGTTTTAAAGAGAAAACGGGTTAATCATTACTTTTTTGAGTTAATTATGTCAAATTGATGCAGCCTTTAAGTCTGGAATCTGAAGGGAACTTCAGTAAGAGACACTGGTATATTAGTTAATGGTGCTGTTAAATATCCACAAAACTCCAGGATTTGAGCTTATAAATACAAATCTAGAGACCTTTCACGATGCAGAATGCACATTTCAAAAGGAGTTCTGGAGGAGAAATAGTTAAAAATAAATAGCCAGTTTCATATTGGTAGTCCTTATTTCTGATGACTTCAGTAATTTCTGCCTTACTTTTGATGAGGGAATGGCCTGAATTTGGGCCAGGGGAGGCTTAGGTTGGATATAAGGGAAAGGTTCTTCACCTGAGGGTGGCTGGGTGCTGGAACAGGCTCCCTATGGAAATGGTCACAGCACCAACCTGGACAGAGCTGCAGAAGCATTTGCCAATGATTTTGACCACATGGTGTGACTCTTGGGGATGTCCTGTGCAAGGCCAAGAGTTGGACTTCATGAGCCTTGTGGGTGCCTTGCAACTCAGAACAGTCTGTGATTCTATGACATAACTGGAAAGCAGCAGTAAGTTTATTTACCCAGGTACAGGTCTTCTCTGCAGTGGTTAGATCAATCAAAATGTTTGGAAAATCACCATTTAGAAGAAGTTTTTAATAAATATTGGGAGACAATATGTTTGCATACAGAAACTGTAGTTATTTCCATGTAGTTACTCCCATGGTTTGTAAAGTTCTTGTCATTCTGAATAGCTTGCTTTCTTAGGCCATAGATAAATTTAAATTTATAAAAAGCATTTGTTAAAACAGGATTTGATAAGAAAAATAACCATTGTTTTATAGTTATGGGTTTTTTGGCAGCCCAAAGCAACTGCATTCTTGATCAGAAAGAGCTATTGGAGAGGGTACTACCTTTGACAGATAGTGAAGTTTGTTGTAAACAAAATGGTGTAGTCAGGCAGGTAAATCACACAGTTCAAAAATACTTTTTACTCAGATATTTGTCACAAGTCAACTTTTCAGTAAGTGAAACGCCAATGATAAGATTAAAAAATTATGACATTTCCCTTGAATATTTTATTGCATCTGTGCTATCTAAAAACTGTTCTGTGGTTTTAAAATTCCCATCAATAATGTACCTTAAAAGATACATGAACAACCAGTGTCACTCACTAGAATCCTTCCTTCCTCCCTGCCTCACTCCCTCCCATATGTGTAACTCACACGACTTTCTGAACTGACTCTTGAAGCAAACAACAATTTACTATGAGTGCAACTTTCCTTATGTATCTGTCAGCTATCTGTTGAAATTTTATGCTGCCAAAAATTATTTGTGGTACTTATATTTTAAATCTGAGTTTTATTAGTGCAACTCAATACAATTACTTTTGTAAAAAATGGCATAATTAACTTCAGTAATAAGGTGGAGGAAATGTATTTTTTTTCTTTTAAATGCACCACATTTAGTACATTTCTCCAAACGTACTAAAAGGCATGAGTTGATATTGTGACAGACTTGGCTAAAGAATTTGCAATATCACATTGTTGAGAAAGTCACTGCATTAAAAATAACTCAGTAATACATAATCTGCTATCATTATTCAGAGTCAGCAATGTCTGCAGTTGTTGAATATCCATGTCTCTGGTCCAGAACTTAT
The DNA here is from genome assembly GCA_013396955.1 of Regulus satrapa. Taxonomy (NCBI): domain Eukaryota; kingdom Metazoa; phylum Chordata; class Aves; order Passeriformes; family Regulidae; genus Regulus; species Regulus satrapa. The sequence continues at coordinate 79,517 of VWZN01021657.1, read as the reverse complement.
TCCAGTACTTCTCACTTCAGATGTGATTTTGTCCCTGTTTGATCTTAATTGACTATTTTAGTGGTTCTTTTTTCTTTCTTGTGACAACTGAAGCTAATATCTAGAGATTAACTGGAACTAATATTTGAAAATCATACTCTTCTGATTTAAAAGAAAATAAAAAGAAAGTCTCGCAGAATTCTAAATTTTCTAATTGCTTCTCCATGTTTTCTTCAGTACAAGGTGGGATATTTTATTGGTTCTGTGTGGCTACAGAGGAAACTTGAGATTCACTGATTCCTCTCTTCATGTTTTAAAGAACATCTGATGGCTCTTCCCCATGCTAATAACTAGTAGATTGGTTTGCTCAACCTGCCAGTTCCTCTCAATCCCAACGTGGAGTAGCACCTTTAGAAGTATAACTTAATACTAGGACATACTAATAACCATACTAATGTATGGCACCTAATAGCTGAGAGCTGAGGTAGCAGTTGCTACCATCTAACAGCGTACTTGTGCTAAAAAAAGTAACCTTGAATTTGTAAACTAACTGGCACATCTTGCTGTTACTGAACATAATTGTTTGCAGGTAGGTTTACTTAAATGCTATAAAATGCTATTATGTGCTTCATTAGCACATAATGACTTCATAGGTAGGCAGGGTTTGGTTCTTAATTCAGCTCAAACATATTTGCATCCCTTTTTCAGTAGCTATATGTTATTTAACGTAATTGTTAAGAGCTGTTCTTTGCAAGGGAATATGGACCAAAAAAAGACAATATTGTTTAGTATAGGTCTGTTCCAGACTCTTAAAATTGACCATAATCATTCCAATTAATTTTTATTCTAATCATTTATATGTTCAAATATCTATTCATGACAGCTGTGTCATGATTTATGAAGACAACTGAATATAAGGAAGAATTTGGCCTATTAATTCTAGAGATAAAGCTTGGAGCTAGAGAAAAATGGTGGAAGTACCTATTGATTGTCAATTAAATTCTTTCTTTGTCGTTTTGCAGGTATTACTACCTTGCATTCAAGGCACACGAGACTCCCCTTGGTAGCAGAGAAAACTGTCTTGCCATTTTGGAGAAATCTAAACTAGACAACTGGATTCTTGGGAAAACCAAGGTAGAGGGTGCTAACATTTTCTCAAGGATAGTATGCTTTACCAAACCATGTCTAATAGTGGTTCCAAAAGTACTGCACAAATGGACAAAACAGCAAGGAATTTCCTCTAAATAGCTTCCCAGGTTATGGAAGTGCCCTCCCAAGCCAGCTGAGTTAGTGCTGCAAGAGGAGGGGTGCACTGGGTACCTCCCCAGGTGCATTCAGCACACGGCTGCCTTGATCAGGACACTGCCTCTGTCAGTGCCTGCTGTTGTAGTGGCTTCCTGAAGTTTCCCATGCTCTTAATAATGACATGGATGAAATGTCACAATTTGACCCATCCTGTGAGCCTGGTTGGTACCATTATCCATTCATGGGGTTTCAGATAAGCTCCTTCTTGCTCTGTCAAAAGCCTTTGATGATGGTTTAAATGAAGTGAATGACTTCTTCTAAAAGGGTGCTATGCAGTGGTTTGAGTTGGTTTACACTACACAAAAGAAAAACTCTGAGAATTTTCTTGCTCAAAACCCAGATAAAATGTATGTAGGTACCTAGGGAGAAAATGCTTTTAGACAATATTATGTCTAAAACCAAATTCAGCCCAGGATTTGTGTTTCCACTGACAAGAAAGGTCATTTTTCAAAATTGTTCGTACCTGAAAAAATCTCACCATCCAATTTACTTCGTCAAGGGGGTAAATGTGGGGTTTATTTTCACATGATCACAGAGTATTTTGAGTTGGAAGGGAGGGACCCACAAGAATCATCAAGTCTAGCTGCTAAGTGAATGGCCCATGCAGAGATTGAACCCCAGCCTTGGTGTTATTAGCACCAAGCTTTAAGCAGCTAAATTAATCTCAGCGTTAGCAATGGGGGGATTATAATTGGTGGGGTAAAGAAGTTCCACAAGTACACTGCTAAGTGTGATTGATTGATTGGTTGATTGATTGAGTGATTCGTAAGATTGCTATGATGTGTACAATTAGTATTTTTCTAGTTTTCTCAGCAATGACACCCTTGCTGCTGGAGGACTAATGAAAAGGCAAAATATAAGAGGTTGTAATACTGATTGTAGCACTATTTTTGTTTTGTTGTTGTTCCAATACAGGTTTTTCTAAAGTATTACCATATAGAGCAGTTAAATTTGTTCCTGCGAGAAGTTATAGGGAGGGTGGTGGTCATGCAAGCCTATATCAAGGGATGGCTTGGAGCAAGGAGGTACAAGAAAGTCAAAGATAAAAGAGAAAATAGTGCTATTACTATACAGTCAGGTAAATGTTCATATTCCCTATTTTTCTGTGTGTCTTTGTATTTCAATCAGTTAAATTGCATGTACATGGTAAATTTACTAATTACGGTTTATTATGAAATCTAAATGACTGGATGTGCTTTCTCTGCAGCTCATTGATGCAGGTATTACTGGTTTACTTCTAAAGTATAATCTTAGCTTTTGGTAATGTCTTCATTTAAATGTTTTAGTATTTTGAATATGATGCCTGTGCACAAAATGAAAATATTGTCAGGTATGTCTATAATAACATGCAGCGCATAATTGAAATGCAGTAGCACATTTCCCTGCCTGCCATATACCAGAATTCCAGACATGCTTCAAAAGATGGGCCTAAGAGGCTGATTATCAGTAATTCTGCAGGTTTCCTTGTAGTGATTTGGGGAACTGTGTGAGCAAGAATGATGATGCGCCTTTGTCTTTTAGGTTTAGGACATCAGTGAGCACATGGTGACAATTAAAATTTGAATGAGTGAAGTGGTGTTTGAAGTTGTGAGGATGTGAATACTGCAGTCATGAACCCAGAGTTCAACATGTGGGTGGGTGGGGAAGAGCTATTGGGGGTGGGGGCTGAAGTAGTTATGGCAGGAGAAATGAAAGTTTCAGCACATCTCTGACCCTGTAGACTCTGTAGCACTTCCTTAAATAAATGTAATTTCCAGCACATGGTTTTGTATTTTTAGCCTGGAGAGGATATGAAGCTCGCAGGAAGTACAAGGAAATAAGGAACAGAAGAACTGATGCTGCTATACATATTCAGGCAGGTAATTATAACAGTATTTCAACTGCCAACACCTATTTTTCTATGGGTGATTTTGTGTTTGCCAGTGTTTATAGGAAAAAAAAGTCCAAACAAAAGCTATCAAAAACATTACTTCTGATTATTTTTGCTTCGGTGTCAAATGACATCAGTTACAGGTATCAGACACTTTTGACCTTTTATAAGTACTTATCTGAAAACAAAATATAGTAATTAAAAGCTGTTAAGTTAATTCTTGGCTAGAAGTGTGGATGGGAGACACTAAACATGCATTTCTCTGTCTTTGTTTAGAGCACTGATCTTGGCAGGTTGCCAGGTTTTTGTTTTGACTGCTTGCTGGGTTTGCCAGCTTTGGCCAATCTTTTGACAATCTGCCAGACTCCTATGCAGCCATATCAATATGAATTTGAATAAACTTTAAAGAGATTATTGGAGGAACAGGCCCATAGGGCTGTGTAGGTCTCTAGTAGAGAGCAGAGTGCCATATGGCACAGAAATCTAAGAACCAGCGCTCTGAATGCTGTGAACTCAACGGTGTTTTCAGATGATGCCAATATGAAACAGCCTCCATACGATGCAGTGCAGTGCACCTTCTCTATCTGACTCTAGGTTCAAAGACTGTGACTGATAAAAAACTATTCTAGCTCATGTGCTTACAGATGAACCAAGATACCACTTCTACCAGCTTCCTTTGCTACAATTCCTTAAGCTTTGTCACCTCTTGTTCTGTATCTTATAGTCTGAAATCAATATGAAAAATATTTGTTGTCATATTATTTTACTTGTTCTCAAACCATTCCCAGTAAATTCATTCATTTTTGTGTTGTCTAGTTTGCTGCTCGGAAATGAGGCATCACTGTGACTTTCAGCAGAAAACAGAATACCATTCTAGCTACCGAAAGGAATAGAATATAATTAAGATCAAATAATAATTTGTAGCTTTGCATATGTACTGTTATGTAAAATCATGAAGCTCTAGGGTTAAATGCAGTATTTTATTACATGGAAGAGATTTTTTTCCTGCATTAGCAACAAGCATTGAAGGATTACACAAGTACTCTCTCTCATTCTTCCCCTCCTTTGTGTTGTAATTTTCAGTTGTTTTCATGATACCACAAAGAGTAGATCTTAAAGTACCCCCTGCCACTATTTCCTGGAGTATTTACTACCTTTACAAGTTTATACATACCTGGACTTTGATTACAACAGCTTTTTGTTGAAGAAAGGAAAGTGAAACTGTTAACCCATAACTGTCTCAGTATTGTCAGCTCCTTAAGGGGTTAGAGTTAGCTCAGGTGCAGTACGAAGCTTGTGTGTAGCATTATCACTTGGAGGCTGCGGGGGAGATTCTGTCTTAGAGTTTTATCCAGACAGATTTTTAGCTCTTTAGAGAAAGATACTGATGTATTTTGCTGTTAGCACACATGGGAGAGATTGAGAGCTCTGTTGCTTCCTGCCATCTTTTAGACACTGTGTTGAACATGGCAGAGCAGAGACAGTGGGAGTGAATTTGGACACTGTTGAGCCCTCTGGACCTAACGCTGGAGGAATGTTAGTACTATTCCCTCCAACACATACAGTGCTTTCCTTTGTAACCTGGCACTTGACTGTTTCAGTGATCAGCTTGGGTGAATAAACATTAGGGACTACAGGATTAAAAGTGACACAGCGAACCTTTTTATTAATTAGGCTGCTGCTCCTCCTGTCTTTGGTACTCTAGTAGAATGGGAATAATAACAACAACAATAATAGCAATAATAATAATAATAATAATAATAATCCTCAACACTTTTGTCTGCCTTTGGGAACCTATATCTAGGACTTCTTATTTGAAAATATTTTTTGTGCATGTTTTCCCTTCTCAACATGCTAATTACTCGTGTTTCAAATCAAAGCTTATGCTTGCTAATCATGGCCATTTTCCAGGTTTCAAAATACACTGACAGTTTTCGTGTTGTTTGCATAACATTACGCAGTCCAAGTGCCTAGTGACATGGAGACAAAAGATACTCTCAATCTCTCCCTTCCCTGCACATCTTACAGTGTGAGGGTAGTTCAAGGCAGCTTTCTAGTAAAAGAGACTGTAGTCACCTTTGTATTTTTTTTTTAAAGAGCCATTTCAGGCAGTGAGATAAATTGTTTGCATTCGTCATCCGCATTAGCGAAACCATATAATTAAACTATATGTACTTCCCTCTCCTTTCCCTCCCCCCTGCCCCACTCAAGCAGGCCTTGGAATTTAGGAAGCATTTGGCTTACATGTTTCTACAGAACAGCGCATATTGAAATTTGTTTTCCTTTCATCTCTTTCCCAATAAAAGCAGCCGCTCAGCTTATCCCTTTAGCTTCCTCAGAACTTCCTTTCAGAATTCCCGATCTATTACAGCACATTCACATACCAGAAACAAGATGCCTTTTCATGCTGTCAACCTTTTTCATCTGAAATGTAAATTAATTCTTGCTGGTACGCTTTGACAGAGATCAAAGTAGGGGTATTAACCTTATTGGGCCTTCTCCTCATCAGAATCAGTTCCAAAGACTGCAAGGGTAGTGTTAGGAGGCCAGTCTTCACTGTTATCTATGGCCCTCCTCCAGGCAGTCCTCTGTCTACAAGTCAGCATTTCAAAGGCGCTGATTTCTTTTGTAAATGACCTTATCATTACTTTAAACTGTGTGAAAAATGATTTGCCTGAATAATTCTTGCAGGATTATCCTGCTCATTTTAATTGTGGGGGGACTTCATTCAGGTTCCAGGATATTGTTTAAGTGGTTTTGACAGCAAGTGATCATAGCCTGATAAAAAGGAGGAACACAGCTCCTGATTGGAAACCTCTTGACTTGTTCAGATTGTTCATTTCTTGTGAGTCAGTCTTTGAGGTAGGCTGCATTTGCATTTTAAAAATAAACAGATGCCTTTCAAATACATGAGCTGGTGGTCTGGAGATCTCTGTGGGCCCAGCAGTTCACTATCCATTGAAGAAATGTTGGAAGAAAAAACAAACTTGGAAAGAAAACAACCCTCACAATATACACGAGGATAAAATTCCTGAGTGTATTATATTACAAGAAAAAAAGTCATTATTTCAGATAGGGGGAAACCCTCACTAGGAAACAAAATGTTAGTGAATTTAAATTAAATGGGGAAGGAAAAGCTATCCTACTTCAGCATATCTACATCTCGGGTTCTCAGAATACACAGATGTTATTGAACTCATGGCTAAAATTGTACACAGGGTAAACAAGGTCTTTCCTCCTACCTCCAGTCACGCTTTCTCAAACTGTGAAGGTTAGAAAATGCTAGTTTTTAACTCAGAAACAAATTGTAAAGAATGAACTGTGTTTCAGTTGACAATACTTTGCACTTCTGAATATTTCTTTGTAATAGGAATTTACGGTGTTTCGTCACTTCTACATAAGAGGGAAAAATATATTGTCAAAGATTTTTTAAAAATTATTTTGTCAGATTCACAACTGGTTTAAATCAGTGTTTATCCACTGAATCATCTGACTGAATGCTGCCTCATAGATTTACCTCACATGCAAGTCTCATTAAATGTTTATTTTAGAATAATTAGAATTTAGAATTAATTAGAATTTAAAGCAAACAGATAATGCAATCATGAAAGTATTTTTTCTAGTTATGATAGCTTCTATTTCCATGCAGTGTGACTTGTCCCGAAAGACTTAAGGGAGGATTTTGATCTGGTTATTTTATTTATGAACTGACATTGCCAAAATGCCAAATGAGTGGTGCATGCAATTCATTTAGATCTGAGGTGACATCACTGAATTAATTTTAATTAGGTCCACTTTAGCCATCTGGAATATGCTGTGTAGCTCTGGTCAAGACTGAGTTTAACTATGCTTCCAGAGGTGAAAGGCAAATGACTAATCCACTGAGCCACCATCTCCTCCTCCAACACGTGCTCGCACACTCACCATATGTCATATTGTATTAGAAAATTCTTTATCAAGGACTCTAGTTTGGGCTCTTTTCCTTAAATTAAAAGTGATGGAAGCTTCAGAAGGAAGCATCCCCGTGAAAATTGCTTTCTATAACTTCTGCTGATGCAGTGTTGCTCACGTATCTCTAACATGTACTTCTGGCAAAATTTACTCCATTTTAATTTTTTAAAAAAGAGTGAAAGAGAACAGCTGCAATTTACTGGTTTACGTTTATAATAAATGTACGCTTTTAATAAAAGCATTGCCTTTGGGACTTTCAGCAGCAAGAATATAATGTTAGCTTCAGTAGAAGACAAGGAAGTATTTTTTTGCATATTTATTCCTATATTTCTTAATCTGTTTAGTATTACTAATAATCTAATCTATATGGTATCTATATAGTACATGTACTCAGCTAATACCATTGTATAGGTCCAAAAATTACATGAATAAAATGTTCCAAAAACTTCTAAGCACTTGATAAATATATCTAAAACTATTTTCCTAGAAATTTTCTTGAAAATTATTCCTAAATAGCAGATCCATTTTACTTTTTTTATGTCAGTAGTTTTCTTTCTTTTAACTACATTGTCAGTGTAAAAAAAATGATGACACATTTCTCCTAATGGCAGCTGAACTGATTTATCATATTAGGTAAGTCATAAATTAGTTGAAATGTCTGATTTTCTCTGGATTTTGAGGAGAAAAAATGGAGACTATTCTTGCTAGATTTCATGCTAAAATCAGGAAGGAAGAAAGTACAATAAACTCTCTTCTTTTTCCTTGCTGATATTGCCAGTAGTTCATAGCCATCTTCACTTTTTTTATTTGACCAAGTCTCAAGACCAGAGACTGGTGATACATGGTGGTTACAGCACCAAGCCTGACACAGTTTGAGAAGCGTTTGGGCAATGCTCTAGGGCATGTGGTGTGACTCTTGAGGGTTGTCCTGTGCTGAGCCAGGAGTTGGACTTGATGATCCTTGTTGGTCCCTTCCAACTCAGCACGTACTGCGATTCTGTGAATTCTGTGTCCAAGTGTTGATGTGCATCAGTGACACCAGACCTGATGACAGCCTTAGTGAGTCTAGCTAATAGTCACTGTTTATTATTCCTGTGCTGCTTGTACATGAGAATTCATCATTTCCTTCTTGTAATGCTTCTACTGGAGAATTTAGGAGGTTTTTTTCTGCTATTAAGCATGCATCACCCAATATCCATCTAAAGAGGTGAAAGAGGGCATATATTCATGGCACCCAACAAAGGATGTGACTCTATGCCTTCTACTGCTCATTAGACTTAATTTGGCATGGAATGAATAATCAGATTCATGGGCTCTAATTTATCTCAGATGCCCTTAGTTAAGTTGCTGAATGCTCTTTTAACTAGACAAATTAAGAAATTGATGTACTGCTCCTAGCAAATCAACTACCTTCTCTTCACCAAGCACTATCTTTCACTTCTGAGTTGCTGTTATATACTATTGTAAGTGATATTACAGAATTAAAATGTGTATGTGTAGATAAATTCTGCTTCAAATTATTTTTTAATGACTAAGAATTAATCCTTTTACTGTTTTAAAACTACTTCATCTCCTTTCTTTAGAGTTCTCTCACAGACCTGTGATTGTTTAGCTTTGATCTTTTTACACCGTGCTTCACAATTTGCTCTGTAATCATATATTTCCTGTGGGAATCAGAAGGAAAATGCCTGGACTTTTCCTATCTGGAATTGTGTGATATTGGGTGAAACGTATATTGACTTGGTATTTAGACCTTAACAGTTTCTAACTGAAATATGCCAAATTTCAGACTCCCTGAGGTAAATAGATTCTTGGTTTGCTAGATGCTGAAACTGACAGAAAACTCTCTTTGTGTGAGAAATAATCAGTACAAGAAGTAAAAATTCGTGTCCTAATTTGTGGCACATAAAGCATTTAACATCAAGTTACTAATGGAAGTGATAAAATTAAGTTCAGTTCTTATGTTGCTTTTTAGATCCTGTCATCTTTGGCTATGTAAAGATCAGGGTTAAAGCTACTGTTGCTGGAAAGTTTGGAATATAGACTGAATAAGGTGAAAATGAGGTGACAGCTGGTAATCATTCTTCTTCAATGATGCAGTGATTGTTCATGGAGCAGTAGCAACATGAGTCTGCTAATTTCACACTCTTTGAGCCAAGTGCTTAGTGTCAAAACCAGCACCAGTCAGTAATGCAAATTGCTGTGATGGAGCAGCTTCCCAGCCCCTCAGACTCCCCCAGTAGAATTCTCTGCATATGCATTTCTTTTGAAACATTATAGATCCTGTTAATAAATGTTGAGAAGATGCAGTCCTACTAGTGCTTGGTGAAGCTTTTGAGACACTTCAAGAAGTTTGTTTACTCTGTACTTCAGTTGTTCCAGGAGTCAAAAGCAGGAAAAATACGGCCATTTACCTTTCAGATGCAAGGCAATTGGAAGAAAGTTAGAAACCATCTTGTAGGAAAGTTATGTTGAAGAGGAGTTGATTTTGAAAACACCTGTGAAAACAGAAGAGAGGGCACAAACTATGTTTTTTAGATTAGATATAGCAGATTTTTACATAGTGACCAAAGTGGTTATACTGACATTAGTGAGAGTCTCTGAGGAAAAAAAAAAAAAAACAACCGATATTTAAATATAAAATCACAGCAAGTATTAGGGGTGATTTCATAGACGCACATGCAAAGAATTACTAAAAGCTGAGAACCCACTAAGGCTAAAACTGAAGTTTATCTTATCTGTTCATTTCTTTCAGCGCTTCTTTATAGTAGTTTATCGACTGACTGGCACTCAGCATGTTTCAGCTGCAGAGAGGTGACTGCTGGCCAGCTGTCCCTGCTCCTGATAGCAGAGTGGGATCCTTGTCAGGTCACTAGGGGATAGTTAAGGATTGGAGCCCTGATTTCATGGGACAAGTGAGAGCTTGCCTCATCTCTGTCAGATCAGATATCAGGCAGATTTCCCTAGTCTGATTATTAAGGGAGGAACGTTCCTCAAGCCTCATGATACCTGAGCTCTGTGTTTGGTTCAACACCTCAGCAGGCTGAACTTCTGTCATACCTTCTATAAAGTGAATAGTTGTTTATTTTCATGACCTCTCATTAAGGCAATTTTTGTTGCTTCTTATCCCAGAAACCTCAGTGCTATCATAAAAATCAGAAGTGTGAGATACAGAGAAATCTTGTTTTCTGTATTTATCCTACTTCTTGTTTTCTGTATTCTGTATTTATCCTACTTCCTGATTTCCTTTGGTAATCTGCAATGTTATCATGACCCTGATTCTACATGAGGTTGCTCTAGACCTTATTTCTGTGCCTATCTGTGCCTGTAATATATAACCCTGGGCCTCAATGGGAGAGCTGCTCTTCTCCTTTGGGTGTTCAGTCTTCAGAATGACTTTGGTTTGTATGGATTTAGTGTGTGTAAAAACTTTTCCCAGACAGGAGACTTTTTTTTTTCAAGAATCATAACATCTCCTCAGCTTAGTTCCACTGTTCTTCTACATATTGTCTCACTGCTTAAACTGTAGTCCTGCTGGACTAATACACAGCTCCTTTCTCACACAACCCTCAGCCTTATTCAGTAAGTTCCTGTTGTACTGAAAACAATGGCACTGATACTGTATTTACTTCTTTATTATTCAGTTCTTTCTCCCCTTAGGTATTTCTACTTAAAATAATACTTGAAATAAACCCTACAAAAATAAAATCTAAAATGTTGTGAGTTTAAGTGTATATTGAAACCTCTTTAGTCCTTTGTCCTAAGTGCAGTTTGTATCACTATCTGTGGTTTGTGCTGGAGCTTTATTGCTGCTCACAGGTGTAAAAAATTGAAGATCAAACTGTAGAAATAATTATGGTATTCAGGTACGCAAACCCAGAGATAGTTTATGGAAATAAAGGATGTAGATATCATCAAAATGTTATTAATTGTAATTTTCTTTATAATGTCATTCCACTATATGCTTCCTACTTAATG